>JAWZYU010000008.1:14246204-14750204 GCA_038380435.1 Ryuthela nishihirai
AGGGGACCCACTGGTATTAGCTGTTGGGAGACAGATGGTATCCTCCTGATGGTTGTTTGGGAGACCTGGCTTTAGATGGTAGCCTGGTTTTAGTGATAGAAATTAGTGATCTGGCAACCTTCATGTCACGTGACACGAAGGTTGCCAGATCACTAATTTCTAAAAAAAGTCGTTGCCAGATATTTTTTTTGAATTCTGTAATCAGCCATAGTGTTCGATAACTTTTTTGAGCGACTGTACCGTAGACAGTAACAGAACCACAGTGAAAGATATGCTGATCTCTACGTCATGATTCCTGACCAACCATCACGTCAAATCGTGAGGTTATCAGCTACAGTTTAAGGATCTCGCGATTTGTTTGTTAGGGGCCTCAAAATTTAAATTTACTATATCAAGAAATTTTATATTCAAATCAATCTATTGTGCAAAAATTCATCATCTCAGCTTTACACAGTATTTATTGTATACCAATACTGACAGGCTCCTGTCAGACCTCTGTGGCAAGCAGCTGCTTGAGGGGTATTTATTTTATTTTTTGATTATTTAATGCTAGTATAATATTTTCACCACATCAGTTTCATATTTATTTTTATAACGTTCCCTTCATTCAGATAATAAACATATAACTTATTTCGACTTTCGAAACTTTTAAATAATAAAATAAATACCCCCCTCAAGCAGCTGCTTGCCACAGAGGTCTGACAGGAGCCTGTCAGTTTATATGCCACAGTAGAAGATCTGAGAGGATGGCAGAACCTCAGCAGAAAATAACACGAACATCCATGCCTTACCCGGGGCTTGAACCCAGGTCCCGTAGATCAGTAGCCAAGCGCGCTAACCACACGGCCAACGGTCACGGCTTGGGCCTCTTAAACTTATTGCTAGCTTATGGCCTCAGAAGGTCAATATCCGGCCCTGCAGGAAAGTCATGATCTTGTGCATAGGAACAGATCTAGGAGGGAAGGGGCCATGGCGTTGGGTTAGGTTGATTCACCTCTGAGCGGCACTTTTTTGCACACCATGGGCTAAATGGCCAGGTCACATGGACCCCAAAGTCTCAGAGAAGGTTGGGGGAAGGGACCCACTGCAAGAACTGTTGGGACACAGATGGTAGCCTCCCGTCAAGGCCATCCAGCATGTTCTTTAACGTGCACAGGGTATGGCTCTCCCGCACACTGTGCCACGGCTTAACGCCGCATACGAAGGACGGCGGCCTTCCCTAGCCCATTGGTGTCTCCTACTGACCGTGGGCAGGGCGGAAAATTTTGCGGAAGTAAATCTCAACGCTGACCCAGCTGGGACTCGAACCTAAGAACTACAGATTACGAGCCTGGTGCGCAACCGACTGAGCTTCCACTGCCCCAGGAAGGGACCATGACCCCCCCCCTCCTTAAAAATGCTAGTAAGAGTAATAGAGGCAAAAAAAATTTTAACTTATTTATATTTCATGCATTTCTGAAGAAAGTTTTTGAAGACCTCTGAAAAAGAAGGGAAAATGCTTTACTGCAATCGAAATCGAGTCTCTGTCTCTCCGCCCGCCCTGCACTTTTACATTTTCCCGGCTCGATTGAGTTTTTCCGCCCCCCCCCCCCCCCCCCCCGACTTCCCTGTTACATTTATATATAGTTTCTGCCTTGCCTGTGCATTTTAAAGAACACGCGGTAAAATTTTTTATGGTACGCCGTGAGAGCTCAGAGATCGCTACATCTAATAACAAAGTTGCTAAGGTGGCATTATTATACTATAACTAGAGTTTTATCTATATATAAAAGGGGTACGCCAGTTACATACACATTTTCAGAGGGTACCACTGCAAGAATAAAAGAATAAAATTCCCCGTGAAGCATAAAAGGTTGAGAACCACTGGTCCAGATGGAAAGTTTTATCCTTCACCTAACATTTATTTAGTTGATCCCTTCCCCTAACCTTCTCTGAGCCCTTGGTGTCCTTGTGACCATGCCATTGTGACCCACCATTGTGTGGAAAAAAGTTCCGCTCAAAGGTAAAACAACCCTAGTTTATGCTCCACTCTAAGGAACCGTTGATTTTCAAAGAGAAATTTGCTCTTATTTCTGTTTTCGAATATCATCTGCAATTTTTTTTATCGATACCCGAAAATAACAATTCCTAATTCCCACCTCCTCATGGTAAACCAGCAGATACGCCACAGCAATCCTGAAGGCAATGCAATAAAGACATTCCTGCTTATCAAATTCCTGGTTATGCAACTGCTTGCGAATGGTCAAATTGCTTTACGAGTGGTCAAGTGGTTAGTGTGCTTGGCTACCTATCATAGGGACCTGTGTTCGAGCCCCGAGTAAGGCGTGGATTTTTATCAAGTTTTTTCTGCTGAGGTACCGCCATCCTCACACTTTCTACTTCGGCGTATTAAACTGTCAGGCTCCTGTCCGACCTGTGGCAAGCAGCTGCTTGAGGGGGGTATTTATTTTTTCCCTATTAACAAACTTTCTTTTCTCCATAGATACAATATTTACGTTGTCTTCTAGGTCGGCTACTATCAGAGATATGGGGGCGAGGTCATTTTATTTCAGGTGTTGCAAAGTGACATATTCACTTTATTACATTGATAGAGACCGTAGCTACGGAAGCAGAAAAAGTATTATCTCACTAAAAATGGCACATAAAATGAAACTTGAAAAAACTGTATATTAATATTTAAAAATATAAATCAGGGTTGGAATGAAGTTTCTGAAATATTCATTTATGCAGGGATGGCAACACTGCATCGTTAAGGTCAGCGGTTCATCGCATTCTGCAAGTTGTATTTCTAGTCTGTTGACGAGTTGCTTTTGCATCATATTTATAAGTTTTGTGTCTTTTGAAATAATGTTTGTTGAGGAATGTTTTATCTAATTTTAAAATTATTTCCATTTACCAAATATATGCCATATTCAGGACTGAGCAGCAGGTACTGTTGTGCCTCAGACAAGATGCGAATTAAGTTCAATCGTTTGTTTTCATGATGTTAAAGCAAGCAAACATTTCTGTTAAACCGGTATTATTTTTCGAACATAATTGTCTAGGGCAGAGATTCTCAACGTGGGGTACGCCGTGAGAGCTCAAAAGTCGCTAGATCTAGTGACAATGTCGCGGCAGAACTGCAGTATAGGTCCTCAGCCGCCATCTTGTTTTATTTCGTCGCAGTGAAAAAAAAATGTGAATGGTAAAAGTAGTCCGTTTCGCATCTACCTAGAGATGTGTATTGAGGATATACAGAGTACAACATGGCGGCTGAGGACCCTATACTGCAGCGTAGCCCAAAGTCGCTAAGTTGACATTATTATACTATAACTATAGTTTTTATCTATCTTTATAAGGGGTACGCCAGTTACATACACATTTCCAGGGGGTACGTGAAGCATAAAAGTTGAAAACCACTGGTCTAGGGAACATTAGGTTCTTGGAAAGTATACTACTACCTCTTCCGATATTTTTAATTTATTCCCAGAGTTTATTAAATTCATTAAATTTCAATTTAAATGAAAATTAAATGTTCCTGAAACACCTGCTTTCCTCGATCTAACCTCTAAGCGTTGCACTATGTTATTCGTAGTTAATAGAATTTGACAACAAATTTCGATAATTCTCCAGAATCGCTACTCGGGGTCGCTTTATAAATGCCTTTTAACACACTTGAAACGCTTTTAGCACACTTGAAACGCTTTTAACCGCCATTTTGTTTATGTTGTGAGCTGATTTGCGTTGATATATGTTTTCGATATGGCTGGTAGTAGCAGTAAAATACCGATTATGAAGTGCACAGGATGCAGTTATGCATTATTCGATTTCGGTGGTGTTGTAGAGTTTTTAATTGCAGATAATGTGTTTAAAGAAACAATCGTATCCGATAAATGTAGTACAGTATGTTCCATGAATACGAAAGATCTAAACTACAGGTGCCAGAAAATTAAAACAATCGTAAAGGAGCCTAAATCTGTATTTTCTACTTGTGGTCTTGTCCGAGTATTAAAAGTGTCATTCAACTGTGTACGTTATTTAACAGATAAATCAAATGTCGTCAAGTTTGCAGGGATGATAGTGTTGGAGATTTCCTTCCTTCTTATTTCTGCCTGGGGGATTTCTTACCTTCTGGGTTTTTTTTAAATAATGCAACAGGCGGAGTGTAGTAGAAACCAATTACGTCTATGAAAGCATATGACATGGCGGCGGTTAAAATAAAATGGCCGTCATCACCAGGAAACAGTTGAAGCATTTTTTTTTCATATATTCCTACCGATTTTTGTACTTCTAAGATACAGTCCATGTGTTTATATCAATAAAACCCCAGAATTATATAGCTTATTTCTTTATAGTGTTTTTTTTATATAATATGGACGGCGAATGGCTGTTCAATGAAATAAATGCCATTACAGTGAACATGCATAAACGATAAATCGCTGGAAATTCAGAGTTTTCTGCAACTAATGTCAACACTTGCAATAATGTACATTTTAGCCGCTTTAAACGTTTCATGGAGCGTTTAAAGCTACCCTGGAGTAGTGATTCCGGATAATTATCCAAATTTTAATTTTAGGAAACTTGCAGGCTCCAGTCAAACCTCTGTGGCAAACAACTGCTCGAGTTTTTTTTTTTGAAAATTTTCTGGAAGGATTACTAATATGTATTAATTTATACACTGGCGGAAATTGAAAAAAGAACATTAAGAATTGTAACGAAATCTCCGAGATTTATTTAGTAGATACAACTCGTTGAGAAAAGACAGTGATCACACGTGAAGTAATTCAATGTTTATTTTACCTTTTAATAAGTATTACATTTTACAGAAGGCACATTTTAATAAGATGTTGAGCCTCCTCGAGCAGCAGTACAAGCTTCCAATCTGGCATGCAATCGGTTGTGCAAATGCTTGATATCCCGCTGGGGGATACCATTCCATGCGCTTTCAACTTGGATGTGTGTAATTCAGTGATGGTCGTTGCCTGTCACAGTCCGTGGAAGTCTTTATCCAACCCAGTCCCAGACATGCTCGGGTGGAGACAAGTCCAGAGAGCGTGTTGGCCAAGGGAGTTGGTGCACTGCCTGAAGATCACGTTGAGTGTGAGTGGGCGTTATCTTGCTGGAATATCGCATTTGGGATTACATTCAAATATGTCAGGATAACTGGCTGTACAATGTTGCTGACATACGTATTGCTATTTTACGCTGACATACGTATTACAGTGTACCCTGTACAAACACCAGACACGAGAGTGATAACTAATCACTCCCCACACCATGATGCCCGGCGTGGGCCCCGTGTGTCGCTGGCCGATGCACGATGGAAAAAGCTGCTCACCTTGTTGCCTTTGGATGCGTAAACGACCATCAGACACTCCTAAGCAGAATCGGCTTTCATCACTGAAAACCACAGACTGCCATTCTTTTCTCAAATGAACTCGTTCTTGACACCACTGCAAATGTGCTCGTCAGTGATGAGATGACAGTGTTAACCGTGCCCGTAGTCCTGCTTCCAAAAGACGATTGCTTATTGTTCTTGTAAACAACCTTGGTACAACAGAGGATCGAATTTGTGACGCTGTAGCTGTCCATGCCAGAGGAGGCCATGAATGATAGAACCATCGTTGCTATTCATCAACTCATTAAGGAAAATCCACACACTATTCAGGTAAACACTGTAGCTCTTCCACCACTGCCCCTCTGATATGCCGATCTTCTCGTGCGTCCATAGCTTTGTGTTGCCCGGAACCATTTCTACAAGTGTGAGAATGCTCTTCTGACCATCGACACCATCATACCACTGCCGATACCTCTTGTCTAACGCGGTGTACAATTTGACGAAAAGTCAATCTGCTTCTTGAAGATCCACTATACGACCTCGCTCAAACTCCACTAACTGGACAAATGTGTGCCTGCATCGTCCAGGCATGGTAGCTTCTTCAAAGAGCACTGAACAACACGACACAAGACAAATAACTTCACGCCAGTGTCCTTAAATACCAACTGCATACATTTGCATGTTGTTCTCAGTAACATCATTATTCCATCCAATGGCTTTCAATCTTGGATCACCGTTTCTGCTGCCCTTAACTATTAACATATGACGTTCCTACAGGAATTCTTTCTGTGTCTTTTTTCAGTTTCCGCCAGTGTATGTGTAAACTGTTATAATTTATCTGAAGCCCGACCCTTGAAGTCAAAAACTGCTTGAATATCTTTACAAAGGAATATAAGTATTATATGGATGTTTGTGTTGTCTTTCTGGTGAGGTTTCGCCTTCATTACAGACCTACTATGGCTTATTAAACATGGCAGGCTCATGTCATTAGACTGTGGCAAGCATCTATTTGAGGGGATATTTTTTTATACGATGCATCTCGTTACATGCCAGAAACAGCGTATTCTGGGGCATTGGGAATACACCGTATTCTAGTGATTGGAAATATATTCCCGCTCATCCAGGGAGAACTCTGTTCTGGGAACTGCAAATTACGAAACTGGCACGCTACTGACTGAGCCAACTCCCACCCTTTTGATATTAGATACAACATTAAAGGGTGTACAGAGGGTGTTCAAAAAGTTCTTGACAGGTGTCTGTAGATTTGCATTTGTTCCTCCGAAGTTAAGGAGCTAGGACTTGTTTGGAAGCTTGCCTAACTTGTCATTACATGTTAAAACCAAAGGTCGTATCATTTCTCTCTTGCTTATGGCGTGTGAAGTTCGGTCTGCGAAATCCGTGTTGTTGCTATGGAGATTATGAAAAAAAGATGGGGAAAGATTTTACATTTTCTGAAGGATGCAGCTTGGGGTCGACAAGAAAAATTCATGCCGATATATCACAAGCAGGGCCGGACTTACGCATAAGCTAACATAAGCTACAGTTCAGGGTCTCACGATTATGAGGGACCTCAAAAATTTAAGATTGAAGTTTACTGTCACGAACTTTCTTTTATATTCAAATTAATCTCTTATGCAAACACTGTTCATATTTTATTATTATTTATATTATTAAACAAATTTATGGTTTCACCACATCAATTTCATATTCAATTTTTAAAGGTTCCTTCAATCAGAATAATAAATATAAACCAACTTATTTCGACTTCAAAATTTTGAGGTCTGAAACTTGTGGCTTAGAAGAAAAAAAATCACAAGTATATCGGGATTATGCCTGTTCATATGGCACTATTACAAGATGGCTGCATAAATTCAGAGGACAGCACAGCTTCGAAGACCTCCCTCGTGCAGAAATTCCAAATGAGGCCCGTTCCGATAGAAGAACATCGCTGCCAGTCGTCAACTCATTAAGGAAAACCCACACATCACTATTTAAGTAAATAAGTTTAGATGCCAGTATATCGATTGGCAGTGTCGAAACAATTATTCATCAGCATTTAAAGTTCCGAGAGATCTGTGCTAAATGGATACCATACAAACTGATAGAACAGCAAAAAAAAAGGGGCTACAGTCGATTCGTGCAAGGAACTGATGGCAGTGTTTGAACCTAGTGGCCCCCAAACGGTTAACACAGGGCGGTCATAAGGAGTGGTAAATATTTTTTTCATTCTAACAGCCAGCCAGTTTCTTTTCCGGGAAGGCTTTCAGTCCCCCATATGAAGGCATATAGGAACAAATAAACGATTTTGTAGTCCAGAAATAACACTTTTAACCACAAAATCTTACCCCTTCACTGATTGCAATGAATTATGTACTGAAAGCATGCTATATACTAGCATTCCTGTCTGTATATCGTTATCGTCTGTATAACGTCTATGTGTATATATCGTCTGTATAACGATATACAGTCCTGTATATCGTTATCCTATATACATATTTATTCTTAATTTTTGAAGTAAAATCTTTTTATTCACTGGCTTGGTAATCAATATTAGTAACAACTTATTGACACCATCAGATGCAGTGTTTATCCAGAAATTTCCAGAAGGGAATTTCTGGTATTTTTGACATTCCTGAGTCACTGAGCGTCAGGGATGTTAGAAAATATGTTATTTAAAGCTTGGCAGCCGTGGTGTATCGTCTTTCTAGATACACCACTATTCAAAAGGATAAGCCTTGAATTTTTTTGTGGAGGCATGTTTCAATAACTTGTCCTTGGCCTCACCAAAATTAACTGTCTCTGTACCCTATAGATAGTAGTTGGACATGAAACAAGTTGTACAATTTTTAATGAAAACAAAATCACAAATGTGTAACTTAATTATTTTATTCACAACTATTATTGCAAAAATCTGTGAGCAGTTTCAATGGAAATGCTCCACAAAATTTACAAACAGTTCTGTTACAGAACTTTTAGGTGTGTGAAAATATACGGCTGCTTGAGCAACAGCAGCCTGAACATTTACATACCTTGTGAAAATATAGCTCTTAAATTACTGGACCTTTGTTAGACGTTGGCATTTTTTTTTTCAACAGGAAATTTGGAACTGTCACTAATGCAGTTAACACATAAAACGGGTTTTGCACTGTCCAAATACTTTACAACTTTGAAACTCTATTAGAGTTGCAATTTGTTGTGTATCACCGGCAATATTGCCACAAAGACGCTAGTTTGCAACCAGCCTTACATTGTAGAAGTGAGAATTGCTGTGCAAATTATGTTGAAGGTATCTGAAACAAACGTTTCTTGTTCTAGGAGCATGCAAAAAAAAAATGGCTTGTGACATTCTCAACACTGCCCCTACATTTGTGGTACATCAATAGAGGCCATTTTGTGATGGTTTCCTTTCTACAGCAAGACAGTTTGAGGCCATATCAGTTCCTCAAGGGTGAAATTTGTATAGATAAATAACTATGGCCACTAGCTATTATTTGCATACGTTCACCGCTCTTCAGTTACTTAGTTCTTCAGTGAGCTCATCAAAGCTGGTAACAAACCACTTGGCTTCCTTCTTAACCCTTTCACGTATTTGATTTCCTCCAAATCCTACAAAAAGATCCTGCAATGAAAGGAATGAATCAGATTATCCTTATGTCAGTGAACATTAAAGATTTAAACTGCTGTCGGAAAATAAAATGTCACTAGTATTTCTAAGTAATAGTTAAAGCAGAATAAAATATATGTATACAATATATCAGCTGGCAGTGGGACACACTGAGAAACTGGTATTTCTTCACGATCTTTCTCCCACAATAATCAACGAAAATGGTAATTTTCCTATTTACAAATTTGTAGCAACACGTTTTAAATAGATTACAAATAATAATTACAGAAATTGTCACATTAAAATATTATTAATTGCAGTTTCAAATTTGCTTAGTTACTTATAATTTGTTACTGGTAATTCTCACTTGGTTTTTTACCTCTGAGCAATTTTTTTTGTACACAATGGATAGGACCCAAGGATTCATAAATAGACAATAGATCCACTGGATAATTAGGAGATGGATTTTCCTCCCTCAAGGTTACCCAATTTGTTCACAGGTAAGGTTACTACACACAAAGCCATGACTTAACATTTCATCAGAAGTAAAGCCCTTACCTTACTGAGATCATAGTGCAAGTTAGTGGAGAAACTTCAGTTCAGACTCAAACCTGGGACTATCAGATTATATGAACTACACATGACCCCGCATTCTCGTGGTGTGGACCGTTAGTAACTTTCAAAAGAGATACTCTCTTGTGGAAGTGAACGGAAGGGGAGGGCTGCCAGATTAGTGTGGCCCACTGTTCTGGACAACTATGGCTACTTTTCTTTTTTTTTCTACCCTGCTGAGGAGTGGTCAACCACACAGGGTCCTGGTGCTGACCATATAAACCTACTGGACTGGACAGATATATGGCTCTGAGCTTGATTATGGATCCCGATTTTGCTGCACTGGTGGGCTTCTGTGGAGGGAAAATCTTCCGCTGTGTTTTCTCTTTGTGGGTTGACAGCCCCAAGTGAATAGATTCATAGGATATGTTTATCAGCTGGTGGATAATCCTGAGCAGAAGTCATCGCAGGCACCTGAACTCTTTGCTTCTATTGGCATCGTCAAATTCTACGTTGGAGGAAATCTTCCAGTGTAAATGGCTTCAGCCTTTAGTAGTGAGGGAACGGGTCTTTGCCCCATGTCTGCGATTAGGGGGCTGTTTGATATTGTCGGCATTCCCTCTCTCAATAAACATAGTTTCTTTAAACATCCCACTAACCATTTTCTCTCCATAGGTAGTTGGAATGTGAGGACTCTGCACAGAGCTTTTTCTCTTGATGTCCTCACACAAGAATTCCACCATTATAATTTAGATATTCTTGGCTTGCAAGAAAGAGACCAGATGGACAGATAAAGGTCAGATTCTTAAAAGTAATCTTAAATTTCTCTTTTCAGGGAGGGACGACAATAAGCATCACCAAAGCGTGGGTCTGCTTCTCAGCAGACACGCTAGTGATGCTCTTCTAGGATACGAGTGCATTAATGAAAGGTTTCTTACAGCAAAATTTCAGACAAGCGTTAAAGACTTGAATGTTATCTGCTGTTATGCCCCCACTGAGGATGCCAATGAGGATGAGAAGGATAGGTTTTATGAACAACTTCAGGATATTTTGAATTCTGTCAAGAAAGGAGATATTACCCTTGTTCTTGGTGACTTCAATGCCAAAGTTGGTACTGACTGACCTTTGGGGAGGAGTAATAGGCCCTTTTGGTATTGGTAGCTGCAACGGCAATGGGCAACGTCTCCTACAGGTAAGTAAACTCAATGGATTCAGAATAACTAACACTCATTACAAACACCGCGACATACATAAGTACACATGGGTTTCACCCGATGGGCTACATAAGAATATGATTGATTACATATTAATTAACAGCAAATCGCCTAGTTCTGTTAGGAATACCAGGGCATATAGGGGAGCTGAAATTGGATCTGACCATTACCTTGTTAAAAGTGTGTTGCAACTTAAACTTAAAAAGTGTTGTTCTAGGGTTAAAAAATTTACTTTTAATACTGAAGCTCTGAAAGATCCAGTTATAGCCAAAGCTTACCATGATAGGTTACTTAGTCATTATGACAGTCATGGTTTGCTTACTACTGAAGTTGAGGAAGAATGGGATCATTTTAAACAGGCTTTTTTGGACACTAACAGTACTCTTTTAGGAAAAAAGGAGCAGAAGAGACAGAATTATCAAAGTGATAAGGCACTTGAGCTTATTTCGGAAAGAAAGAACTGCAGGAATGTCTTTAATCAATACCCTACTAGTCCTAATAGAAAGCATTACAGAGAACTTAATAAACGTGTAAAAGATCAGTTAGCTGCTGATAAGAATCTTTGGCTTGATGGTTTGGCTAACAAAGCCGAGGAAGCAGTTAGACAGCACAACAGCAGAGAGCTGTACCAGATAGTTAATGTTTTATGTGGTAGAAAACGACAGGCATACAAGGATTGAAGGATAAACAAGGTAAGGTTATAGAAGGGGAGGATTCTGTCATGGCTAGGTGGGCTGAGCATTTCAGTGATGTTCTAAACAATGTAGTTGGTTCTGCTCCCATTGTTTGCAGTGATGATGGATGCATTGGTGGCTTTAATGTTGGCCCTATAACACAATCTGAAGTTATTTTGGCTGTTTCTAAACTTAAACTACATAAATCCCCAGGGGTAGATGAAATTACTACCGAAATGCTTAGAGCTGGGAATGTTTCGGTTATCACTTGGATGACTGAAATTCTGAATATCTTTTATGATAAAGCCATGGTTCCTAAGGATTTTACCAGAGCTATTGTTATCCCTATTTTCAAAAAAGGTGATCGCAGTTCTTGTGGTAACTATAGGGGTATCAGCCTACTCTCTGTTCCAGGTAAAGTTCTTTCCATGATTGTGCTTAATAGAATTAAGAATCTGGTTGACAGTCAATTGCGTGATGAGCAATGTGGATTCAGAAGTGGTATGGGATGTGTGGATCAGATATTTTCACTTAGGCAGATTCTTGAGAAATGTTTCGAGTTTCAGAAACCTTTGGTTGCTAGCTTTGTTGATTTCAAAAAGGCTTTCGACTCTGTTGATCGTCATAATTTGTGGTTGATTGTGAGATCATATGGTATACCAGACAAGTTAGTTAACATAACGAAAGCTCTCTATAATAACACTGAGTCGTGTGTGAGAGTTGGTAAGGCTTGTAGCAATTGGTTTAGCATTACTTCTGGTGTTCGACAAGGGTGCACTTTGTCTCCTTTTCTCTTTAGCTTGGTTATTGATTATGTTATGCGAAATTCACTTCAAGGGAAAGATTTTGGCCTTAAATGGGTTGGAGATACGAAAATTTCTGATTTAGATTATGCTGATGATTTAGCCCTTTTGGCAAATGATGTTGATGAGATGAACTCTTTCATTCGAGCCGTTGATGAGACTAGTAGTAGAGTAGGTTTGGTTATAAACAGAGAAAACTAAAGTGATGAAAATTTGTCAGGCAGGCTGTGATTCAGTTAATCTGAATGGTTGCAGTCTTGAGCAGGTGTCACAGTTTAATTATCTTGGGAGCTATGTAACAGATAATGGTGATGTGCGGCATGAGATTAACAGACGAATAGGGATTGCTGCCGGGTCTTTTAAGAATCTATGGAGAGTGTGGAGAAATAGGCGTATACACCTAACGACTAAAATTAGACTAATAGTTTGGTTCTTTCTAGGGTTAGTTATGGTAGTGAAACTTGGACACTTTGTAAACAAGATAACAGGAAACTAGATACTTTTGATTCCAGATGCTTACGCAGTATCTTGGGCATTAGGTGGTTCAACTTTGTAACTAATGATGAGGTTAGGCAAAGGAGTTTGCAACCTCCTTTAAGCAGCATATTGTGCAGAGAGAGACTCCGTTGGTTTGGCCATGTTGCCCGTATGAATAATTATAGATTGGCGAATAGGGTTATGAACTTGTACGTTATGGCGAATAGGGTATAGATTTGCGAATAGGAGAGAATTTAAAGGCCTCAGAAAGAAGGGGAGACCAAGGATGCGGTGGGCAGACAATGTCAAACAGGACCTTGTTAGAATTGGTGTGCAGTGGCCAGATGCAGTAGATGTAGCTCAGGATAGACTTGCTTGGAGAACTAAATTGCACGGTCTGGTTGGACCTCCGTAGCCCATGGCTGCTTGAGGATGATGATGATGATTGGTGTTTATATTATGCTCCAAACACAGAGCTATCAAAAGTTGTACGTTGTCTTCTCTTCGCATTGGTCATCTCTGCCCTATTAACCCATTTCTTCCCAGTGTTGCGTGTACGAAGTTTACGCAATACGAAGTGTTGCATGTACGCAACACTTGGGAAGAAATGGGTTAAAATGAAATTATGAATTTATATTTGGGGTTTTTCATCTTCAACTATAAGAATAATTTTACTTTCTTGGGATTATTCCAAAGTGGTAGCAAAACTAATAATTCAATGAAACAAAAATAATGAAATATAAATATTCGGCAAGGGAAAAAAAAAAAAAAAAAATCGCTAAATATTTATCAACGCCAAATGAGCAAAAGGTAACGCTGTGATTATTAATCTATGTTTAATGAAATATATTTCAAATGTAAACTTACTGCAGGTGGAGATGCCACCAAATCTGTAACTCCATCTCCAACCATAACTAGTCTTTGATAACCACATCTATGTTTCAGATAAGCTGCTACTTGAGCCTTCCCATCTTGATCACATGTTGGTTGGTTTTCATCAAAACCAGCATATTCTCCTGAAAGGAAAATTCAAATAAATTCACATGAAACATTTCGGTGAAAATTACTGATATTTACAACTAGCAGATTAAGTCTATTAAAATGGGCCACAAGTTTTTGGTTTGATTAAACTGCCAGTGAATAAAGAAATGAAATAAATCACTTTGTTTTTATAAAACTTTATTCAGAATCTAATCTTATTAATCTAAAAAGCATATTATTGTAACTCAAAAGTTCTCTAATCGCAATATCCCCTGTAAATGCAATATCCCTGTATGCTGTGACCATTCATAAGTCTCCCTTGGTTCTCATATATAGTTGAAGGCAGAAAAATAGTCTTGAAATTGGATCTTCTGCTGTAAGTGGATCCAACATTAATGTTTTTTGCGAAGACCATAATGAGGCTCTATATGGAAAATTTAAGATCAATAGGATTATTTGTAGGAAATGAATTTCCCCCTAACTTACAAATATTTATTCTTAAAATAATTTGAAGCTACCATGAACAATAAATTACTTTGAATTAAAAGAATCTTTAATGTTTGACATACAAGAACCATTTGTTTCACATTATATATAGATATTTCTAAAAACATTTTTAGATAATTTTTGATTTCTAAAATATTTTAGATATTTCTAAAATGACTCGTGATCCATGCCACAGACACAAAGGAATCAACAGAAAAATTAAAGACCGATTAACTTATGACACCACCTTCAAGTTTTTTTGACTAGTTATCTCATCACGATTGCCAAAAGAGTTAAAGGGCCTTATTTATTCTTTTTCTCTGTCAGCATTCCAGTTTAATCATTAACCCTTACTCTGAATCTTTAGATGACATGAAAATACTAGACCGATTCCTGTGTGAAGGTTAATTAACTATCAGGAAGGAAGAAAAGTTGCATGTGTTTATGTAAATTAGCAATTCTTAATAAATATCTGTATGTGTGTGTATAATATATATTATTCTTCTGCATACATGTGTTGCCCAATTTAAATTTTATACAAATTTATTCCTTAATTAGCAAACATGGTTTTAGAAAATATTTCCAGTAATTTTAGTTTATTATTGAGAGTTCAAATATTTTTGCTGCTTAGGCCAGTGACATAAAACCTGCAGCCTGTGAGCAGATTTAGTCCTTGCAGGTTCTGGCCTGCTTAATGAATATATATGGATGTTAATATTTTTGTGTGGTTGAGAACTGGAATTCAGTTTAAAGTAGTTT
This sequence comes from Ryuthela nishihirai, assembly GCA_038380435.1. NCBI lineage: Eukaryota > Metazoa > Arthropoda > Arachnida > Araneae > Heptathelidae > Ryuthela > Ryuthela nishihirai. The sequence continues at coordinate 14,261,072 of JAWZYU010000008.1, forward strand.
ATACCCATTCATTGGAGAAATATAGGGCGTTTGTGGATTTAATCGTGTTGTATATATAGAGGACTTTGCTCATGGTTCAAAATAATTTCATCTAAAAATAATGTATGCATTAACATTCAGACCCATTGTTGCTTTCATTATTGAAAAGTGGCTCAGCAGTGAAATAAATTGAACCTTTGTGATAAGGGCCTCAAACACATTAATACCTGGTTTAAGACAACTGCTTTTCTTCAACAAGTGAATTTGCATGGATGATTCATTATTGTTAAGTACACAGTTGTATCAGAATAATATGACCACCCACGGAATCACAGTGTACCCGCCCAGACATGTCACAGAGTGCACATGACAAGGTCGACCACATAGAGATATAAGCAGCTGGCCAGGACAGACGAGTCATAGTGTGTAACTTGAACACAATGGGCAGAGGTATTGATCTGATGGACATTCAAAAAGGAATGATCATTGGCTACAGCACCAAGGGTGGATGCATCTTGGAAACAGCAGACTTCATGGGCTGTTCGTGAGGTGCTGTAGTAAGGGTGTACCAAAAATGGACAGCTGGCACACTGAGTACCTCCAGACGTCATAACTGTGGAGCCCCAAAGGCCATCGACCCCAGAGGAAAATGTCACCTCCGTTGATTGGTAAAGGGCAATCAACACACAACAGAGCAGAAATTGACCACTCAAATGAACTCTGGGACATCCAGGTACATGTCCCCGATAACAGTAGAGTGAACCCTGTTACGCATGGGTTTCCAGAGTCGATGCTGCGTAAAGACGTCCATGTTAACCAAGGTCCATTGGCAATGATGCTTACAGTTCGCATGAGACTACCATCATTGGACAGTGGAAAAAGGTTGCCTTCTCCGACGAATCGAGGTTTCTACTCCACAGAAGTGACAAGCAGTGGTGGATATGGCATCGGACACACGAGAACCAACAACTGAAGGTGCTTGTCGGTCAAGTATAGGCTGACAGTGGCAGTGTACATGTCTGGGGGATGTTTTCCTGGTGTGACCTGGGACCACTGGAGGGTCCCTGAATGCCAATGGCTACCTGTCCATTTTCGCTGAGCACATGCATCCCTTCATGTTGGACGTTTACCCTGGTGGTGATGATGTCTACCAACAGGACAGTGTGCCATGTTGCTAAGGTGGTGCATGACTGATTCCAGGAACATGACAGCGATGTCTCTGTTCTCCCTCGGCTGGTGAAATCGCCAGACCTCAATCCCATAGAGCACTTGTGGGACAATTTGGATCGACAGGTTTGGCATGCAGACCCACAACCATGTCATCTCTGGGCTTTGCTGGAGTTCTAATGGGCACGTGTGCTTCTGACAACCTTCCAATACCTCATTTTGTCCATGCTGTCTCGCCACTGTCATCCAGACCAAGGGTGGTTATTCCCATTATTAGGTAGGTGGTCATATTATTCTGATACGACTGTGTATATCCGACAATTTTGTGCATAATGACCGTTTTGTGATTTAAATGTGGTTTCTTGCATTTAAGAAACAATAAACAAACAGCCTTAATGCTAAGTATCAGAGCTCATGTAAAATGTATATTCGACCCATGAGCAATATGCTCACTATCATAATAATGATAGAGAACTGTGCTTACTAGCTTGACTCAATTGTGATGATTTCAAGTTAATATGGAAGTATTGTCATATTTAGATGAACATGTAAGCCACTACAAATGAAATATAGGTTTATGATTTGGTATTAAAAATATTGTTTTATTATTTAAATGTTACATAAGTAATTATATTTTCCTTATTATTGCTTAAAATAAAACGTGACTCACCATATTCAGAAGTAATTGATTTGACCCTATACGATTTGAGTCTTAGACCTTTGGCCTACAACTTAAGCATTATCAAATTTAAGGAGAAAATATATTCAAAAAGGTAAAACTAGACATTGTATTCTTCCAGTTTGACTTAAAGTGCACATTTCCAATTATTATACACCCAGCTTATAAAAATGTTTTCATACAGATTGGCTCTACTGTAAATAATAGAATATGGCTAAGTTATGTATGCTAATTTACCTAATAGAAACTAATTTCTAAGTATACATGTCTTACCATTGAAGTAATACTTTATCCTGTTTGCAAATATGTGATTGAAAGGAATTTCCAGTTCCTCTGCTACTGGTTCAATGATGGTGTCAAATCCACCAGAAACAAGGTAAACTGGAACTTCTCTATCATGAAGTGATGCCACTAAATCCCTGAAAAATGAAACATTTGTAGCACATTTTTTAAAGCTTATCTTTGCTTAAAAAAAAACCATCTCTCAGATGAATGTAATGATCATTGTGCATTATGATTACTAAATATTTATTTGAAATCACAATACGTAGATACATTTACAGTATTTGATGAATAACTATAAAGATCTCTGTAGCTAATTCTCCACCACTCACTAACTACTCACTAACTACTTCAATAGCTTGCCTAAAATTCTAAAATAAAATTAGTTATTAATATTGATTTTATATTTTTACAGTGAATACTACATTAAAGTGCTAAAAACATTGTAGGAAACAAAGCCATTTATGTAGTGGCCCTGATATTTTAAAATAAGTCTAATAGCATCATTGGTTAGTGAAAGTGACACCCTTCATCATTGCTGTTGCAATAAATCAGTTTTTTTTGGTAGTTTTAAAAAAGCAACTTTCAATAATTTTATTTCTTCAGATCATCATTAAGTTTCATAGAAGTATACCAACATGACACCAATATGCTGCCATGGTGGTGTCGTGGTATCACATTGGTTCTTAGCTACATTCAACTGCTGGGGTGTGGGTTCGAGTCCCTGATAGGCAGGGTCGTTTATTCTGTCAACCTGCAGATAAGCTATTAGCTTTGTGGGACTGATCACAAATTAAAAAAAAACATTTCTCTACTTCTTTAATATTACTTTCTTTACTAATTTTCTGTAAGCATTTTGAATAATGATCTTATTTTATTGCTATACTAAATTTTTTTGCTGAGGATAAATATAGGTATTGGTTTTTATAATTTTAAAATCATTCTGAAAACTGATCTCAACCAGTAAAATTTTTATGTGCAGAAAAAATTGCCACATTGTAGATGTTTAATAGACAGAGTAGCTTCATGTGTTATTCAATGAATAATGTAAATAAAAGAAATATTTCCCCTACTTATATCTTTGAATATATTAATGAATTACTTAGGCATTCATTAAAACTAACAGCAGTATAAAGATATTTCAAATGTAATGAACTTTTACATAAATATAAACAAAGACCAAACAGGAGGTAATATTTAAATACAGCCTAAGGGAAGTATTCGGATTTAGATTCTGGATGATAATTAAGGCACTATGGTTTATGATCAGATTGCATGGTTCAGAACACTATGGGGAAGGAAGACTGCCCTAAACTCAATATTTGCCTTCTTACCTGAGGCAATACCTCCTGAAGATGTAAAACTCTGTCGGTGTTCCAGTTAAATCATTAGCACTTCCCTTTACTCTGAACCTTTAGATGCATGGAAATACCAAAACTGATGCCCCTGCAAAGGTTAATTAATTCACGAGGACAAAGGTAAAAGAAGTTATATTTTGTTAACATTTCACATCAGTAGTATCGTAATTTGTTTTGCATTTATCCACTCTTGTAGAAAAATTATACATTTTGGAAGAAATTTAAATTTTATTGTTTGTTTTGTGCGATACCTGTTTTATAGAGTTATAATAATAATTATTAAAATATCTAACAAATATTGTTCAGATATTCTTTACTAGAATGATGGAAGTATAAAGATTAAGATTACTTGTTTCACTAAAGAACAAGAATGAGAAGCAAAAAAATGATTAAATCCTAGCTAATTTTCAGAAGATCCTCTAATGGAATTTTAAACAGGTGCTATGTTACCACACATGTAGCCAATGTGACTGCACTAGGCAGCAAATTTGCAAACAAACTAACAACCATAGCTGAAGTAAGGTTGACCAGAGTATGTATGACATTTTTCAACGGCTGATTTTTATTTGTTTTTAAAAATGGCATTAAATTTAGCTAAATTAATCATTAACATCTAAGATCAGAGTTGGAGAAAGGGGTTGGGTTGTTTTACTTCTGAGCGGCACTTTTTTGCACACCGTGGGCTAAATGACCAGGTCATATGGACCCCGAAGGCTCAGAGAAGGTAGGGGAGGGGACCCACTGGAACAGCTGTTGGGAGACAGATGATAGCCTCCCGTCAAGGCCATCCAGCGTGTTCTTTAACGTGCACAGGGTATGGCTCTCCCGCACACGGGACCATGGCTTAACGTCCCATCCGACGGACGGCGTCCTTTCCAAACCCATCGGTGTCCCCTACTGACTGTGGGCAGGGCGGGGAATTGGAGAAAGGGGCAATAGGTAAGTTCTCTCTGGGCAGCGAAATAGCTAGCACCAGTCCTGATTCCAAATAACTACAGATTTAGATTTAAAAACACCTAGGTGACTAGAATTGAAGCTTTCAATATATGTCAAGGTGCTTTTTTTGTTCCACTAAGTATGAATACTTAGTATTTCTAAACTAAAAGTGTTTCTTAAATTTCAGTTATGTATCATCTAACACAGAAACAATAAATTTAGATTATTCCAAAATCCTTTTTATATTTTGGAAAGATTGCCAGCATTAGAAAAATTTAAGTCGTAATAATTTAGAAACTAAGATATAATTTTTACTGCAAATTAAACTTAAAAGCACTGTCACATAATGAAATGTTCTGATGACAGTTAATACAGGTTTCTTAGTTTTTCATTAAATTAAAAAGTATATTAAGAATTTTTTTAATGTATATATTTAATTCCTTCAAAAACTGCATAACAGAATTCAATATTTAGATAGCGATTTCAAATTATTTTTTCAAGACTGAACAGAATGAAACACTTAAACATGTTAAAAGGTGGGGGGGGGGATTCTATAAATGTGCTTGAGGCACAGATCTTCAGGGACTGTCTTATGTCATAACCCTTTATAGGGAGTTATAACCTCAATCTCCTTGAGGGTGTCACTGCTGTGAAGAATGGCACCACTAGAGTCAGCCATTTCTTTTTTTCATGAAACTGTAACAAGAATGTGTTTATGGGGGGTGGCAAAATTTCATAAGTGCCTTTTTTACTGCTATATATAAAACAGACCACTTGGAATTGAAACATGCTCCCAGAAACTTCACATTTACCATAAACCAATGCAAAATAAATGAAGCTCATTTCCTATTTATTTATATATATATCTCAGCATTTTATAACCCATTTTAATATATATTTAGAATGAAGATAAAAAAAATTCAGAGTAAATTAGTACAAAAGAAATTAAATGTATTAATAACCAATAACAAATAAGTTCAGAAAAAAATTATTCATATTTTATTTCATCACATTTCCTCACTCTGGAACGTTTCTGGATAGATGTGGGCTCAAGTCCCATAGGTTGGCAAAATTTTCCACAAAATATTTATCCCTGAACTCTTGGTAAAGATATGAAATATGTTTATTGCTAGAAATAGAGTTTTAGAATATTCCTTGAAAACTAGTTAATATATTAAGTAAAAATATATGAAGCTATATATGAAGTACACAGTCGTATCTGAATAATATGACCACCTACCATAGTATATGTATGGTAGGTGGTCATATTATTCTGATGCGACTGTATATACATTAAAGCTATATATGAAGTTTTAAAGTATATGAAGCTGATATATCAGTTTTTCATAGCTAAATAATTTAAAATAGCAGCAGTTCATTGTTCAGAATTAAATGCTTGCACATGTGGTTATAGAACATGGACTATTTCTATTTGTTAGTTGCTTGGGTTAAGTAAGTAACAACGAAGTTTAAAATCTGATCTCAAATATCTTATGTTTTAGATGGATATACAAATTAAGGTAAGTAAATGGTAGCTGCTGTCCCATGGCCGAGTGGTTAGCATGCTTGGCTACTGATTTAAGGGACCTGGGTTCGAGCCCCGGTAAGGCATGGATGTATGTGTCGTTTTTCTACTGAGGTCCTGCCATCCTCTCAGACCTTCTACTCTGGCATATAAACTGACAGGCTCCTGTCTGACCTCTTTGGCAAGCAGCTGCTTGAGGGGGTATTTATTTTTTTATTTTAAATGGTAGCTAGGTAGTCACTGGAAGGAGAGCTATGCACCAATCCCTTGTGATGATGCATAGAACCGGCTAGGCCTAGCACCTAATGTCTGACCCAACCTTCTCATGGTGCAGGCCGTTAGTACCTTTTAAAAGAGACCCTCTTTTGTGGAAGTGAACAAAAGTGGAGGGCTGCCATATTATTGTGGCCTACTGATCTGGACAACTATGGCTACTTTTTCTTCTACCCTGCTGAGGAGTGGTCAACCACACAGGGTCCTGGCGCTGGTCATATAAACCTACCGGACTGGAATAAGGCCCTGAACTTGATTATGGATCCTGAATTTGCTGCACTAGTGGGCTTCTGTGGAGGGAAGATCTTCCACTCCGTTTTCTGTTTATGGGTTGACAACCCCAAGTGAACAGATTCACAGGATATGTTCTATCAGCTGGTGGATAATCCTAAGCAGAGATCATTGCAGGCACCTGAACTCTTGCTTCTACGTGCATCATTAAATTCTACATTGGAGGAAATCTGCCAGTGTAGATGACTTTAACCTTTAGTAGTGGGGGAATGGGTCTTTGCCCCATTCCTGCGATTAGGGGCTGTTTGATATTGTTGGCATTCCCTCTCAATAAACATAGTTTCTTTAAACATCCCACTAACCATTTTCTCTCCATAGGTAGTTGTAATGTGATGACTCTGCATAGAGATTATTCTCTTGATATCCTCACACAAGAATTCCAGTATTATAATTTAGATATTCTCATCTTGCAAGAGACCAGATGAACAGATAATGGTAAGATTCTTAAAAATAATCTTAAATTTCTCTTTTCAGGGAGGGGAGAAATAAGCATCTCCAAGGCATAGTCTGCTTCTCAGCAGATACGTTAGTGATGATTTTCTAGGATAGGAGTGCATTAATGAAAGTTTTCTTACAGCAAAATTTCAGACAAGCATTAACGGCTTGAATGTTATCTGCTGTTATGTCCCCACTGAGGATGCAAATGAGAAGGATTAAAAATAACTTCAAATTCTCTGTCGTTGTGCAATAAAATTCTAAAGCTTATCCTTCAAAGTATATGCATGTCAAAAGTTTTTAGTAGAAAACTCAGAAACGTTTTAGAGCAAGGACAGTATCACTTCACTGAAGATGGAGCAATGTGGTGATGTTAGGGCTGATTAGAGCTTCTTTCCACATGTCATCAAGAGCGATTCCAGTGTCTTGGTTGCAGGTGGAGATGGGCAAGGTCATTATTTCAATAACCTCATGGACTATGGTTCCGTAGAAAGTAGAAAGTGGATGCACGTGCAAGCAGTGTGGCGTGCTCCCAGTCTATTGTTACCACCCAGTCTATTGTTGTACTGCTAGTTCGGCAGTGGCCGTCGTTAGCCTTTTTGGCTGACATCCATTTAATGCTCTGCAAACCTCTCTTGTAAAGAATGTGTGGTTTTACCGATATAGTAAACAACAGAATTATTCGGCAAATGTAGTGGAAATCAGTACACACCTGATTTTTAAAGTAGGCTATATTTGTCTCTGCCCTTTTGATAATTTTCTTCAGATTTGGAGCTGGGTGAAAACCATTGATGTTTTGGACTCCGAGTAATTTTTGGACCGATTTGCATGGGGTCCACGAGGCTATTGAAATAATGACCTTGCCCATCCCCATCTGTAACTGAGACATGGGAATCACCCTTCACGACATGTGGAAAGAAGCTGTAAACAGCCCTAACATCACCATATAGTGTCACTTCACTAAAGATGGGGTGCTGTCCTTGCTCTGAAAAGCTTCCGAGTTTTCTCCTAAAAACTTTTAACATGCAAATAGTTTCAAATATAAACTTTAAAATTTTATTGCTCACTGACAGAGAATTTGAAGTTATTTTTTATTAATTTCTGAGCAAGGTCCTTTTAATTGTCAATGAGAAGGATAAATTTTATGGAAAACTTCAGGATATTTTGAATTCTGCTAAGGAGATATTACCCTTGTTCTAGGTGATTTCAATGCCAAAGCTTGTATTGACTCTGACCTTTGGGAAGGAGTGATAGGCCCTTTTGGTATTGGTAGCTGCAATGGCAATGGGCAACATCTCCTACAGGTAAGTAAACTTAATAGTTTCAGAATAACTAACACTTAGCGTGTGTGGCTACTGATCTAAGGGACCTGGGTTCGAGCCCTGGGTAAGGCATGAATGTTTCGTGTCGTTTTTCTGCTGAGGTCCTGCCATCCTCTCAGACCTTCTACTATGGCATATAAACTGACAGGCTCCTGTCAGACCTCTGTGGCAAGCAGCTGCTTGAGGGGGTATTTATTTTTTATTTATATTACAAACACCGCAACATACATAAGTACACATAGATTTCACCTGATGGGCTGCATAAGAATACGATTGATTATATATTAATTAACAGCAAATGGGCTAGTTCTGTTAGAATACCAGGGCATATAGGGGAGCCGAAATTGGATCTGACCATTACCTTGTTAAAAGTGTCTTGCAACTTAAAAAGTGTTGTGCTAGGATTAATAATTTTACCTTTAAATCTGAAGCTCTGAAAGACCCTGTTATAGTTTAAGTAACCTATTATGGTAAGCTTTGTCATTATGAAAGTCATGGTTGCTTGCTACTGAAGTTGAGGAAGAATGGGACCATTTTAAACAGGCTTTTCTTGAAACTAATAGTACTCTTTTAGGAAAAAGGGAGCGGAAGAGGCAAAATTATTTGAATGATAAGGCATTTAAACTTATTTCAGAAAGAAAGAACTGCAGGAATATCTTTAATCAATACCCTACTAGTCCTAATAGAAAGCATTATAGAGAGATTAATACTGAGACTTAAGAATCTATGGAGAGTGTGGAGAAATAGGCATGTATACCTAAAGATTAAAATTAGACTGTACAATTGTTTGGTTCTTTCTAGGGTTAGTTATGGTAGTGAAACATGGACGTTTTTTAAACACGATAACAGAAAACTTGATGCTTTTGATTCTAGATGCTTACGCATCATCTTGGGCATTGGGTGGTTCAACTTTGTAAGTAATGATGACATTAGGCAAAGGAGTTGGCAACCTCCTTTAAGCAGCATATTGTGAAGAGAGACTGCTGGTTTGGTCATGTTGCCCATATGGATAATTATGGATTAGTGAATAGGGTTATGAATAGTGTGTCTCAAGGCCTCAGAAAGAGGGGGAGACCCAGGATGCAGTGGGCAGACAATGTCACACAGGACCTTGCTAGAATTGGTGTGCATTGGCCAGATGCAGCAGATGTAGCTCGGGAAAGATATGCTTGGAGAACTAAATTACACGGTCTGGATGAACCTCTGTAGCCATGGCTGCTTGAGGATGAGGATGAAATAAAATATTTTTTAATAGTCTAAAAGAGCAAAAACCGAAATCTATACATTCATATCCAAAAATTTGAAATATTGAACATTTTTTATTTCTAAGTGAATTATTATTTGAAAACTACAGTATATAAGAAATGAAATGCATATTTGTTTTGAATGATTTTGTCCTTATAAGTTTGAGACATGTTACAATTCTCTGTGAAATTTGTTTGTCTACATAGTTTTGTACAATATAAATGTTGTTTTAATTGCAGTTACAAGTTTATTTAAAGCTGGATAACTAAAAATATGTTTACTACATTGAAAGGGTGACAAGGAACAGCATTTCTTCACTAGAACTGCAAAGCTGTCTGAAGAATATGGTAAGAGTTTATAAGAATATTTTAGAGATCTGAAAACTAAAAAAAATCGCTAGTTAAAAATCCTTTTATTTTAATGAATTGTTAGCTTTTTTTCTTTTGAAATGTGCATGTTTGAGTTTCAGCATGAAATGTATTAAGATTACCATTTCCTCAAATTTGGTCACTGTTTCCCCAAGGCACTTTAGTGCTTCGGAATTTTGCCTCAATCCTATCCTAATGTTAGAGTGATTAGTAGTGAATTTTAAACTTCTTGTACACTTGTTCCCCAAATTTTAGCACCTGCAAATTTTATCTGTTGGCTTATTTGAAGAGCCATACATTAGCACCTTGTGAGCTTAAAAGGCAGCATCATGCAACAAATTTTGCTGAGGTTTGTAGTTCAAAATGTTTCAGAGGCAGTTATTGGCTCAGTAACAGGCCAGGGACGGTCATAAGTGTCAACATTTAGGGACATACGAGTATCATTTCTGGACTACAAAATCTCCCATAACTTTACTAATAAATTATTTAGCAATCGATAGCCTTTTTAACAGCTTGTAATTTGGTCTGTGAGAGTATTAGGGGTTTCACATGGCCCTGTGTGCAGGAGAGCAATACCCTGTGGATATTAAATAACATGTTGGATAGCCTTGACAAAAGGCTTCCATGTGTTCCCAACCGTCTCTAAGCTTTTGTGGTTCTTGTTACCTGGCCATTTGGCCCATTGTGTGAAAAAAAGCTCCCCTCAGAAGTAAAACAGCACAACCCTTGAATTTCAGTACGTTGTTCTATGTGTACCCTTCTTTGATCACAAAGCTTGTTCTGAAATGAAGCAACAATTATTCCTTAGTAGAAAGTTTAAAATTTCTTGCTGTTAAGTGGACAAGTTGGAATTTTAAGATGTATAATGGTGTTATTTACACAGGATCTACAAGTTGGGTAAAATCTTATTAAAGTATGCCAAATGTAGCTTCAGTGATGTCTCCTAAACAATTGACACCTGTGTAGCCTATGTGGTGAGTGGACAAATTGTAAGTTTTGATTGGGAACCTCTTCTCCCCCTCCAGAAAGAAATACCATTTGTTGCAACTTCATCTATTAAAAAGAAAATCTTGAAGATTATGCAATGACTATCTTCACCATCGAAATCAGAGTACCTCAGTTCAAAATATAGTGATTTAAATACTATCAATCAATTGGTGCCTTCAACACCTCTTGATTTCTAGCCAGTCACTCCGATCCCTATTTGGCCTTGAATGAGACACCATATTTCAAAATTCCTCTTATTTCTAAGTTCTACTGCCTGAAATAGCCCTATTCACCCATTTTTAGCTCTTCAGCATTGGTATATTGAAATTTGACCTTTGACCTCTAAGGATCCATCAACACTCAAAATTTCACATTTTTGAGATCTACAATCCAAAGCTCAAATCCATAAACAATTCCAGTCTAGTAGGTATAAATGGTCAGCACCAGGACCCTGTGAAGTTGATCACTCCTCAGCAGGGTTGAAAAAAAAAGAAAAAAGTGGCCATAGATGACCAGATCAGCAGGCCATACTGAACTAGCAGCCCTCCCCTTCCGTTCCCTTCCAAAAGAGAATCTCTCTTTTGAAAGTTACTAACGGCCTGCACCACGAGAAGGCGGGGTCGGACATTAGGTGCTAGACCTGGCCGGTTCTGTGCATCATCACTAGGAATTGGTACACAGCTCTCCTTCCAGTTTACGCCTAGCTACCATTTACAGGCCAGGTAAAGTTCTTTCCATGATTGTGCTTAATAGAATTAAGAATCTGGTTGACAGGCAATTGCGTGATGAGCAATGTGGATTCAGAAGTGGCAGGGGATGTGTAGATAAGATATTTTCACTTAGGCAGATTCTTGAGAAATGTTTAGAGTTTCAGAAACCTTTGGTTGCTAGCTTTGTTGATTTCAAAAAGGCTTTCGACTCTGTTGATCGTCACAATTTGTGGTTGATTGTGAGATCATATGGTATACCAGACAAGTTAGTTAACATAATGAAAGCTCTCTATAATAACACTGAGTCATGTGTGAGAGTTGGTAAGTCTTGTAGCAATTGGTTTAGCATTACGTCTGGTGTTCGACAAGGGTGTATTTTGTCTCCTTTTCTCTTTAGTTTGGTTGTTGATTATGTTATGCGAATTTCACTTCAAGGGAAAGCTTTTGGCCTTAAATGGGCTGGAGATACGAAAATTTCTGATTTAGATTATGCTGATGATTTAGCCCTTTTGGCAAATGATGTTGATGAGATGAACTCTTTCATTAGGGCCGTTGATGAGACTGGTAGTAGAGTAGGTTTGGTTATAAACAGAGAGAAAACTAAAGTGATGAAAATTGGTCAGGCAGGTTGTGATTCTGTTAATCTGAATGGTTGCAGTCTTGAGCTGGTGTCACAGTTTAATTATCTTGGGAGCTATGTAACAGATAATGGTGATGTGCGGCATGAGATTAACAGACGAATAGGGATTGCTGCCGGGACTTTTAAGAATCTATGGAGAGTGTGGAGAAATAGGCATATACACCTAAAGACTAAAATTAGACTGTATAATAGTTTGGTTTTTTCTAGGGTTAGTTATGGTAGTGAAACTTGGATGCTGTGTAAACAAGGTAACAGGAAACTAGATGCTTTTGATTCCAGATGCTTACGCAGTATCTTGGGTATTAGGTGGTTTAACTTTGTAACTAATGATGAGGTTAGACAAAGGAGTCTGCAACCTCCTTTAAGCAGCATATTGTGCAGAGAGAGACTCCGCTGGTTTGGCCATGTTGCCCGTATGGATAATTATAGATTGGCGAATAGTGTTATGAACAGTGTGCCTAGAGGCCTCAGAAGGAGGGGGAGACCTAGGATTGGGTTGTTTTACCTCTGAGTGGCACTTTTTTGCACACCATGGGCTAAATGGCCAAGTCACATGGACCCCGAAGGCTCAGAGAAGGTTGGGGGAGGGGACCCACTGGAACAGCTGTTGGGAGACAGATGGTAGCCTCCGGTCAAGGCCACCCAGCGTGTTCTTTAACGTGCACAGGGTATGGCTCTCCCGCACACGGAGCCACGGCTTAACGTCCCATCCGACGGACGGCGGCCTTTCCAAGCCCATCGGTGTCCCCTACTGACCGTGGGCAGGGCGGGGAATTTTGCGGAGATAAATCTCAACGCTGACCCAGCTGGGACTCGAACCTGGGAACTACAGATTACGAGCCTGGCGCGCTACCGACTGAGCCACCCCCGCCCCTAGGAGACCTAGGATGCGGTGAGCAGACAATGTCAAACAGGACCTTGTTAGAATTGGTGTGCAGTGGCCAGATGCAGCAGATGTAGCTCAGGACAGATATGCTTGGAGAATTAAACTGCGTGGTCTGGTTGGACCTCCGTAGCCCATGGCTGCTTGAGGATGATGATGATGACGACAATCCAAAATTACCCCCCCACCCCACCCCACCACCCACCCCAGGTGCAAATTTAGTAACAGAAGATCTAAATTTGACTTTGGAGGACCCTCCAGATCTGAAATTTCATAACATTTCCAACACCTACAAACCTGAAACACCCCCAAGATGCCAATTTTCATGTTTTTAGCACTCTTAGATCAAGGTTTGATCTCTATGCGACCTCTATTTGACCTTGAAGGACATGTTAGATGTCACATTTCGGATTTTGCTAGATATCTACCACCTGAATTACTCTTAGGTGCAAATTTTCAGAGCTTTACTATTTCTGCATCATAGTCAGAATTAGTGCGATTCCCTATCAATCAGTCAGTCACTCTACAATTATATATATATATATAATGTATAATTAGATTAGGTGGTTTGACTTTGTAAGTAATGACGAGATTAGACGAAGAAGTAGTCAACCTCCTTTGAGCAGCATTCTTTGCAGAGAGAGACTGCATTGGTTTGGCCATATTGTCATATGCTGAGCTGCAGATTGGTAAACAAGATTATGAACAGTGTGCCTAAAGGCTTCAGGAAAAGGGGGAGGCCTAGAGTGTAATGGGGAGACAATGTCAAACATTATTTTGCCTACAGTGGTTAAATGCAGCAGTTGTAGCTCAGAACAGACATGTCTACAGAAGGAAATTACGCAGTCTGGTAGGGCCTCTGTAGCCCATGGCTGCACAAGGATTTTCTATGTATGTATAATTAGATTAGAATGTTAATGTGTATTTGTCACAAATTCCATTTGTTTCCTGGGATGAGATAGATTTGGAAAGTATGGTTTAGGTTGTTTTACCTCTGAGCAGCACTTTTTTGCACACCATGGGCTAAATGGCCAAGTCACATGGACCCCGAAGGCTAAGAGAAGGTTGAAGGAGGGGACCCACTGTAACAGCTGTTGAGAGACAAATGGTAGCCTCCCGTCAGGGCCATCCAGCGTGTTCTTTAACATGCACATGGTATGGTTCTCCCATAGATGGGGCCATGACTTAACATCTCATCCGACGGATGGCGGCCTTTCCAAGCCCATCGGTGTCCCCTACTGATTGTGGGCAGGGCGGGGAATTTTGCGGAGATAAATCTCAATGCTGACCCAGCTGGAAGCCGAACCTGGGAACTACAGATTACGAGCCTGGCACGCTACCAACTGAGCCACCCCTGCCCCATGGAAAGTATGGCAATTAGTAGGAAACTGATCAAAGTGCCTAGATTTGTCATATTCTCAGTGTTAGAGTTGATTAAAATTCTTATTTTTTCTTGTCTACAGGACTTTTTTCTGCGATACTTTATTACCGAATTATTGATATAACACTGTGAGCTTGAGTGACAGTTATTACCACCATCAAATGTGGTGTGTTGCCTGCCCCATTCCCTGGTGAATCACAGAAATTGCAGGAATGTATATAATATCACATTGTTGAAAGAACTGCAGCTTCTAATGGTCCAGCAGTTAGAATGCCCGGTATGGTTCTGTGAGGCGTGGGTTCTAGTCCCACTCAGAACAAATTTTTTTCAACTAATTATTTCAAGTGATTCTTGTCTACAGGACTTTTTCCTGTGATACTTTATTACTGAGTGTAAGGAGTTATGGCAACTGGCTGCTAAATACTATAAGTTGCCTCTTATGCCAATAAGTTGCATAATATGCCGATATTGTATTAATTTCACTATTACCGTTTCAGATTCCTGTGTTTAACATTAGACTGGATTAATGCATAGGCCATCTAGATCCAGGCTTAGGGTTCCAGCCATACAGGGAGGACCAACCATTTAAATATGTAATTTTATGAATTTCATAATTTGGTATTGAGGAGCCCCACTGAACCCTTAATCCAGTATTGCTTCATACATACATTAACCAACACTCAAACAGAAGAGCTGACTTTGGTCTACAGCATAGGATACCTAACTCAGTATCATTACCTGAATCTAAGGGCCTTCTGATGAGTCATGAAAAGGTACTTGGGCCCAGCCATTTTGTATATACTGCTATTATTTGGGTTGAAAGGTAAATGGTAATTTAAATCTTGGGTTATGAGATGAATAAGTATTTGAATTTTGAGTTGCAACCAAAAAATGTTTGGGAAATGTCTAGTGGTTAGGATGTTGGCTAGAACTGGGATGATCAAGTACTGGAATCGGGGCTTATTCCACTGTGAAAACTTTGGAAAAAGTATTGAAATGCAGTGAGAAAATTTAATTGAGCTCAGAGTTAAGGGATTTATTAAAAAAAGTGTTAAAGGATTTATAAAAAATTTTCATAGGAAAAAGATTAGGATTTGTAGTACCTGTGTTTCATCACAGATGGCAGCATTAGTCAATATTTGAGAGAGAGTAGTATTGTACACAGTTGAATGGGGAGGAGATGAATGCATTTCATAGCATGCATAACAGTTGATGCATGGAGGAGGAGCTTGGAATGTGGACTCTAGGTAACAACAAATGGAAAAGAGCAATGCTGAATCTTCCTGCTTGGGTGATTGAGCTGGGATGATTATCCTCAGGTTCAGTCCAATAGCATAAAGCATTTCATGCAGTGACTTGGGGTGGCAAAACTTGGGGTGGAAATTAGATGGACATGCTCTAATTTCAACTCAAATAATATAAAGGGTTAAGGACATTGCATAGTTTTTAAAACATAGGAAATTTGTATTTGTTACTAATGATTTAGCTGGCATTTTATTTCAAATGTGGAGGCAGAAAAATACAATTTTTGGGGCTTTAACTGGGTGTAAGATTATTTGAGATGGCAAAAATGGTGTGACTGTTAGGTGGCAAAAAAAATCAAATCTTGTAATAGAAAGAAAATTGAAAAAATTAAATTCACTTGAAGTGGAAACAATTTTGGGGTGGCAAAAATGTCTGGCTGACACTGTCCTAATTCCAGTCACTTCTGAATATATGCAAATGGCACCAACATCAAAGCAAAAATTTTTAACCATACTTATCCATCTAATTGTCTGCCTCTGAAGAAATGTGAAAATCCTATGTCTGATGAGAACTATTAGGTAATCAAAAGCTTGTCAACAATAATTATTAGGAAGCTGCAACTTTTTAATAATCCTTATATAAGAGCTGCCTAATCTATATTGAAAGAATGAAATAAATTTTGAAAAAAGTCCTAAGAGAATTCTGTCAAAGATTGAAAAATAGTATGGCCTTTCTTTTTTCCACCCCTATCCTTAGGAACTAAAACCTTATTTCGGTAATGAAAGCCTAAATGATAACCTAGAAAACTTTGTGTAATAGGATTAATTCTCAAATGTATTACATTTATAAGGTAAATGAGTTCAGATGACATACAGTTATTTGTCTACCTGATACCCGGCGTTAGCCGAGGTTGATGCTTCTCCAGGTATTCTTTCATCATAAACACTGTTGGATGTATGAGGTCCAATCTCCTCGATAATGCTTCTCGAAATGTCATGCCGCCTCGCATTGCTTTCTGTGTCCTAAATATCAAAACGTAAATTTAGTAAATTTTTAAAGATTACTCACATATATTATGTAAACAGTTAGATATTAGGGAGAAAAGGAAGAAATATAAAGTAAATAAACCTAAAACTGAGTTGTAATATCTTCTATCTTAGCTAATATAGAGTAATCAATCATAAATGAAAGGTATAAAGTCAGTTTTAACATCAAGTTAGAGGAAAAATTGTCTTGAGCCAGGCGAGATACGAACCCAAAACCTCCTGATAACATGTCAGGTGCTGCGATTGCTGAGCTACTGGCTGCTGAACAAGATCTCCACTATTTTGTAATGGGAACTATTATTTAATTAATCGTAAACAAATCTTCAAAAATAATCAGTTACTGTCTTTTACTTGCTAATTAAATGATTAAAGAAAAAAAGATACAATTTTTAAAGAAACTAACACAACATTCTTTGTATGTGAGAAGGAAATACTTAAAACTTTTGCATTACAAAATTTCATACTGAAATATTTAAAACAAAAATGAACCAATAACTTTGCCAAGAATGAAGAGTAGTCCGTTATCAGTGTAATACAGAAGGGATAAACAACTAAATAATTTAAACAATTTAGGTTAAATACCTTTCCACACGGCATATTTACTTTCACGGGTATTTGTTTCACAGTTGCATTTGAGAATAGGTGTAGTCATTATTTCAAAATAATTCATAGGCAATTGTTCCATAGTAATAGACTGCAGACCGTCTGTTGTACTCTATTCACTGGCAGTTGTTTGTTTCTTGATAAAGACGTCCATTTTAAGTTGACTGAATCATTTAAAGCTTTGGTTACATTAATAAGAACATTACAAACCAGTGGTTGTTTTATGACAAAGTTCCCGAGTACCTCTGGGGAATTTCACTCCCTTATATTACAGTGGTTCTTAGTCTTAAAAGAACCACTGGTGGTGTTATTAACATTGCCAAGGCTATTTAATGATTCAATAAAATCTTGGCATCTGAAAAAGTAAATAATTTCCTTTATTGATAACTAATGCCAAGTTTTTAACTTATTAAGATAGAATGACTAATAGTTTTGTATACTGTTGACATTGTTATATTTAATTCTGATCTGTAAAGTAAAATTTATGGTGTAGAAATTTTGTAATTTTTCTTTTGCATTTGGCACTGAAGTATGCTGGTCAGTTCAAAGATCAGAAACATTTAAGATCTGTACTAAGAAAATAATACAGTTGCAGTTTTTGCCCCTCCCCCAAAAAAATTCACGCTATTTTTGTGTTATGTTTGCTAGCCTATTGTATGTGGATCACATCCATGAATACAGGCCATCTATTTTATTCTATTTTATCTGATATTTAAATTTTTAAGTAAAGGAATCATAAATTTGCAAATAAATCTATAAAGCTAATAATAAATAACTTCAGGACTACTGCATAAGCAAAATTACTGAATTACTGGTATTTTATGCATTGTTATTTAAAAAAAAATTTAAACTCTACATTTGTAGAATACAATTTTTTTTTTAGTAGGCTTGAACCCACTTAGAAGCCTGTTCATAACAGACTTTGGATAATTCAGTTGTAAAATACAGTAATCATTGTACAAATGCTTACCAGATATGATTTTATAATACATTAGGATATCAGATTTCTCATATGTTAAAATACAAGTAAGTTGTCATGGGCAAAACTACCATGAGCAAAGGGGTGATGAGCCTCAAAAGGTCAAATGTACCTCTATAATAATGTACACCAGTATCATTATATTTGCATATTTGACAATATATTTATCAAATATATAAGAAATGTATATGTTTCATGTACATGGGGGGGGGGGGGCTCTTTCTAATCTACATCTTGCCTTTACAAATCTCATTATGTCCCTATTTGTTTTATATAAATTCAGAATGCCAAAATAATTTATATCCAATATGTGGGAATAATAATGAATAAAGAAAGTTAGCAATTAGTTTTTTTCTAGACAAATAATTAATATTCCAATTTCTTTTATAACCCTAATACATTCAACTAGCAATGTCCTTATCTAAAAATGAAGGTAAAAACAGTGTGCTGAATTAAAGAGAGATTAAGTTAACTCTAAACACTGTAGGTGCTGGACTAGTCATGGTATTGTATCAATTGGCTCATTGACACTAATGGGGTAATTGATGGTCACAGGTTGGTGCAGTGAAGTTTAAGTTAAATAGTGGTTAAGTGGTGCAGTGAAGTTCAAGTTAAATAGTGGATAATTCAATTATAAAATACAGTGATCATTCTACTTTTTTTCTGCGTTTCTTTCTTTCCTTCTTCTAGAGGTAGCTTCATGGGTTGTTCAAGGAGGACAATTCTGGGTTCGATTCTGTATTAAAATAGGTTACAAATTCGATTCATAATGGCCACCCCATGAAATAATACCTATTCCAAGCTAGATGTTTCCAAGAATTGTATATTACTTTTCATTTGGACAAATTCAAAAGCAAAAAAAATATTCTTGAAAGCCTGATATCCAACCTTTTTATTATATTTTATGTGCAATTTTCATGTGAGATTACTACATATAAATACTCACTATAAATGAACTATATTATTAATTTTCATAACTCCCACTAGGCTGAAGCATATCACCGAGAATCTATCTGGTTTTAACATATAAGATTCACTGTTGATAAAATTCATCCGATACTTCAGTAATTTAAATTCTGGAACTAATGAAACTGATCTATCATGTTCTACCATATAGTACTGAAATTCCAGACTGCTCTTTTAAATACTCAAATACACAGGTCTAGTGCAGCTCGGAGAGCACTTCCAAATAATCCCTTCCTGTCATCTCAGGGACACCCCAGTCTGCCCTTGAAATTGGTGACTCTGCAGTCCACATGTGAATCCACTGATTGAGTGAATCGCATCTCTATTTAATCCAACTGCCAGGGCAGTGCCTGTCTGACAACATGCTGAAGTGGATGGCATGAAATTCATTGCAATGTCTAGTCACCAATATATCTTATAGGCAACTGGTTCAGCACACTAATAGGAGTGCTAAGTTTAGAATCGCACCCAGTGACTTGTACCATGGAGGCAGCAAAGTGCAACACCACTGCATGTAAGAACTATCACTAAGTGAGAGGCAACAATGCCAGAGAAAACATCAACTACTAAGAATAGCACACAACTCAGAATTGTCCTCCTTGAACAACCGATGAAGCTACCTCTAGAAGGGGGGGGGATGCAGGTACGACTATTTAACCTAAACTTCACCACAGTAACCTATGACCATCAATTGCCCCATTAGTGTCAGTGAGCTGATTGTTTGTCCTGATACCATGTGACTAGTCCAGCACCTACAGTGTTTAAGTTAACCCTATAATCTCTTTAATGTCATTATCTTTTGTGAAATAGAGTGTAGTAGGTAAATGTATCCACAGCTCATCAGTTTTTACTCGATTTACACTATTATGCTGTATTCATATGACAAAGTTATAGAGGAAAATTATCTTAGCCAAGTGGTATCTGAAGCCACTAACTCCTGATAACATGTCAAGTGCTCTGACTGCTGAGCTACCACCACTGAACAATCATTCTCGATTGTTGATCTTAAGCCTTACACCATAGGTTCAGTCTCAAGAGGTAGTCTCTGGCTGCATTTGGAGACCCTATCCTTAAGAGCCACCCACACAAGCACACGATGCCCTTAAATAACCCAGTAAGAACTTCATGGTAAATAGTAATATGCCAAAACATGAGAATTGAGATTTGCTCAAAAACAAAATGTTAGTGGGTCACTCCTGAGTGTGCCTGTCGTTGTCTAGGCTCTTAAGGATAGGATCTCCAAATACAGTGAGAATGCTTCTTGAGACTGAACCTATGGTGTAAAGGTTGATTGTTTGACAGCCAGTCGCTCAGCAGTCTGAGCAGTCAGAGCACCCAACATGTTATCAGGAGGTTGTGGGTTTGGATCCCACCTAGCTAAAGACAATTTTCCTCACACTTTTTTCATCATATGAATAAACACAGCAGAATAGTGTAAATAGCCCAGTAAAAAATAGTGTAACAGACACTGAGATCTGTATTTTTACTTTTGGAGGAAGTGACCACAATGGGTGTAAAATGAAATGAATTATAATTGTGCACTTTTAAAGTGAAGCTATAAGAAGAAAAAATTCATAGTAGTATTCAGAGTAAATTCAAAAGGCAAGTCAGAAAATTAGGTTTTCTATTTAATTTCTACAGAAGGCAGGTGATTACACTGAAGAAAATTTGTAAGTTCCCCCATTTGTGTATATTATTTTTCCATGTTATTTAAAAAAAAAGAGGTCTTTTAAAAGTCGACCTCTAAGACTTATTAGCATTACATACAGAGGAGGGGTTAAAATTCTGCTAAAGGATTGTTGTAGTAACTTGGAGATGACTCTTAAGATGCATTTGGCTTAAATCTGATTTACTTTCAGTCTCTTTTTCTAAAAAAAATATTTCACAAAGTGCTTCACATTTGATTTTCAGTTGTTGAAATATGGAAATTATGTATATTTAATATCCAAAAATTGAATATATGAGGGTGAATCAGCAAGTTACAAATAGGTGACACAATTACAGTAGTGCCAAGTTGCAGCACCTTATATTTCAAACCACAGAGTCATGCTGACAATCAAAGTCATTTCAGGGGGAGATAGCTATCGAGTGATGCAAGAGTGCATGCCCAATGAGCAAACATGCATATTTTACAAAACTAGACTCTTATTAAGAATGTTATGGTTGGTTGGTTGTTTTAAAGTTTTATTGCAAATTGGCAGCTAAGGCCATAATGTACCTAACAAGACAAATAAATGGGTAAAAAGACACAGAAACCCACACCCAAAGTTAAAAGTTAATACAGTAAAGGGTAAAGGACAAAACCAACAGAGATAAAGAATACAAGAACAATAATAAGTGTAAAGAAGTTGATAAAAAAAGATACAAAAGTAAAACCAACCCAGGTGTAAAAGACCCAAGTTGGACAGTGTACAAATGACAAAGCCATAAAATAATCTGTATAATGTAAAATGGCAAAGACAGGAGGTAAAAAGAAATTATCAGAGAAAATATGTTCCAGTGTAAGGGACTCCGATGTAAAATTGACATGGCTAAAATAAAAACATTCTAGATTAAATTTGGGACAATCAATTAAAATGGTGTCACAAAACTCGTACTTAGGTTCGTTCATCTGCCCAAAGAAGAAATGAATGACCTGTGGAGCTGAGCAAGTACAACTTCCTCCTTGCGATTCCCAAGAATGTTATGGACCATCTTTGTTGCCAGACTTATTGAAACTCATAATGGTCAGTCGGCTTTTTGAAGTCCTTCTGATAGATAAACAATTCTGCCCCTGAGCCAATTTTTCAACTTCCTCTTGGAAGATGTCTTACGAAAAGAATCTTTGGAGCTGTTTCTTCAGTTTCCCAAACAGGTGAAAATCCAATGGCACTAGCCTACGCTGTACAATGGTAGAGAATATTTGTCCTTTGCTAAGCGTGGAGGTCCATCATGGAGCCAATGGTGTGTGGGCATTATATTATGCAAGAGGCACCATTTCTCATATGTATTGACCAAACATCCAAGCTGCACACAGCCACAATATGTTGATGGATTTGCACTGGTTGGGCCTTTTGTCCCCACATAAATGGAATCACTGCTTGGATTTCTATCTTTGTATAGAGGTTCAGAAACTTCTCCATTTCCTCCGATTCTGCATCTCGCATCAGAGGTATGTAACAGTGATGATGCTTTCACTTAACAACACTATCAGATACTAAAAAGCATTGGTGGCAGAGTCTTGGATATTTGTTAGTTTAGCAGGGAACTTATTTTCTTAAAAATTCTTTTTAGCCTCAGATTAAAGAGAAATTAAATCAAATAATATCCAATAATGCACTATAGTTTAGACTATAACTATTATTTTCCTTCATTTCATAAAATTTTACACAGGGTGAGCTGGAAATCCCTATACCTTTATTCAGTATTGAATTTTTCTTCAGTAATACACTTTTGAAGGGTGGAGTGTTCTAAATTTCATACATCCAATCAGAGAAGTGATGTGCAAGATACTTAATACTTGTGGGAGAACAAAATCAACGTAGAAAGTAAGGTGGAGTTCCACATGGGTGTAACAGGTACTTGCTTAGAGACTTAGGATCCCTATTAAAATAAGTGGAAATAAAATATTTGTTCACAAATTTACTCTTTAAAATTCTGTTCATTTGGGAAACTAACATTTACTCATTCATACCTAACTTAAATAATAACATTAACCTAATAATGATGAAATGTATATTTTTTCAGTTACTAAAGGTGTCCAAAAATTTAATCAGCATCCAGAGACCCTAACGTACAAGTTTAATTCTGCATAGAGTTGTGTCAATGCACAAGATTCTACAAGAATGTTAGAAGAAAGCTAATTGAAAAATGCTGATTATGACCTATTTTCAACATTATACTGTTAAATGCCATAAAAGATATTTTACATCAGGATCCACAGTAACAGATCTAGCAGTAGGGATGGCCAATAGCTATTCCCTTTATGGCTAGGGGAGTGCAAGCTGCATGATGAAACTAGCTGCAGAATGACTCAAATTTGGATTACCCCCTCAAGCAGCCGCTTGCCACAGAGGTCTGACAGGAGTGTTTCAGTTTAATACACCATAATAGAAGATCAACGAGGATGGTGGGACCTCAGCAGAAAGGCACCACAAACATCCATTCCATACCCGGGGCTTACACTCGTGCCATTAATTAATAGTCAAGTACTCTAACCACTCAGCCACTGGATGTTACTTAGTGCAATTTAAGGATTTTCCACAGGGAAAAAAAGTTTGATAAGAGGCTTAGAGGAACAGTGGTAATGGAGCTTAGAGGAACAGAATTAATGGTCTGTGAAAAAAAAGTATATGTTCATGAAAACTGAAGTTCCGTTACATTTATTTATTCTTTCCTTTCACAGAACATTATTTGGTAATAATATTGGTGCCTCTATTTTGGATATTAATCAACACTTTGTACCCTCGATTTTTTTGTGGGGGGGGGGGGGGGTAGTTTGAATCATGTTAAGAAATTTTGTTCTTTCAAAGAATTTATGCATTCCTGTTAAAAATATTATTTCTATATTGCTTAAAAAAAGCTAAATAAGTTTTTTAATATTATGGGCAGATTATAGCATAAATGGTTTTTGGGTAGTAAATCTAAAAATTCAATAATGCACAGAATTACATGGATGTCCAGCAACCCTACAATCAAAATTTTATGTTCAGTTTCTTTTCGAAAACATTAAACTTACATGTCCGCTACTTCTTTTTCCCTCCCAGCAAACTTTGCAAGCTCGTCAATTGCTTCGTCCATGCAGACAGTAGAATCGACATCGAAACAGACGGCATCAGCTGTCTTCCATAATGCACGAGCTCTGTTCTCTGGTCTGTTCATTGTTTGCTCGCTGAAGGAATGGTGAGAGAATTTCACCAGCTTTGCCTGTGAACAAATTTATTGTAAATAATACATAATTTTATTTCATATGAAAAAAATTATGTTTTATTTTGAAATATTTGTTTTTTATAAAGAAAAAGAAACACAATTCAACAAAATGTACATCTATAAATGTTTTACATTTTGGCAACAGTCAATGATTTCCATTATCATGATAATTACTAATCAAGAAGCATAGCCATTTGATTCTCTGAAAATGCTATCAGTTAAACTGTCAGCCATTGTACATAATCTTCAATTACCTGTAATCAATGCTTGGAAATGACCATCTATCAGGGGTTAAACTGTAGCGCTCTGTGCAGGAGAACCTTAGCCTGTGCACTTTAAAGAATATGCTTGATGGACTTGATGAGAGGCTACTTTCATCAAGGCCATCCAGCATACTCTTTATGCTTATTTTATCCAGCATATATTGCTCTATGTGTGTCTCAAACAGTTGTCCAATGGGTCCCCTTCCTTCAACCTTCTCAGAGCCCCTCATGGCCATTGTAACCTGGCCATTTAGCCCATTATGTGCAAAAAAAGTGCCACTGAAAGTAAAACAATCTAATGCAAACATGCAGTCCATTCAACTGATCATAAGACTAAAAAATTTGAAACAATCCTGCTAAATTTATGAAAAAAATTCGCAAGTCCAATGTCTCATTGCTAGGCAGTTTCCTCAATAATTATATGCATCACAATATCTTCATTTTTACCCTCTCCCCCTAATAATGCATATTTGTCAGTTTTGGGTTGGGTTGTTTTACCTCTGAGCGGCACTTTTTTGCACACCATGGGCTAAATGGCCAGGTCACAAGGACCCCGAAGGCTCAGAGAGGTTGGGGGAGGGGACCCACTGGAACAGCTGGGAGACAGATGGTAGCCTCCCGTCAAGGCCATCGAGCGTGTTCTTTAACCTCAGGTTGTTTTACCTCTGAGCAGCACTTTTCCTCTAAGCGGCACTTTTTTGCACACCATGGTCTAAATGGCCAGGTCACAAGGACCCCGAAGGCTCAGAGAATGTTGGGGGAGGGGACCCACTGGAACAGCTGTTGGGACTTAGCCCCGTCAAGGCCATCCAGCGTGTTTTAACGTGCACAGGGTATGACTCTCCCGCACACGGGGCCATGGCTTAACGTCCCATCCGACAGATGGCAGCCTTTTCAAGCCCATTGGTGTCCCCTACTGACCGTGGACAGGGCGGGGAATTTTGCAGAGATAAATCTCAACGCTGACGCAGCTGGGACTCGAACCTGGGAACTACAGATTACGAGCCTGGCGCGCTACCAACTGAGCCACCCCCGCCCCTGCTTGAATTAAGAAGTTACAATTTAATTATCCCTGTTCGAAAATATGACATCAGTAACAATTATCTGTCATATTAAGAGTACATTGCATTTCTCCAAAAACTACGTTATTTAAATAATATAAAGGAAATATCAGAAATGTTTCTAATTGGAAATATTGCTTTAGTCACATTTTCCTAAAACAAAAGTATTTTAAATACTTCACATTTTAAATAGTTCATTTATTAACATTTAAACAGATAATAATGTAAAAAGCCCATTTCCAGTTTTTAGAACATGAAAAATTTTAATTTTTCTACAGGTTAAAGAAGATGCAAAAAGTTTTTTGCAAGTTGAATGCTCTAAAACAGTAATCAAAAATGATTAAACAAGTTTTTGACTTTGCAATTATAAAAATTAAAGGGCTGTCAGAGGAAGGCTAAAAATGCACATTAAAGAGATGGAGCAATGAAAGATACATAAAACAATAATTTGCTTCATTGATTAAATATAACAAGTTGTAAATCATCCTCAAAAGAAAACGAAGCATGGCATAATGTGATGTACAAAACAGCGAGATGCAAGTATTTCCCTGTTACATAAAACTGCTATGTTTAAATTTCAACGATGAATCTAAGAAGAGAAATCCATTAAAAATATTTTAAATGCATCAATACTGAAAGAAGCGTAAGGAAGGCTTTCAAAAGTAGCTTTTCTTATTGTTTTTATTTTAAAAGCATTATATACGCAAAGCCTTCCCATGGCCGAGTGGTTAGCACGCTTGGCTATTGATCTAATGGACCTGGGTTCGAGCCCCGGGTAAGGTATGGTTGTGTGTGTGTGTGTTGTTTTTCTGCTGTGTTCCTGCCATCCTCACAGACCTACTACTGTGGCATATAAACTGACAAGCTCCTGTCAGACCTCTGTGGCAAGCAGCTGCTTGAGGGTTTTTTTTTTTATTTATAAACGCAAAAGCGTAAAATTTGCAAGGTAAAAGGTTACACGAATCGATGAATAACAATACCCCCTCAAGCAGCTGCTTGCCACAGAGGTCAATATCGGATTAAAAATGAATCGCAATTTTGAACGAAAGTACATTTACGTATTATCTCATCTTCATCGATTAAACTACTTTCTCCATACACTTTTTAACAATGAAAACCGGCTGACACAATCAGCGCAGGTTGTTATCGATTTCTGAAACGAAATGTTGAAGACAAATTAGCAATTCTTGCACAATAAATACTGTTAGTTGCAATCTGTTTTAACACCAGATGACAAATAATGATCGATAATTTAAGCTGAACCTATTTTTAATTGTCAAATAAATAGCAAAAACATTTTTCTGCTTCGAAATCCTGCATTAACGTTAAGCTACGATATTTGAAATCGGTATTAAAAATTACTTAATAAAAACGAACTTGCTTAAAATATTTAAAAAAAAATTCAATAAATACCCCCTCAAGCAGCTGCTTGCCACAGAGGTCTGACAGGAGCCCATCAGTTTATATGCCACAGTAGAAGATCTGAGAGGATGGCAGGACCTCAGCAGAAAACAACACGAACATCCATGACCGAAATTAAAACCATTAACATATACTTCGAACAACTGTAAATCATTTAAGTTTACAAAATCACATGAAAAATGGTATTCAGATAAAATATAAAAATTTCTAATCACTTAAACATCAATATAAAAGAAAATTGCATTAATTAGTAAAAGGATTAACTGAAAGTTAAATGATAGTAATGAAAATGCATTCTTACGCTCACGGAAGAATTTGAAGGCACTAAAAGCCAACGAACTAGATTCGGTGGTCATCAGATGTAGACTACGGAGAGGGCCTTAGCAACAGTGTTTATATACCCTTTCCCTCTTCGCATACCTCTACCGTTATTTGACGCAATGGATTTTCGCATAGGCCGATCGAAGGCAGCCAAGTTACGGGAGAAGCCTCCATTTCGACCGAACGATAAAACAACAAATTAAGCAAGAATTATCGTATTCGACACTGATAACGATTTATCACAGGGAGGGGAGAAAAAAAGAAATCAACCAAAAGGATAACTTACGAAGCGTCTCAGGCACCACGAAATTTTGGTCATTTTGGAAAAAAAAAATCTTTCCTTACGGGCGGTGAACGTCTCGGAGCCACGGCACTCGGCCAACTACAGAGGCGTGCCTCCGTGGTGTAGGCCAATCGGCGTGGAGAATATCATCATGCGATGACGCAGGGGCAATCCCTGATTCGGCGACGTCACCTCTAGCAAGTCTGTTCGATCGGCTACGCCGTGAGATTTTCGTGGGATAGAGAGGATACGATTTTTGTTTTTCTTTCTGGAGTACACGTACAATGTCTCGATATTCGGGAACCGGTGGTGACCAAATCTGGTGGGAAGATTGCGGATCTGTGCCATTTATGCGAATGGTACTGGTTGGGAGCCGTCCCGTGGCCGAGTGGTTAGAGCGCTTGGCTGCTGATCTAAGGGACCTGGGTTCGAGCCCCGGATAAGGCATGGATGTTCGTATTGTTTTTCTGGCGAGGTCCTGTCATCCTCTCAGATCTACTGTGGCATATAAACTGACAGGCTCCCGTCAGACCTCTGTGGCAAGCAGCTGCTTGAGGGGCTTTTTATTATTATTTTATTACTGGTTGGGTTGTTTTATCTCTGAGCGGCACTTTTTTTGCACAACATGGGCTAATTGGCCAGGTTACATGGACCCCGAAGACTCAGAAGGTTGGGGGAGGGGATCCACTGGAACGGCTGTTGGGAGACAGATGGTAGCCTCCCCTCAAGGCCATCCAGTGTGTTCTTTATCGTGCACAGGGTATGGCTCTCCCGCACACGGAGACACGGCTTAACGTCCCATCCGACGGACGGCGGCCTTTCCAAACCCATCGGTGTCCCCTACTGACTGTGGGTAGGGAATTTTGCGGAGAAAAATCTCAACGCTGACCCAGCTGGGACTCGAACCTAGGAACTACAGATTACGAGACTAGCGCGCTACCGACAGCCACCCCCGCCTCCCGATACTGATTGGGGGTGGGAAAAGTAGTCTATAACCTTAAGATCTTAAAAAATAAATTTAAGATGATTTTTAGGATTGGGTTGTTTTTACCACCGAGCGACATCTTTTGCACACAATGGGCTAAATGGCCAGGTCACAAGGGGCTAGGAGGAAGAGTGGGGAAGGGAGCCCACTGGGCAACTGTTAGGAGCCATATGATAGCACTCCGTGAAAGTAATCCAGCATGTTCTTTAATGTGCACAGGTTGTTGGGTTGTCCCTCTGAGCGGCACTTTTTTTTGCATACAATGAGCTAAATGTCCAGGTCACAAAGACCCCGAGAGCTCGGAGAAAGTTGGAGAAGGGACTCACTGGCCATCTGTTACGAAGCAAATGGTAATCTCTTGTCAAAGCAATCTCAGTGTTTTCTTTAACGTGGACAGAATATGGTTCTCATGTACACAGAACCACAGCTCAAAGTTTCCCCCGACGGACGACGGTTTTTCAAGTCCATCGATGTCCCCTTTCTGATCAAGGGCAGAACGGATGTTAGCACAGATGAATTTCAACGCCCGGACACTTGGGATTCGAACCTGACAACTGCAGATTACGAGCCTGGCGCACTATCCACTGGGCCACCCCTGCCCCTCATTAATGTGTGTAACATCGCGTCAAGTAAATTTTTTTTTTGTTTCACTGGTCTTAAAAAATTTTCTAAAAAATGGGTTGGGTTTTATCTCTGAGCGGCACATTTTTTACATACAATGGGCTAAATGGCCAGATCACAAGGATTTGGGTTGTTTTACCTCTGAGCGGCACTTTTTTGCACACCATGGGCTAAATGGCCAGGTCACATGGACCTCGAAGGCTCAGAGAAGGTTGGGGGAGGGGACCCATTGGAACAGCTGTTGGGAGACAGATGGTAGCCTCCCGTCAAGGCCATCCAGCGTGTTCTTTAGCGTGCACAGGGTATGGCTCTCCCGCACACGGGGCCACGGCTTAACGTCCCATCCGACGGACGGCAGGCTTTCCAAGCCCATCGGTGTCCCCTACTGACCGTGGGCAGGGCGGGGAATTTTGCGGAGATAAATCTCAACGCTGACCCAGCTGGGACTCGAACCTGGAAACTACATATTACGAGCCTGGCGCGCTACCGACTGAGCCACCCCCGCCCCAATCACAAGGACCCCGAGGGCTCAGAGAAGATTGAAGAAAGAACCCCTGGACATCTGTTAGGAGACAGAAGAATCAAGGCCATCCAGTGTGTTCTTTAACAATGAACAGGGTATGGCGCTACTGCACACGGACTTTTTTGCACACAATGGGCTAAATGGTAAAATAACAAGGACCTCGAGGGCTTAGAAAAGGTTGGGTGAAGGCGACACACTGCACAGATGGTAGTCTCATGAAGACAATCCAGCGTGTTCTTTAATGTGTTTAGGGTATGGCTCTCTCTCGCACACGGGGCGACGGCGTAATGTTCCATCTGACGGGCGGCGGCCTTTCCAAGCCCATTGGTGCAGAGATAAATTGGTTCTGACCCAGCTGGGACGTGAACCTGGGAAACCCCTGCCCTCTTTTTTAAGCAGTTATGTGGAACCTAGCATCATTGTTGATATTTATGGTTTGTTAGCCTAAAAGAAGCACAAATTTCACCCTGCAAAATTCCCATGAATTTTTGTGTTTTTCAGCATAGCTGCTCCATGAATTTCACTTTTTTTTCTTAGGGGCGGGGGTGGCTCAGTCGGTAGCGCGCCAGGCTCGTAATCTGCAGTTCCCAGGTTCGAGTCCCAGCTGGGTCAGCGTTGAGATTTATCTCCGCAAAATTCCCCGCCCTGCCCACGGTCAGTAGGGGACACCGATGGGCTTGGAAAGACTGGTCCGTCGGATGGGACGTTAAGCCGTGGTACCGTGTACGGGAGAGCCATACCCTGTGCACGTTAAAGAACACGCTGGATGGCCTTGACGGGAGACTACCATCAGAACTTTTTTTTACCATGAAAAATTACTTCCCATGATATGTATTCATGATTGCTGTAGTTGGAATTGCCTTGATTAATGAATGGCATGAGCTAAATACACTGGTGCTCAAAATTAAAAAAAAATAAAAATAAATACCCCCTCAAGCAGCTGCTTGCCACATAGGTCAGACAGGAGCCTGTCAGTTTATATGCCACAGTAGAAGATCTGAGAGGATGGCGGGACCTCAGCAGAAAAACAACACTCGCAACCATAGGACAATATAAATGCATACATAAACTCGAAGTATTTTTAAGGAAATGCAATGAAATTTGGTTGGGTTGTTTTACCTCTGAGCGGCACTTTTTTGCGCACTATGGGCTGATGATGGTAGCCTCCCGTCAAGGCTTCCAGCGTGTTCTTTAACGTGCGCTGGGTATGGCTCTCCCGTATATGGGGGGCGGGGGTGGCTCAGTGGGTAGCGCGCCAGGCTCGTAATCTGTAGTTCCCAGGTTCGAGTCCCAGCTGGGTCAGCGTTGAGATATATCTCTGCAAAATTTCCCCGCCCTGCCCACGGTCAGTAGGGGACACCGATGGGCTTGGAAAGGCCGCCGTCCGTCGGATGAGACGTTAAGCCGTGGCCCCGTGTGCGGGAGAGCCATACCCTGTGCACGTTAAAGGACACGTTGGATGGCCTTGACGGGAGGCTACCATCTGTCTCCCAACAGCTGTTCCAGTGGGTCCCCTTCCAACCTTCTGAGCCTTCGGGGTCCTTGTTGCCTGGCCATTTAACCCATGGTGTGCAAAAAAGTGCCGCTCAGAGGTAAAACAATCAAATCCCGTATACGGAACCACGGCTTACCGTCCCATCCGATGGACGGCGGTTTTCCCAAGCCCATCGGTGTCCTCTACTGACCGTGAGCAGTGCGGGAAGTTTCGCAGAGATAAATCTCAATGCTCACCCACTGGGACTCGAACCTGGGAACTGCATATTACGAACTGGCTGCATATTACGCCCTGAAATTCGGTAGAGGGGTTTATCCCCTTATTTGGCCTTTTCCCGAATTATTACTTTTAAATCTATTTGCTTATGTCTTAAAATGCGTTGGAGACTATCTTCGAAAAGAGACTGAAATATGGGACTGCGTAGCATTTTATTATTCGTGGCACCCGTGAGAGGTTAGTTGCGTCATACTTTGGGCCACGTTTTTTGGATCCGTGTCAAGTTTTTTGCCGAACTACCTTAATGGCCATTCAGATGGTCGTAGAGACTGGCACGGCGCACAGATGCAGAGGGTAGAGAGAAAATATGCTCGTGCGTGCACACAGCTGCTTACGAATTACCAACTTGGCAAACAGTAACTTAAAAAAACAAACACTTCAATTTGAAGAAGCTTTTTCACGTGAGTCACCTTTTCTAATGATTTTCCTATCCAGAAAAATCTCCGAAATCGTCAGAAACGTTTATAACTTTTTTTATAACGTTTTTGTTATGAGAGGCAACACGGAAAGAAATGCATTCTACTTGCTACGAAAGTTTTACAGAAATTTATCAGTTGGGTTGTTTTACCTCTGAGCGGCACTTTTTTGCACACCATGGGCTAAATGGCCAGGTCACATGGACCCCGAAGGCTCAGAGAAGGTTGGGGGAGGGGACCCACTGGAACAGCTGTTGGGAGACAGATGATAGCCTCCCGTCAAGGCCATCCAGCGTGTTCTTTAACGTGCACAGGGTATGGTTCTCCCGCACACGGGGCCACGGCTTAACGTCCCATCCGACGGACGGCGGCCTTTCCAAGCCCATCGGTGTCCCCTACTGACCGTGGGCAGGGCGGGGAATTTTGCGGAGATAAATAAATTTATCAGTTGTTAGGTTGTTTTACCTCTGAGCGGCACTTTTTTGCACACCATGGGCTAAATGGCCAGAGGAGACCATTGGAACAGCTGTTGGGAGACAGATGGTAGTCTCCCATAAAAATGGGTTCTTTAACGTGCACAGGGTATGGCTCTCCCACACACGGTGCCACGGCTAACGTCCATCCGACGGACGACGGCTTTTCCAAGCCCATCGGTTTCCCTACTGACCGTGGGCAGGGCATGGAGTAAAATTTATCAGTAAAATACGGAGAAGAGATGCGAGGAAGATCAGATCTCACCAGAAAGAAAATGTTCTTGCCATATTCCGATTTCGAACCAAGTTCTCTTTGTTTTAAAATAGTGGTTCCCCAACTTTTTGGATTTAACACCCCCCTTTCCACCCACCCCTCTCAGCTAGTAGCGCGCCAGGCCCGTAATCTGCAGCTCCCAGGTTCGAGTCCCAACTATACCAACGTTGAGAGTTATCTCTGCTAAACCCGCACCCTGCCCTCATCAAGAAAGGAGATACCGATGGGCTTGGAAAGGCCGGCGTTAAGATGTAGCCCCGTCTCCAGGAGAGCTATATCCTGTGCACGTTAAAGAACACGCTGGATGGTTTTGACGGGAGACTTCCATCTGTCCAGTGGGTCTCCTTCCCCCAACATTCTCTGAGCCCTTGGGTTCCTTGTGACCTGGCCATTTAGCCCATTATGTGCAAAAAAAAAAACACTTAAAGGTACCTCCCCTCCTCCTTCATGGAAATTAATATTTCCTATAAAAGACTAGCCGTCCCATGGCCGAGTGGTTAGCACGCTTGGCTATTGATCTAAGTGGACCTGGGTTCGAGCCCCAGGGAGCCGTCCCGTGGCCGAGTGGGTAGCACACTTGGCTATTGATCTAATGGACCTGGGTTCGAGCCCCGGGTAAGGCATGGATGTATGTGTCGTTTTTCTGCTGAGGTCCTGCCATCCTCACAGACCTACTGTGGCATATAAACTGACAGGCTCCTGTCAGACCTCTGTGGCAAGCAGCTGCTTGAGTGGGTATTTATTTATTAGCTGTCCCGTGGCAGAGTGGTTAGCACGCTTGGTTACTGATCTAAGTGACCTGGGTTCGAGGCCCGGGTAAGGCATGGATGTGTGTGTTGTTTTTCTGCTGAGCTCCTGCCATCCTCACAGACCTTCTACTAGGGCATATAAACCGACAGGCTCCTGTCAGACCTCTGTGGCAAGCAGCTGCTTGAGGGGGTATTTTTTATTTTATAAAAGACTAGTCGTAATATTTAAGATATATACAAATTTTCGTGAAAATTTTCTATTAATTTCAAAGGTTTTTCTCTAGAAATATAAGGGGCGGGGGTGGCTCAGTCGGTAGCGCGCCAGGCTCGTAATCTGTGGTTCCCAGGTTCGAGTCCCAGCTGGGTCAGCGTTGAGATTTATCTCCGCAAAAATGCCCTCCCTGCCCACGGTCAGTAGGGGGACACCGATGGGCTTGGAAAGGCCCCCGTCCGTCGGATGGAACGTTAAGCCGTGGCTCCGTGTGCGGGAGAGCCATACCCTGTGCACGTTAAGAACACGCTGGATGGCCTTGACGGGAGGCTACCATCTGTCTCCCAACAGCTGTTCCAGTGGGTCCCCTCCCCCAACCTTCTCTGAGCCTTCGGGGTCCACGTGACCTGGCCATTTAGCCATGGTGTGCAAAAAGTGCCGCTCAGAGGTAAAACAACCCAACCCTAGAAATAGAACCTGCATAATTGGGTTAGAGTTCCATATAAAGGCATGGATTTTTGTGTTGTTTTTCTGCTGAGGTCTCGCCTTCCTCACGAAACTTTTCCATAGTGTATTAAATTGAGAGGTTGCTGTCAGACCTCTGTGGCAACCAGCTGCTTGAGGGGTAATTTATTTAAGTGTGTTAATCTAAGTTTGTAGAAAACTCGAGGAAACGCCCCAATTGGGAATCCATTGTCCTAAAAACAAGCATCGTAACAACTCGGCCCCGATACTTATGGAATAAACTTTGAAAAGAATAATTAAGGGAAAGACGAAGAAAAAAATTGCAATTTTTCAATATTTTAATAACAACAATGTGCAACCTATGATCCCATACCAAAGCTTTATCTGGCAAAAGCAAGCTGGTTTCGCCAGATGCACATACATGGCAAAAATCAAGCCATGTATGTGAAGCAGCAGTTGGGGTGTTTTACCTCTGAGCGGCACTTTTTTGCACACCATGGGCTAAATGGCCAGGTCACATGGACCCCAAAGGCTCAGAGAAGGTTGGGGGAGGGGACCCACTGGAACAGCTGTTAGGAGACAGATGGTAGTCTACCATCAAAGCGTGTTCTTTAACTTGCACAGGGTATGGCTCTCCCACACACGGGGCCACGACTTAACGTCCCATCCGACGGACGGCGGCCTTTAGCAAACCCATCGGTATCCCCTACTGAGCTTAGGCAGGGCGGGGAGTTTTGCGGAGATAAATCTCAACGCTGACCCAGCTGGGACTCGAACCTGGGAACTACAGATTAAGAGTCTGGCGCGCTATCAACTGAGCCACGCCCGCCCCTGAAGCAGCAGGAAAAATTGTAGGGTTTTTTCAATCTCAGAAAGGTTCTTCCCTCAATAGCCCCCCCATAAGCGACTGACAAACGCAAACAGCCAGACATTTTGACGTCACGGGCATTAAACAGCAATTTTTAAAATATATATTTTTTTTTGGGGGGGGCGACTTTTTTAAAAGATTAAGGAATAGGTAATACGCAAATATTAAAAAAAAGGCAAGTAGCAAATAAATAAAAACAAGTGCATTTTGCATCAAAGTTTAATAGTTGCAAAATTTTTCAAAAACAAAAATGCAAAATTTTTTTGTAACGTATGCATTTGGAAGGACCCTCCCCCCCTCCAAAAAAAAAACTGCCTTAAATACGCCCGAAAGAAAAAAAAAAGGAAATTCTTAGTACTTCTTTTTAACCTTATTTAGACAAAAGTGTAAGATTTTGGCGCCAGATAATCATCCGGTGTGTGGATCCCACCATGCAAACACATCCCATTCATGGTAAGGTACAAAGCCGGATTTAGGGAAGGGGTGTGTGCGTGTGTCTTGGGTCCGTCCCCACTTTGAGAATGCTAGAAAATGAGTAACGGGGAGGAAAATAATCGCACATTTTTCAAAAAAATTTTCAAAGACATCTAAAATAAATAAATACCCTCTCAAGCAGTTGCTTGCCACAGAGGTCTGACAGGAGCCTACGAGTTTAATGCGCCATTGTAGAAGGTCTCTGAGGATGGTGGGACTCAGCAAACACAAACACAAAACCCGGGCCTTACCTAAGTCTTGAACCCTGGTAACTTTTGGGGTGGGGGTGGCTCACTCGGTAGCGCACCAGGCTCGCAATCTAATTCCCAGGTTCGAGTCCCAGCGTTGAGATTTATCTCCGCAAAAATGCCCTCCCTGCCCACGGTCAGTAGGGGGACACCGATGGGCTTGGAAAGGCCGCCGTCCGTCGGATGGGACGTTAGGTCGTGGCTCCGTGTGTGGAAGTATCATACCTGCGCACGTTAAAGAACACGCTGGATAGCCTTGACGGGAGGCTACCATCTGTCTCCCAACAGCTATCCCAGTGGGTCCCCTCCCCCAACATTCTCTGGGCCTTCGGGGTCCTTGTGACCTGGCCATTTAACCCACTGTGTGCAAAAAAGTCTCGCTCAGAGGTAAAATAACAACCTTGATTGGAGTCTATCGTATAGGAAAAATGTTGCTCAGAGGTAAAAGCAACTGCCGAAAGTAGGGTTGGTGCTCTTTCTATCACCAGAAATGTGACCCGCAGGCCTCCTGGTGCCCAATTTGTTAAGCTACAATACAGTCCTATTGGAACAAAGTACAGACATTCGCTTGCAGGAGACTGTGTGTACTGAGCCCAATTTAATGGAGAACAAAAAAGTGAAATGTAAGTAATAATATCCGGCGGATGGTTACCGAGGTTACATTGTCATAGCAACTCACGTCAGACGTCACAGTTGATTAATCTCGTTCCGTTTCCAAGGTAAAAAACACCTATACCCGGCACTATATGGAATGAACCAGTAATGGCCCTATCATCAATCGACCAGACGTCGGTTATCGAAAATTTCTCTTTTTCTCTGCAGCAATTTCTTTCGAATTATCGACTGGAAGAAGAATTTCCTCATTTTAGTTTCTCGATGTTAGGTTGCAGACGTTAAAATTTTATTTATTTATTGGTTTGTGTCTGTCACCGTTGAAATCACGAACGATTTAAATTGTGTTTTTGTGTACTTTAGCTTTTTTTCTGAGAAAAGTAGCTGCAATATCCGAGATAGGTTCAATATGACTAGCAACACCTGATGTGATAAAAAAATGGCCCGTTTTCATGAAAGTTAGTGGTTGAGTCTCGTGTTCGAAAAGCGATAACGGTCTATCGTGCGAGCTGATGTAACGATTTTCTAATACTCGCTGTTGATTTGGCACGTTGCGTCAACCACGTCGGTCACACCACCGCCGATAAACACTCCAAAAATCGAGCTTCCATTGTCGACACAATTTGCTGAGGTCAGCTTATCGACGTGATTTGATGTCGTGGCAGGCTCTGCGAGAGTGCAGTCCAGATAAGTACCTACTTCTTTCATCTCGAAGTTGTTCATCAATCCGATACCGACTTCAAAATGCAAATAAACCAAATATCGTCTGATAAACATTGTCAAAAAAATAACTTGTAAAAATATACAAACGTAACAATTAAGTTTTTTTGCTCCTCAGATTGCCTTGATATTTGCGTGATCGAAACTCGTGCTACTTTAAATCAGACCACGGGTTTGAGTTGGGTTGTTTTACTTCTGAGCGGCACTTTTTTTTGCACACCATGGGCTAAAATGGCCAGGTCACAAGGACCCCGAAGGCTCAGAGAAGGTTAGGGGAAGGGACCCACTGGAACAGCTGTTGGAAGACAGATGGTAGCCTCCCGTCAAGGCCATCCAACGTGTTCTTTAACGTTGGGTTGTTTGACCTCTGAGCGGCACTTTTTTGCACACCATGTTCTAAATGGCCAGGTTACAAGGACCCCGAATGCTCAGAGAAAGTTGGAGGAGGGGGCTCACAGGAACAGCTCTTGGGAGACAGATGGTGGCCTCCCGTCAAGGCCATTCAGCGTGTTTTTTAACGTGCACAAGGTATGGCTCTAGCACACGGGGCCGCGGCTTAACGTCCCATCCGACGGACGGCAGCTTTTTCAAGCCCATCGGTGTCCCCTACTGACCGTTTTTATGGGAGACAGATGGATTGCAGAGATATTTTTTTCAATTTTGCGGAGATAAATCTCAACGCTGACCCAGCTGGGACTCTAACCTGGGAACTACAGATTACGAGCCTGGCGCGCTACCGACTGATACATCCCCGCCCCTCAGACCACGGTTTATTAAATTTTTATGTAATTTAAATTAGAAAAAACATTTATTTGCTATATCTCATTAGTTTTTACTGGGTAATTTTTATTATTTTGCTGTATTTATTCATATGATGATACAGGCATAGAGTCGGAGCACCTGACATGTGATCAGGAGGTCACTGGTTCGGATCCCAACCTGAAAAAAACAAATTTTCCTCTATGCTTTTGTCATCACATGTATAAAATACAGCATAATAGTGTCATTACCCACAGAAAACACTTTTTTAAAGCCTACGTCAAATATATTTTGACATTTTTTTTAATTAAAAAAACTCAAAATTCACAAAAATATAAAAAAAAAATCATTGAAAATAAGAAGTGTGGCTTTCATTTATGTAAAGTGTTTTGAGTATTTTAAATTTCTTAAAGGGAAACCGAAAAATTCCAAGACATATCTTTCGATCGAGGGGTGAGAGTTAGTCGGTAACGCGCCAGGTTCGTAATCTGCAGTTCCCAGGTTCGATTCCCACCTGGGCCAGTGTTGAGATTAATCTCTGCTAAGCCCATATACTTCATTTGGTCAGAAAGGGGGTTCTAAATAAGCTTGAGAAAACCGCCGTCCTTCGGATGATATATAAAGCCATGGCTCTGTGTGCAAGAGAGCCATATTCTGGGCACATTAAAGCACATGCTGAATGACCTTAACAGGAAGCTTCCGTATGTATCCTGGGCACATTAAATAAAAAAAAAAAATAAATACCCCCTCAAGCAGCTGCTTGCCACAGAGGTCTGACAGGAGCCTGTCAATTTATATGCCAAAGTAGAAGGTCTGAGAGGATGGCAGGACCTCAGCAGAAAAACGACACATACATCAATGCCTTACCCGGGGCTCGAACCCAGGTCCCGTAGATCAGTAGCCAAGCGCGCTAACCACTCGGCCACAGGACGGCTGGGCACATTAAAGCACATGCTGAGACTTTAACAGGAGGCTACCATGTGTATCCTAACAGCTGTTGAGTGGGCCCTTTTCCCCCAACCTTCTCTAGCCCTTGGGGTACTTGTAACCTGGCAATTTAGCTGATTGTGTGCAAAAGAAAAAGTGTCGCTCAGAGGTGAAACTGGAAAATTTCCGGAATTTTTTAGCGCTCATGCAACTTGCCACAGAAGTCTGACAGCAGCCTGTCAGTAAAATAAGCCTTAAAATAGGTTTGTGAGCAAAACTCCAGCAGAAAGCCAACGCATGAAATGTTCATGCCTTGACCACGGTTGAAACCGGCTCCTTATGATTAGTAGCCAAGCACGCTAACCACTCAGTTACTGTGGGTGGTGATGTTAGTAGGGGGATTTGGTGCCTCAGTACTTAGTGTACCAGGTTTGTAATATGCAGTTCCCGGGTTCGAGTCTCAGCTGAGTCAGCGTTGAGATTTATCTCCGCAGAAGTCCCTCGCTAGTTGGGACACCTATGAGTTTGTAAAGACCGCCGTCCGTCGTATGTGACATTAAGCCGTGGCCCCGTGAGACAGAGCCATACCCTGTCCACGTTGAACACCCTGGCTGAGTGAGTCCCCTCGCCCCAACCTTCTCCGAGCCCTTAAGGTCCTTGTGACCTGGCCATTTATTTCATTATGTGCAAAAATGCCGCTCAGAGGTAAAACAATAGAAAAATGGTCGCCGGCATAGTGTTTCCTAAACATTGCTGTGAAATAATACGGAGCGTCCAAAAAATCATTTAAAGTTAATGATTAAACAAACAACGTGTTTATCCACAGAGGCAATATCCAACAGAAACTGGGGGGGGGGGGGGGGGGGGGGGGCTCAGTCGGTAGCGCGCCAGGCTCGTAATCTGTAGTTCCCAGGTTCGAGTCTAGCTGGGTCAGCGTTGAGATTTATCTCCGAAAAATTCCCCGCCTTGCCCACGGTCAGTCGGGGACACCGATGGGCTTGGAAAGGCCACCGTCCATCGGATGGGACGTTAAGCCGTGGCCCCGTGTGTGGGAGAGTCATACCCTGCGCACGTTAAAGAAAACGCTGGATGGCCTTGACGGGAGGCTACCATCTGTCTCCTAACAGCTGTTCCAATGGGTCTCTTCCTCCAACCTTCTCTGAGCCTTCGGGGTCCTTGTGACCTGGCCATTTAGCTCACGGTGCGCAAAAAAGTGCCGCTCAGAAGTAAAACAACCCAACGTTAAAGAACACGCTGGATGGCTTGACGGGAGACTACCATCTGTCTCCCAACAGCTGTTCCATTGGGTCCCCTCTCCCAACCTTCTCCGAGCCTTCGGGGTCCTTGTGACCAGGCCATTTAGCCCACGGTGTGCAAAAAAGTGCCGCTCAGAGGTAAAACAACCCAACAGAAACTAAATGTTAGAGAAATTTAACTGGAGTATACAATTTAATTATCCACCCATGTCTTTCTGAGTGATAGATATTCCGGCATGAGAATGCAATTTTTATAAACCCGTTGTTTCAACGTCAAATCCAATGCAATAGTGCCTGGGGTGGAGTACCGACTTCTCAGATACAGCTGGGGGAAAAGCAGGAACGCCCTCTATTTTATGTTTTTTTTTTTGCGGTCATCGCATAATTGATGGAATAACTAGTTCTATTGGACAATTTGTCATTCCGTATTTTACTTTTGCATCTTTTTATCGTAATTATTTCCAACATTTGTAAGGATCAGTCCTGTTTGATATAAATTATTTTCTTAAAATTACTCTGAAGCTTGCAGTTGCGTTGAATTGATTACCTTTGAGCAGCATTTTTTTGCATACAATTAATTAAATGGCCAGTTTAGAAGGGCTCAGAAAAGGTTGGGGGCAGGAGATCCACTGGACAGCTGTTAGGGTTGGGTTGTTTCAAGTCTGAGAGGCACTTTATTTCACACCATTGGCTAACTGGCCAAGTCACATGGACCCCGAAGGCTCAGAGAAGGTTGGGGGCAGGAGATCCACTGGACAGCTGTTAGGGTTGGGTTGTTTCAAGTCTGAGTGGCACTTTTTTGCACACCATTGGCTAAATGGCCAAGTCACATGGACCCCGAAGGCTCAGAGTAGGTTGGGAGAGGGAACCCACTGGAACAGCTGTTGGGAGACAGAGGTAGCCTCCCGTCAAGGCCATCCAACGTGTTCTTTAACGTGCACAGGGTACTAATAAATCAGCACTTTGAAGTCGATTCAAATTTTAGAGGAAAAATTGTCTTGAACCGGGTGGGATACGAACCCGCGACCTCCTGACAACATGTCAGGTGCTCTGGACCAGTGGACCACTTGCACAGGTATGGCACATACCTTGCCATACCTGTACATACATACTTGCACAGGTATGTGCTGCACGTTAAGCGGTGACCCCGTGTGAATATACACACGGGGTCACGGCTTAACGAACCGCGGCCTTTCTAAACCCATCGGTGTCCTCTACTGACCGTGGGCAGGGCGGGGAATTTTGCGGAGATAAATCTCAACGCGGACCCAGCTGGGAGTCGAACCTGGGAACTACGGATTACGAGCCTGGCGCGCTACTGACTAAGCCACCCCCGCCCCCTTCTACAAGAAAGCATCGATAGAAATAGTTGAGTGTCATCAAACGACTCAACAAATGATTTGCTGGAAACCTATTTTGATAAAATCAAAAAACTGGAGGCGAAAGAAAATAAAATTTCATTTTTATTAAATGAATTTGAGAGAACAAAGAACTTTTACAAAAGAAAATATTTTTCACTGCTGGAAAAATCAAGACAAATCATTGCAAAGACTTGCGCGAATTGTTCCAGCAGTAGCTGCAACTCAAGTACAGTAGCTCAAAAAAGTATCCTAACGCTATGGTTGATTACAGAATTCAGAAAAAATATATGGCAACGTTTTTTTTAGGAATTAGTGATCTGGCAACCTTCGTGAACGTAGAATTCAGAAAAAATATCTGGCAACCTCATGTACGTACACGAAGGTTGTCACTAATTTCAAAAAAATCGTTGCCAGATATTTTTTCTGAATTCTGTAATCAACCGTAGCGTTAGGATACTTTTTTGAGCGACTGTATCTACAGAGTTTTTTATGCTCTCTGACAAAAGAAATAATTTCAATTGAAAATTATTGTGATGAATAAAATAGTATAATATAGTATAAAATAGTATAAAAAGTAGAATAAGATTTATTGCATTATAACGTCATTTTTTGAATAAATTTCACTTTTTTTAAACATTTTCCTCAGTTAGCAAATAGGTCTGGAATGCATTAATCTGTGCACAAAAATCGTTATAATAATAAGAACTATGAGCGCACACTTATGCTTAGAAATGTTTATTAATAATGCTCCATTCTATTGTATAAACATTTTATAACTGAAGAACCAAGAAGAATAAATTTTTAAGTTGTTTCTCGAAATTATTAACAATTCCATACAAATTCTAACAGTGTGCTGACCATTTCCTAGAAATTTGGTGTAAATTTCTTCAGTAAATTTCGATTGTAGGGCTTTTTTTTCGATTGTACGTGTCATCCTTTTCATAACTGGGTCTCCTGATTGCAATTTTTATGTCATTATTTTTAAACCAAAATTTTTAAGAAGTAGTAAGAGAAAAAAAACAAGTGCAACAATTCTATTTGCATACATTCAATGATTTCGTTATTGATAATTTTTATTAATATTGATAATTTCATTTTTTTTATCAGTTTTTTTAACAAGTGGATTGATTGTTGGACGACGCTGCTGCATACATAAACACAGTCGTTGGGTTGTTTTACCTCTGAGCGGCACTTTTTTGCACATCATCTTCCTCAAGCAGCCATGGGCTACGGAGGTCCAACCAGACAGTGCAATTTAGTTCTCCAAGCAATTCTGTCCTGAGCTACATCTACTGCATCTGGCCACTGCACACCAATTCTAACAAGGTCCTGTTTGACATTGTCTGAGCACCGCATCCTAGGTCTCCCCCTCTTTCTGTGGTCTTTAGGCACACTGTTCATAACCCTATTCGCCAATCTATAATTATTCATACGGGCAACATGGCCAAACCAACGGAGTCTCTGCAGAATATGCTGCTTAAAGGAGGTTGCAAACTCCTTTGCCTAACCTCATCATTAGTTACAAAGTTGAACCACCTAATGCCCAAGATACTGCGTAAGCATCTGGAATCGAAAGCATCTAGTTTCCTGTTATCTTGTTTACAAAGTGTCCAAGTTTCACTACCATAACTAACCCTAGAAAGAACCAAACTATTATACAGTCTAATTTTAGTCTTTAGGTGTATACGCCTATTTCTCCACACTCTCCATAGATTCTTAAAAGTCCCGGCAGCAATACCCATTTGTCTGTTAATCTCATGCCGCACATCACCAGTATCAGTTACATAGCTCCCAAGGTAATTAAACTGTGACACCTGCTCAAAACTGCAACCATTCAGATTAACTAAATCACAACCTGCCTGACCAATTTTCATCACTTTAGTTTTCTCTCCGTTTATAACCAAACCTACTCTACTACCAGTCTCATCAACAGCTGGAATGAAAGAGTTCATCTCATCAACATCATTTGCCAAAAGGGCTAAATCATTAGCATAGTCTAAATCAGAAATTTTCTTATCTCCAGTCCATTTAAGGCCAAAATCTTTCCCTTGAAGTGAATTTCGCATAACATAATTAATAATCAAGCTAAAGAGAAAAGGGGACAAAATGCACCCTTGTCGAACACCAGAAGTAATGCTAAACCAATTGCTACAAGACTTACCAACTCTCACACACGACTCAGTGTTATTATAGAGAGCTTTCATAATGTTAACTAACTTGTCTGGTATACCATATGATCTCACAATCAACCACAAATTATGACGATCAACAGAGTCAAAAGCCTTTTTGAAATCAACAAAGCTAGCAACCAAAGGTTTCTGAAACTCTAAACATTTCTCAAGAATCTGCCTAAGTGAAAATATCTGATCCACACATCCCCTACCACTTCTGAATCCACATTGCTCATCATGCAATTGCCTGTCAACCAGATTCTTAATTCTATTAAGCACAATCATGGAAAGAACTTTACCTGGAACAGAGAGTAGGCTAATACCCCTATAGTTACCACAAGAACTGCGATCACCTTTTTTGAAAATAGGGATAATAATAGCTCTGACAAAATCCTTAGGAACCATGCCTTTATCATAAAAGATATTCAGAATTTCAGTCATCCAAGTGGTAACCGAAACATTCCCAGCTCTAAACACTTCCGTAGTAATTTCATCTACCCCTGGGGATTTATGAAGTTTAAAAATAGCCAAAATAACTTCAGACTGTGCTATAGGGCCAACATTAAAGCCA
Organism: Ryuthela nishihirai; assembly: GCA_038380435.1. Classification (NCBI taxonomy): domain Eukaryota; kingdom Metazoa; phylum Arthropoda; class Arachnida; order Araneae; family Heptathelidae; genus Ryuthela; species Ryuthela nishihirai. The sequence continues at coordinate 14,305,085 of JAWZYU010000008.1, forward strand.
TCAATGCATGTAACATCATTATAAACAATGGGAGTAGAACTAACCACATCGTTTGGAACCTCACTGAAATGCTCAGCCCACCTAGCCATGACAGAATCCACCCCTTCTATAACCTTACCTTGTTTATCCTTCAATCCCTGTATACCTGTCCGTTTTCTACCACACAAAACAACTATCTTGTACAGCTCTCTGCTGTTGTGCTGTCTAACTGCTTCGTCGGCTTTGTCAGCCAAACCATCAAGCCAAAGATTCTTATCAGCAGCTAACTGATCTTTGACACGTTTATTAAGTTCTCTGTAATCCTTTCTATTAGGACTAGTAGGGTATTGATTAAGGACATTCCTGCAGTTTTTTCTTTCCGAAATAAGCTCAAGTGCCTTATCACTCAAATAACTGCCTCCTCTGCTCCTTTTTTCCTAAAAGAGTACCGTTAGTGTCCAAAAATGCCAGTTTAAAATGATCCCATTCTTCCTCAACTTCAGTAGTAAGCATAGCATGACTGTCATAATGACTAAGTAACCTATCACGGTAAGCTTTGGCTATAACGGTCTTTCAGAGCTTCAGTATTAACAGCAAATTTTTTAACCCTAGCACAATACTTTTTAAGTTTATGTTGGAAAACACTTTTAACAAGGTAATGGTCAGATCCAATTTCAGCTCCCCTATATGCCCTGGTATTTTTAACAGAACTAGCCCATTTGCTGTTAATATATAATCAATCATATTCTTATGCAGCCCATCAGGTGAAACCCATGTGTACTTATGTATATAGCGGTGTTTGTAATAAGTGTTAGTTATTCTAAATCCATTGAGTTTACTTACCTGTAGGAGACGTTGCCCATTGCCATTGCAGCTACAAATGCCAAAAGGGCCTATCACCCCTCCCCAAAGGTCAGAGTCAGTACCAACTTTGGCATTGAAGTCACCAAGAACAAGCGTAATATCTCCTTTCTTGACAGAATTCAAAATATCCTGAAGTTGTCTGTAAAACCTATCCTTCTCATCCTCATCGGTATCCTCAGTGGGGGCATAACAGCAGATAACATTCAAGTCTCTAATGCTTGTCTGAAATTTTGCTGTAAGAAACCTTTCATTAATGCACTCATATCCTAAAAGAGCATCACCAGCGTGTCTGCTGAGAAGCAGACCCACGCCTTGGTGATGCTTATTGTCGTCCCTCCCTGAAAAGAGAAATTTAAGATTATTTTTAAGAATCTGACCTTTATCTGTCCATCTGGTCTCTTAGGTGATCAGAGTGACCACTTTAGTGACCTCTCTTGCAAGCCGAGAATATCTAAATTATAATGGTGAAATTCTTGTGTGAGGACATCAAGAGAAAAAGCTCTGTGCAGAGTCCTCACATTTCAACTACATATGGAGAGAAAATGGTTAGCGAGATGTTTAAAGAAACTACGTTTATTGAGAGAGGAAATGGCGGCGACAATATCAAATAGCCCCCTAATCGCAGACATGGGGCAGATATCCGTTCCCCCACCACTAAAGGCTGAAGCCATCTACACTGGAACACTTCCTCCAATGTAGAATTTGACGATGCCAATAGAAGCAAAGAGTTCAGGTGCTTGCTATGACCTGTGCTCAGGATTATCCACCAGCTGATAAACATATCCTGTGAATCTATTCACTTGGGGCTGTCAACCCACAAACAGAAAACAGCGGAAGATTCTCCCTCCACAGGTAGCCCACCAGTGAAGCAAAATCAGGATCCATAATCACGCTCATGGCCATAATTCCGTTATATATGGTCAGCACCAGGCCCCTGTGTGGTTGACCACCCCTCAGCAGGGTAGAAAAAAAAAAAGTAGCCATAGTTGTCCAGATCAGTAGGCCACACTAATCTGCCAGCCCTCCCCTTCCGTTAACTTCAACAAGAGAGTATCTCTTTTGAAAGGTACTAACGGTCTACACCACGAGAAGGCGGGGTCGGACATTAGATGCCAGGCCTGGCCCGTTCTATGCATCATCACAGGGGATTGGTGCATGGACTAAATGGCAAAGGTCATAAGGACCCCGAAGGCTCAAAGAAGGTTGGGGGAGGGAACCCACTGGAACAGCTGTTGCGAGACAGGTGGTAGCATCCCGTCAAGGCCATCCAGTGTGTTCTTTAATCTCCACAGGGTATGGCTCTCCCGCACACGGCTTAACGTACCATCTGACGGAGTGCGGCCTTTCCAAGCCCATCGGTGTCCCCTACTGACCGTGGCCAGGGCGGGGAAATTTTGCGGAGAAAAATCTCAACGCTGACCCAGCTGGGACTCGAACCTGGGAACTACAGATTACGAGCCTGGCGCGCTACCGACTGAGCCACCCCCGCCCCCAGTCCCATCAGAGTTGAGATTTATCTCCGCAATATTCCCCGCCCTGCCCACGGTCAGTAGGGGACACCGATGGGCTTGTCAGGACCGCCGTCCGTCGAATGGGAACGTTAAGCTGTGGCGCCGTGTGCGAGGGAGCCATGCTCTGTGCACGTTAAAGAACACGCTGGATGGTCTTAACGGGAGGCTACCATCTGTCTCCCAACTTTGTTTCAGTTGGTTGGGTTGTTTTACCTCTGAGCGGTAGGCCATGGTGTGCAAAATCTTACTTTTTTGCACACCATGGGCTAAATGGCCAGGTCACATGGAACCCGAAGGCTCAGAAGGTTGGATGAGAAGACCCACTGGAACAGCTGTTGAGAGACAGATGGTAGCCTCCCGTCAAGGCCATCCAGCATGTTCTTTAACGTGCACAGGGTATGGCTCTCCCGCACACGGGGCCACCACGGCTTAATGTCCCATCCGACGGACGGCGGCCTTTCCAAGCCCATTGGTGTGCCCTACTGACCTTGAGCAGGGCGGGGAATATTGCGGAGATAAATCTCAACGCTGACCCAGCTGGGACTCGAACCTGGGAACTACGGATTATGAGCCTGGCTCGCTACCGACTGAGCCACCCCGCCCCAGTTGTTTCAGTCCACAAAGGTGGCCAGATCACTAATTTCTAAAAAAATCGTTGCCAGATATTTTTTCTGAATTCTGTAATCAACCATAGTGTTCGGATATTTTTTCGAGCCGACTGTACGATAATCATTTTATTTATACGATAACATTTTCGATAAGGAAGAGGACCTTTTCAAAAAAAAAAAAACTTCCATATCCCTCATTTTTGGAAGTCAATCCTTCTCTAAATTCTTTGCAGTCAATTCGTCTTTCAAATTTGTTTTTTCTGAATGACAGGGAGGTGTTGCCAGGACTGTAGATGACGTAACGGTTATTTGAAATGACGTATTATCGATTATCAGCGATAACGCACGAGGTTCTCGTATCTTCTGCAGTTACTTCATGGAAGAGGTTACGAAGGTCAATGCCAGAAGATTCGAAAGAAACTATTCATGGTCATTGAAGTGCACTTGCACTTTATCACACAACTCATCTAATAATTAGAGCGTGAAAATAATCAGAGATTTATTAAATATCCGAAATGGGCCGCAGAGAAAAAGGAATCGTTTGGTATTCCGATGAAATAATTTCGACCTGGGTTCATATGGTTTGGCGCATAAGTAGCGATAATTCCGAGATACTGATAACAGGGTTGTTGGGTTGTTTTACCTCTGAGCGGCACTTTTTTGCACACCATGGGCTAAATGGCCAGGTCACAAGGACCCCGAAGGCTCAGAGAAGGTTGGGAGAGGGGACCACTGGAACAGCTGTTGGGAGACAGAAGGTAGCCTCCCGTCAAGGCCATCCAGCATGTTCTTTAACGTGCACAGGGTATGGCTCTCTCCCGCACACGGGGCCACGGCTTAACGTCCCATCCGATGGACGGCGGCCTTTCCAAGCCCATCGGTGTCCCCTACTGACCGTGAGCAGGGCGGGGAATTTTGCGGAGATAAATCTCAACGCTGACCCAGCTGGGACTCGAACCTGGGAACTACAGATTACGAGCCTGGTACGCTACCGACTGAGCCACCCCCGCCCCTACTGATAACAGAAGTTTGAAATATATTTAGGTTCGGATCCACTCGGGGCAAAACCAAACTTTTTTTTTCAGTTAATTATTTCAAATGTTTCTTGTCTACATGACATTATTTGAGAAGATACAATGAAAAGGAAATTTTAAGACGTTCTTTTCTCAAACAGTGGGTTAAAAAGAGATTTGAAATCGGCGGCGATATCGGTTTACGATTGGCTGAAATTTTTTTTCCCTTAAATGATAGAAAATATTTTTACGTTGCTTTAGTTTTTTTATAATTGAATATTTATAAATAGGGCGAGGATTTTTTAAGTAAATATTCTTTTTTTTTCCTGCGGCAACTATTGTTTGGAAAGATATATTTTCTACATGGGTTGGGTTGATTTTACCTCTGAGCGGTACTTTTTTGCACACCATGGGCTAAATGGCCAGGTCACAATGACCCCGAAGGCTCAGAGAAGGTTGGGGGAGGAGATCCACTGGAACAGCTGTTGGGAGACAGATGGTAGCCTCCCGTCAAGGCCATCCAGCGTGTTCTTTAACGTGCATAGGATATGGTTCTCCCGTACATGGGGCCACCACGGCTTAATGTCCCATCCGACGGACGGCGGTCTTATCCAAGCCCATCGGTGTCCCCTACTGACCGTGGACAGAGCGGGGAATTTTGCGGAGATAAATTTCAACGCTGACCCAGCTGGGACTCGAACCTGGGAACTGCAGATTACGAGCCAGGTGCGCTACCGATTGAGCCACCCCCTCCCTAAATATTTCCTACATGCTTCACGGTGTTTGTAGTACATTGCCTGACCAAAGTATCATGAACACTGCATTGTGTGCCAAGTACCATGAACTATGCCAATGCATACAAAATTTCGTACTAAGTATTCTACATCAGTACGAAGTCCATTAAAAGCCATGGTGGAACATGGGTAAATAAGGCTGATCTGACTGTCTATGAAAGTGGGTTCATTATTGGTGTATGAGGATAAAAGTTTCACTAACGGAGCTGATGGACTTCGGAGGGAAATCACGAAGCACAATGTAGTGTATACGGCTTCAAAAAACGTCCTCCAATCATGGAAAAATACAGGAGAGAAAAGGCTCTGACAGACGTTTGTTGGCACGAACTTTACATCAAAACAGAGCTGGGCCAGCGTTGAGATTTATTTCCGTAAAACTTCCCGCCCTAGATCAACAGGTGGACACCGATGGGCTTGGAAAGACCACCATCCGTCAGATAGTTAAGCGATGGTCCCGTATGCGGGAGTATACCCTGTGCACATTAAAGAACACGCTGGATGGCCTTGACGGGAGGCTACCATCTGTCTCCCAACAGCTGCTCCAGTGGGTACCCTCCCCCAACCTTCTCTGAGCCTTCGGGGAGGGGGTGGCTCAGTCGGTAGCGCGCCAGGCTCGTAATCTGTAGTTCGCAGGTTCGAGTCCCAGCTGGGTCAGCGTTGAGATTTATCTCCGCAAAATTCCCCGCCCTGCCCAGTCATACGGTCAGTAGGGGACACCGATGGACTTGGAAAGGCCGCCGTCCATCGGATGGGACGTTAAGCCGTGGCCCCGTGTGCGGGAGAGCCATACCCTGTGCACGTTAAAGAACACGCGGGATGGCCTTGACGGGAGGCTACCATCTGTCTCCCAACAGCTGTTCCAGTGGGTCCCCTCCCCCAACCTTCTCTGAGCTTTCGGGGTTCATGTGACCTGGCCATTTAGCCCATGGTGTGCAAAAAAGTGCCGCTCAGAGGTAAAACAATCCAAGCCTTCGGGGTCCTTGTGACCCGACCATTTAGCCCACTGTGTGCAAAATAGGGCTGCTCAGAGGTAAAATAACCCTACTCGTTATATTTCACAAACAAATTTCTTTAATTCTGAAAATCTTAAAACCACAACAGCCAAAATGTATGGTCAAAAATTTTTAAACGTATTCTACATCGGCCCCCGAGATCTTCAAGTCGCTCCGGCACGTTTTTTAAACAGGTTACCACTGCTAAGCACACTAATAAAAGCGAAATCAGTTTAAAAAAAAAACCTTTACCTGATACTTGCTCTGTTTTTCAAGAGTGGCACCTCGACAAGACACACGCGCTGGGTGTGAGCTGGCTTGGTCGGTCACCTGGCGGGGTTGGGTCTGAGAGGTAAAGGGTACAAGGGACGACGGGACCACTTTTAATAGGCCACGGGGGGAGGGGGGGAAGTAGTGACGTCAGCGATCGTACTTTGATCTCTGAGCTATGTCAGCTGTTGCAGGTTTGTCTCGAAGCCACTTCAGTTGGAATGAAGCGGAATGCCCTTGGGGTTGCAGATAGGTTAGAGATAATTTATAATCGTATGGAAAAGGTGACTTTCACGGATAAGGAGAAAATAATTTTCTCTTTTGACAGGAATGAAAAAAGGGAGTGTTTTTTTTTATCTCCTATCTTCTTATTGGTTTTTCTCTTGTTATTTCTTCGGTTGTTGTAATTGTGTGAGGGGCGAGGGTGGCTCAGTCGGTAGCGCGCCAGGCTCGTAATCTGCAGTTCCCAGGTTCGAGTCCCAGCTGCGTCAGCGTTGAGATTAATCTCCGCAGATTTCCCCGCCCTGCCCACGGTCAGTAGGGGACACCGATGGGCTTGGAAAGGCCGCCGTCCCTCTGATGGGAAGTTAAGCCGTGGCTCCGTGTGTGGGAGAGCCATACCCCGTGCACGTTAAAGAACACATTGGATGGCCTAGACGGAAGGCTACCATCTGTCTCCTAACAGCTATTCCAGTGGGTCCGCTCCCCCAACCTTCTCTGGGTCTTCGGGATCCTTGTGACCTGGCCATTTAGCTCATAGGTAAGATAAGTGGTAATACAATGTAATTGTGAGAAGAGTGTCCCGCTATATCAGTCTAAAGCGAAATTTGTCTTGCGATAATTACCATTCTGCTGTCGGCTTTGGAAAGACCGTCGTCTGTCTGATGGGATTTCAGTATTCGCGCAAAATATCGGAACTGTTTTCTAATCCGATCCGTTTTGGTGTAATTTCCCATGTTTTCTGAGACGGAAATTGGTTCTGTCTGTGGTCCGCCATTTCAAAATATGTAGTCACCCCCCCCCCCCCCGAGAGGGTACCACCTTGTCGTGATTGGGGGGGGGGGGGTAGAGGGCCTTTGTGAGGTTGAGGGCTCCGCTGACTGATACTGGTGGGCACTCCGGTCGGACGGGGCCCCGATGGAACGATTGGGCCTTAGCGAAGTTAGGGCTCCGCTGATTGGTATTGGGGGGTCGGACGGAGCCCCGATGGAGAGTCCGGACTAAGAGTTCCCACCACGGAGCCGAATGAACTTAGATCTATATATCCTTGTTTGTGGCTAACCGGGCATATATTAAAGGTTTTGACCGATGGATGGATGAACTTTACTTCTATAGTCCTGTTCGCCATAGGTAGTCGTGGGGCGAGCTGCATCTATATGGTGCTGTCTTGAACTCGACCGTAGGTAGCGGAGATTTTGGCATTATTTTAGAAAAATTATTAGATTTTAGAAATTAGTGATCTGGCAACCTTACACGAAGGTTGTCAGATCACTAATTCTAAAAAAAATCGTTGCCAGATATTTTTTTCTGAATTCTGTAATCAACCATAGTGTTCGGATACTTTTTTGAGCGACTGTAGGTGGTCATATTATTTTGATACTAGATCGTGTGGGCTCACTCACGGAAATATTGAGCGTGTGCAGTTACCGTTCACAGCAAACTGGAGCGTGTGCAGTAACTGCACACGCTCCAGTTTGCTGTGAACGGTAACTGGAGCGTGTACAGTTGCTGTACACGCTCCAGATATTTTTCCTGAATTCTGTAATCGCGTTGGGTTCGGTTGGGTTGTTTTACCTCTGAGCGGCACTTTTTTGCACACCATGGGCTAAATGGCCAGGTCACATGGACCCCGAAGGCTCAGAGAAGGTTGGGGGTTTTACCTACCCTTCGTGTGGTTGTTTTACCTCTGAGCGGCACTTTTTTGCACACCATGGGCTAAATGGCCAGGTCACATGGACCCCGAAGGCTTAGAGAAGGTTGGGGGAGGGGACCCACTGGAACAGCTGTAGGAAACAGATGGTAGCCTCCCGTCAAGGCCATCCAGCGTGTTCCTTAACGTGCATAGGGTATGGCTCTCCCGCACACGGGGCCACGGCTTAACGTCCCATCCGACGACGGCGGCCTTTCCAAGCCCATCGGTGTCCCCTACTGACCTTGGGCAGGGCGGGGAATTTTGCGGAGATAAATCTCAACGCTGACCCAGCTGTAACTCGAACCTGGGAACTACAGATTACGAGCCTGGCGCGCTACCGCCTGAGCCCCCCCCCGCCCCCCTGTAATCACGTGACACGAAGGGTGCCAGATCACTAATTTCTAAAAAAAATCGTTGCCAGATATTTTTTCTGAATCTGTAATCAACCATAGTGTTCGTATATTTTTTTGAACGACTGTATATCGAATATTTATTTCTTGTAGGTAAAAGAAAACAAGTAAAAACAAAGTGTACGTAATCTCGTTCCCTGTAAAATAATAAAGTTAAGAACTTTAGTTGTAACCGTCAAATAAAATTAGTTATGAAAAGATAACAGTAAACAACCGTTAGAATGTTCTGATGTTTCCTCTAGTTGTTTTTCTATTCTTCCCACGTGGTTGAGTACTTTAATATTCAGAGTTAAGTGATAACAAAATGTCCTTGATCCGTATCAATTTGTTGGTGTTAGTGTTTATCATCAATTGGAAGGTTTTGAGAGGTAGTTGTTCTTCGTGTGGAGGTTACATTTCATGGTAAATGATTTAGGCATAACACTGCTACTTTTTAATTATGAATGCGATCTTTGAAATGAATTTTAAATTGTACCTTAAATCCTAAGGAATGTAACAAAATAATCATAGACCATTCACCTGTGCGGTTAAGGATAGAACTGTAGTTAAAACACATCATATATACTTTGGTAGATTAAGGTATTCAGTTACAATTAAAACAACAATTTTTTTCATTCAGGAACAATTGCAAGTAATTTTTGTTTATAGAATTTTTTTTTTATTTTGACACTGATGGGCTTGGAAAGACTGCAGTCCGTTGGATGTGGCGTTAAGCCGTGGCTCCGTGTACGGGAAAAGCCATACCCTCTGCACATTAAAGAACACGCTGAATGACCTTGAGTGAGGCTACCATCTGTCTCTCAACAGCTATCCAGCAGGTTCCCTTCACCCAGGGGCGGGGGTGGCTCAGTCGGTAGCGCGCCAGGCTCGTAATCTGTAGTTCCCAGGTTCGAGTCCCAGCTGGGTCAGCGTTGAGATTTATCTCCGCAAAATTCCCCGCCTTGCCCACGGTCAGTAGGGGACACCGATGGGCTTGGAAAGGCCGCCGTCCGTCGGATGGGACGTTAAGCCGTAACCCCGTGTACGGGAGAGCCATACCCTGTGTACGTTAAAGAACACGCTGGATGGCCTTGACGGGAGAGTACCATCTGTCTCCCAACAGCTGTTCCAGTGGGTCCCCTCCCCCAACCTTCTCTGAGCCTTGGGGGTCCATGTGACCTGGCCATTTAGCCCATGGTGTGCAAAAAAGTGCCGCTCAGAGGTGAAACAACCCAAATCCCTTCACCCAACCTTCTCAGGGTCCTTGTGACCTGAACATTTGGCCCATTGTGAGTAAAAGAGCGCCACTCAGACAAAACAACCAATTCTTATTTTAAGGGTTTGGCTTGTTTTATCTCTGAGCGGCACTTTTTTGTATATACCCAATGGGTTAATAGACAGATCACATGGACCGCAAGAGCTCTGAGAAGATTGGGGGTTGGGTTGTTTTACCTCTGAGCAGCACTTTTGCATAAAATGGGCTAAATGTTAGGTCACGAAGACCCTGAAGGCTCAGAGAACGTTGGGGGAGTGGACCCACTGGAAAAGCTGTTGGGAGCAGATGGTAGACCCTCGTCAAGGCCATCCAGCATGTTCTTTAATGTTGAGTTGTTTAACTTCTGAGTGACACTTTTTTGCACACCAGGGGCTAAATGTTGAGGTCACAAGGACCTAGAAGGTTCAGAGAAGGTTGGGGAAGGAGACCCACTGGAACAGCTGTTGGGAGACAGATGGTAGCCTCCCGTCAAGGCCATCTAGCGTGTTCTTTAACGTGGACAGGGTATGGCTCTCCAGCACACGTGTCACAAGTAACGTCCCATCTGACGGAAGGCGGTCTTTCGAAGCCCATCGGTGAGAAGATTGGGGGAGGAGACTCACTGAACAGCTGTTAGGAGATAAATGGTAGCCTACCGTCAATGCCATCCAGCTTGTTTTTCAACGTGCACATGATATTACCTTCCCCACAAGGCGCCACGGCTTAATGTCGCATTCAACGAACGGCGGCCTTTCCTAACCCATCGGTGCCACCTTTCTCACCAAAGATAGGCAGGGGGTTGGCGGAGATACATCTCAACGTTGACATAGTTGGGACTCGAACCTGGGAACTGCAGATTACGAGCCTGTTCAGCTAGGGGCGGGGTGGCTCAGTCGGTAGCGCGCCAGGCTCATAATCTGCAGTTCCCAGGTTCGAGTCCCAGATGGTTCAGCGTTGAGATTTATCTTCGCAAAATTCCCCGCCCATGTTCTGTAGGGGACACCGATGGGCTTGGAAAGGCCGCCGTCCGTCGGATGGGACGTTAATCCGTGAGCCGTATGCAGGAAAGCCATACAGTGTGCACGTTAAAGAACACACTGGATGGCCTTGACGAGAGGCTACCATCTGTCTCCCAATAGCCATTCCAGTTGGTCCCTCCCCCAACCTTCTCTGAGTCTTTGGGGTCCATGTGACCTGGCCATTTAGCCAGGTCACATGTATGCCAAAGATAGATGGCCTTGAAGGGACGCTACCATCTGTTTCCCAACAACTGTTCCAGTGGGTTTCCTCCCTCAACCTTCTCTGAGTCTTCGTGGTCCTTGTGACCTGGCCATTTAGCCCATTGTGCGCAAAAAGTGCCGCTCAAAGGTAAAATAGCCCAACATTATAAAGAACACATTGGATGGTCTTGACGGTAGACTACCATCTGTCTCTCAACAGCTGTTCCTGTGGATCCCTCCCCCGACCTTCTCTGAGCCTTTGGGGTTCATGTGACCTGGCCATTTAGCTCATTGTGTGCAAAAAAGTGCCGCTCAAAGGTAAAATAGCCCAACGTTATAAAGAGCACGTTGGATGGTCTTGACGGTAGACTACCATCTGTCTCTCAACAGCTGTTCCTGTGGATCCCTCCCCCAATCTTCTCTGAGCCTTTGGGGTCCATGTGACTTGGCCATTTAGCTCATTGTGTGCAAAAAAGTGTCGCTCAAAGGTAAAATAGCCCAACGTTATAAAGAACACATTGGATGGTCTTGACGGTAGACTACCATCTGTCTCTCAACAGCTGTTCCTGTGGATCCCTCCCCCAACCTTCTCTGAGCCTTTGGGGTCCATGTGACCTGGCCATTTAGCTCATTGTGTGCAAAAAAGTGCCGCTCAAAGGTAAAATAGCCCAACGTTATAAAGAGCACATTGGATGGTCTTGACGGTAGACTACCATCTGTCTCTCAACAGCTGTTCATGTGGATCCCTCCCCCAACCTTCTCTGAGCCTTTGGGGTCCATGTGACCTGGCCATTTAGCTCATTGTGTGCAAAAAAGTGTCGCTCAAAGGTAAAATAGCCCAACGTTATAGAGAACACATTGGATGGTCTTGACGGTAGACTACCATCTGTCTTTCAACAGCTGTTCCTGTGGATCCCTCCCCCAACCTTCTCTGAGCCTTTGGGGTCCATGTGACCTGGCCATTTAGCTCATTGTGTGCAAAAAAGTGTCGCTCAAAGGTAAAATAGCCCAACGTTATAGAGAACACATTGGATGGTCTTTACGGTAGACTACCATCTGTCTTTCAACAGCTGTTCCTGTGGATCCCTCCCCCAACCTTCTCTGAGCCTTTGGGGTCCATGTGACCTGGCCATTTAGCTCATTGTGTGCAAAAAAGTGTCGCTCAAAGGTAAAATAGCCCAACGTTATAGAGAACACATTGGATGGTCTTGACGGTAGACTACCATCTGCCTCTCAACAGCTAGGGTTTCAGTGGGTCCCCTCCCCCAACTTTTTCTGAGCCTTTGGGGTCCATGTGACCTGGCCATTTAGCTCATTGTGTGCAAAAAATTGTCGCTCAAAGGTAAAATAGCCCAACGTTATAAAGAACACATTGGATGGTCTTGACGGTAGACTACCATCTGTCTCTCAACAGCTGTTCCTGTGGATCCCTCTCCCAACCTTCTCTGAGCCTTTGGGGCCCATGTGACCTGGCCATTTAGCTCATTGTGTGCAAAAAAGTGCCGCTCAGAGGTAAAACAACCCAACCCTGTCCAGCTACCAACTGAGTCAACCCTCGCCTCATAGTTAGAGGGAGAAAGGTAGAGTGCCAGTAACAAAGTATTTCTCCCTTCCACCCTTTTCCTACAACACCTCGCTTGAAAAAAAATTCTCTACATTCTTGATAGAAAGTCTACGACTTCATTTTTTAAGTACTGAAAGTTTTTGGTAGAGAATATTTTTTTTTGACCTTCACCAGTTCATTAATGAAATGTTACAACATGAAAAATTCGCAAGGTTTGATATTCTGTTTTTTTTAATCCCTTTAAAAAACACTATAACCCTGAACCTAAAGAAATTTTTAAGATGATTGATGGAGACCTCATTAAAAAAAAATAAAAATAAATACCCCCTCAAGCAGCTGCTTGCCACAGAGGTCTGACAGGAGCCTGTCAGTTTATATGCCATAGTAGAAAGTCTGAGAGGATGGCAGGACCTCAGCAGAAAAACGACACACACATCCATGCCTTACCCGGTGCTCGAACCCAGATCCTTTAGATCAGTAGCCAAGCGTGCTAACCACTCGGCCACGGGACGGCTAGACCTCATTAGGAAAAAAAAAACGATGTCTTGAGCAAAATTCATCGATCTTTATCACTTGTCATAAATTTCCTTCAAAAGCAGCGTTACATAAGAAAAAATAACAATCGAATTTTCTGCGCTAAGCTCTGGCAACGACACATCCTCTTCCCAGAGGTCATTAGGAGGCACGAGGAAACAAAAGTGACCTTCGCATTAGTTCGCCTAGCACCGGTGAATCTCTGGTCGCCAGGCAACCGGCCATTGTTATAGAAGACGGTTACGGTTGCGTGGGTGTATTCGTTGTACGACCTTGTTGAATGTTCGGAAGTGCCACGTCATAACTTTGCTTTTTCGGCAACGGGAACTACGCACGAAAGACTGCTTTGAACACTGTTGTTTCGTGCTCACGCGGTTAGCACGTGTCCTAGGAATGTCGAACGAAAAAAGAAACGTTATCTTGAACATATTAATAAAGACGGCGGAATGTGGATTTGTGTGTCTAGTTCGGATTGTTCCTGATGGAAAAAAGTCGGTTTTTAGAGCTTGGGAGAAATTTTGTGGCATTGAGAAAGATTTCGGTGTGTCTGGAGTCGAACGTTAAATGTGCAGTGCTACTAATCAAGGGTTGCGTTGTTTAACCTCTTAGCGGCACCTTTTTGCACACCACGGGCTAAATGGCCAGGTCACAAGGACCCCGAAGGCTCAGAGATGGCTCAGAGAATGGTTAGGCTCAGAGATGGTAGACCCACTGGACAGCTGTTGCGAGACTTTTCGTTGCACTTTTCTGCAACTGTTCTTCTGTGGGACACAGTAAATTCAAAATTACAATACCTGATGTTTTATATTTTACTTGCAATTAAAAAACGGGGTTGGGTTGGTTTTTTCTCTGAGCGGCACTTTTTCGCACACCATTTGATAAATGGCCAGGTCACAATGACCCCGAAGGCTCAGAGAAGGTTGTGGGTAGGGGACTCACTGCAACAGCTGTCGGGAGACAGATGGTAGCCTCCCGTCAACGCCATCCAGCGTATTCTTTAACGTGCACAGGGTATAGCTCGCCCGCACACAGGGCTACTGCTTAATGTCCCATCCGACGGACGGCGGCCTTTCGAAGCCCATCGGTGTCCTCCCTGCCGGGCATGGCAGGGAGTTTTGCGGAGATAAATCTCAACGCCGACCCAGCTGGGACTCGAACCTGGGAACTACAGATTACGAGCCTGGCGCTCTACCGACTGAGCCACCCCCGCCCCCAATTCAAATCAATCAAATCTCTGTCTCTCATATCGTTAAAAAGGAACGAATGAGAAAAAATGTTAAGCATGGTCCATGTGCAGGAGAGCCATACTCTGTGCACATTTAAGAACCCGCCTTGACGGGAGGCTTCCATCTGTTTCCTAACAGCTGTCCAATGTGTCCCTTCTCCCAACATTTTCTGTGCCCTCGAGGTCTGTTTGACCTGGTCATCTAGCCCACTGTGTACAAAAAAAGTGCTGCTCATAGATAAAAAAATAAACTAACCACCTTTCAGTGTGGAAGGAGGCAAATTGGGCTTGGAAAGGCAGTCGGATGGGACGTTAAGCCATGGCCCCGTGTGTGAGAGAGCCATACCCTGCGTACGTTAAAGAACACTCTGGACGGCCTTGACGAGAGAGGCTACCATCTGTCTCCTGACAGTTGTCTAGCTCAGAGAACGTTGTTTTACCTCTGAGCGGCACTTTTTTGCACACCACGGGCTAAATGGCCAGGTCACATGGACCCCGAAGTCTCAGAGAAGGTTGGGGGAGGGGACCCACTGGAACAGCTGTTGGAGACAGATGGTAGCCTCCCGTCAAGGCCATCCAGCGTGTTCTTTAACGTTGGTTGTTTTACCTCTGAGCGGCACTTTTTTTGCACACCAGGGGCTAAATGGCCAGGTCACATGGACCCCGAAGTCTCAGAGAAGGTTGGGGGAGGGGACCCACTGGAACAGCTGTTGGGAGACAGATGGTAGCCTCCCGTCAAGGCCATCCAGCGTGTTCTTTAACGTTGGTTGTTTTACCTCTGAGCGGCACTTTTTTTGCACACCATGGGCTAAATGGCCAGGTCACATGGACCCCGAAGTCTCAGAGAAGGTTGGGGGAGGGGACCCACTGGAACAGCTGTTGGGAGACAGATGGTAGCCTCCCGTCAAGGCCATCCAGCGTGTTCTTTAACGTTGGGTTGTTTTACCTCTGAGCGGCACTTTTTTGCACACCACGGGCTAAATGGCCAGGTCACATGGACCCCGAAGTCTCAGAGAAGGTTGGGGGAGGGGACCCACTGGAACAGCTGTTGGGAGACAGATGGTAGCCTCCCGTCAAGGCCATCCAGCGTGTTCTTTAACGTGCACAGGGTATGGCTCGCCCGCACACAGGGCTACTGCTTAACGTCCCATCCGACGGATGGCGGCCTTTCCAAGCCCATCGGTGTCCCCTACTGACCGTGGGCATGGCAGGGAGTTTTGCGGAGATAAATCTCAACGCCGACTCAGCTGGGACTCGAACCTGGGAACTATAGAGCTATCAAGCTGGTAGAACCTGGGAACTCTGAGCTAGACAACTGTACAGGTTCAGGGTTATAGTGTTTTTGCTCCCGGTTCGTAACCGTCTTCTATAACACTTTTTTTTTTGTTTGCATTTTTCTTTTGGTTCAGGGTTATAGTGTTCTGTCCGTGCTCTCTTGCACACGGTCCCCTCCCCAAACCTTCTCTGAGCCTTCTGGGTCCATGTGACCGGGCCATTTAGCACATGGTGTACAAAAGATGGATGGCCTTTACGGGAGGCTACCATCTATCTCCTGACAGCTGTCTAGTGGGTCCCCTCCGCCAACCTTCTCTGAACCCACGGGGTCTTTTTGACCTGGCCATCTATCCCATCGTACACAAAAAAAAATGCTCAGAAGTGAAACAACCGACCAAAACAAATGTTTCTCAAAACTACAACTACAAGAAATCAATTGATACAGTATCCATGCTTATAAATAGCTCAAACAGTAATATCGCAGCTTCAGTACAAAAAGTTTATGCATTTATTATTTTTTTTTGTAAACCAGGAAAACTGATATTGGCAAAGGGAGATTCCAGATCAAGATCTGTTCGATAAATGTTCGATGATTACTCATCATCATCATCCTCAAGCAGCCATGGGCTACGGAGGTCCAACCACACCGTGTAATTTAATTCTCCAAGCAAGTCTGTCCTGAGCTACATCTGCTGCATCCAGCCACTGCACACCAATTCTAACAAGGTCCTGTTTGACATTGTCTGCCCACCGCATCCTAGGTCTCCCCTTCTTTCTGAGGCCTTTAGGCACACTGTTCATAACCCTATTCGCCAATCTATAATTATTCATACGGGCAACATGGCCAAACCAACGGAGTCTCTCTCTGCACAATATGCTGCTTAAAGGAGGTTGCAAACTCCTTTGTCTAATCTCATCATTAGTTACAAAGTTGAACCACCTAATGCCCAAGGTACTGCGTAAGCATCTGGAATCAAAAGCATCTAGTTTCCTGTTATCTTGTTTACAAAGTGTCCAAGCTTCACTACCATAACTAACCCTAGAAAGAACCAAACTCTTATACAGTCTAATTTTAGTCTTTAGGTGTATACGCCTATTTCTCCACACTTTCCAAAAATAAATAAATAAATAAATACCCCCTCAAGCAGCTGCTTGTCACAGAAGTCTGACATGAGCCTGTCAATTTATATGTCATAGTAGGTCTGTGAGGATGGCAAGGACCTCAGCAGAAAAACGCCATAAATATCCATGCTTTACCCGAGGTTCGAACCCAGGTCCCTTAAATCAGTAGCCAAGCGCGCTAACCACTCGGCCACAGATTTTTAAAAAGTCCTGGCAGCAATCCCTATTCGTCTGTTAATCTCATGCCGCTCATCACCAGTTACTACCTGAATAAAAAACATTTTGATTTGTAAGCAGAGGCCCACAGAACAGTGGCCGGTAACAAATTTAATTACTGAACCAAAATATTTGTCGATGCCGAATCAGCGTTATAACTGTGCAAAGTACTTGGCAGAATTGGATTTCACATAGCTGACAATGGAGCCCAGACACAATTTCTGGAATAACATATAAAAGTCAACAGTGTTCCTGTATTGTAACTATAATATCAGAATTCAATGTTCGTTCGTGGTCAATGTCATTTTTGGCTTCTTGATTGCTTCTGTTAAAGATGTTTCTCTGAAAGGTCTTATGGGGGGGAGGGGTTCTCTAGGGAAAGACGTTCTGCTGCCAATCCACCGCTGACTCTAGGTATTTTGCCATCCCTTTTAAACGTTATTTGCTAGAATTCCTTCCTATAGTTTTATCTCTGATTGGTAATTTTTTTACCCACAATGTGCTAAATGGACAGGTCACAAGGATCCCAACGGATCAGAGAAGGTTAAGGGGAGGATTATGAGATAGATGATAGCTTCCCATCATTGTTAGGAGATAGATGATAGCTTCCCATCATTGTTAGGAGACAGATGGTAACCTCCCATCACTGTTAGGAGAGAGCTGGTAGCCTCTCATCACTGTTAGGGGATAGATGATAGCCTCCCATCACTGTTAGGGGACAGATGATAGCCTCCCATCACTGTTAGGAGACAGATGTTTGCCTCCCATCACTGTTAGGAGACAGATGTTTGCCTCCCATCACTGTTAGGAGACAGATGTTTGCCTCCTATCACTGTTAGGAGACAGATGGTAGCCTTCCATCACTGTTAGGAGACAGATGGTAGCCTTCCATCACTGTTAGGAGGCAGATGGTAGCCTCCCATCACTGTTAGGAGACAGATGATAGCCTCCCATCATTGTTAGGAGACAGATGGTAGTCTCCCATCACTGTTAGGAGACAGATGGTAGCCTCCCATCACTGTTAGAAGACAGATGGTAGCCTCCCATCACTGTTAGGAGACAGATGGTAACCTCCTATCACTGTTAGGAGACAGATGGTAGCCTCCCATCACTGTTAGGAGACAGATGGTAGTCTCCCATCACTGTTAGGAGACAGATGGTAGTCTCCCATCACTGTTAGGAGACAGATGGTAGCCTCCCATCACTGTTAGGAGACAGATGGTAGCCTCCCATCACTGTTAGGAGACAGATGGTATCCTCCCATCACTGTTAGGAGACAGATGGTATCCTCCCATCACTGTTAGGAGACAGATGGTAGCCTCCCGTCACTGTTAGGAGACAGATATTTGCCTCCCATCACTGTTAGGAGACAGATGTTTGCCTCCCATCACTGTTAGGAGACAGATGTTTGCCTCCCGTCACTGTTAGGAGACAGATGTTTGCCTCCTATCACTGTTAGGAGACAGATGGTAGCCTTCCATCACTGTTAGGAGACAGATGGTAGCCTCCCATCACTGTTAGGAGACAGATGTTTGCCTCCCGTCACTGTTAGGAGACAGATGGTAGCCTTCCATCACTGTTAGGAGACAGATGGTAGCCTCCCATCACTGTTAGGAGACAGATGGTAGCCTCCTATCACTGTTAGGAGACAGATGTTTGCCTCCCATCACTGTTAGGAGACAGATGTTTGCCTCCCATCACTGTTAGGAGACAGATGTTTGCCTCCTATCACTGTTAGGAGACAGATGGTAGCCTTCCATCACTGTTAGGAGACAGATGGTAGCCTCCCATCACTGTTAGGAGACAGATGGTAGCCTCCCATCGCTGTTAGGAGACAGATGATGATCTGTTAGGAGACAGATGACAGATGGTAGCCTCCCATCACTGTTAGGAGACAGATGGTAGTCTCCCATCACTGTTAGGAGACAGATGGTAGCCTCCCATCGCTGTTAGGAGACAGATGATGATCTGTTAGGAGACAGATGACAGATGGTAGCCTCCCATCACTGTTAGGAGACAGATGGTAGTCTCCCATCACTGTTAGGAGACAGATGGTAGCCTCCTATCACTGTTAGGAGACAGATGGTAGCCTACCATCACTGTTAGGAGACAGATGGTAGCCTCCCGTCACTGTTAGGAGACAGATGTTTGCCTCCCATCACTGTTAGGAGACAGATGTTTGCCTCCCATCACTGTTAGGAGACAGATGTTTGCCTCCTATCACTGTTAGGAGACAGATGGTAGCCTTCCATCACTGTTAGGAGACAGATGGTAGCCTCCCATCACTGTTAGGAGACAGATGGTAGCCTCCCATCGCTGTTAGGAGACAGATGACAGATGGTAGCCTCCCATCACTGTTAGGAGACAGATGGTAGTCTCCCATCACTGTTAGGAGACAGATGGTAGCCTCCTATCACTGTTAGGAGACAGATGGTAGCCTCCCATCACTGTTAGGAGATAGATGGTAGCCTACCTTCAAGGCCATCTTGCGTGTTCTTTAAAGTGCACAGGATATGGCTCTTCCGCTAACGGGGCCACGACTTAACGTCCCATCCGGCGGATGGAGGCCTTTCCAAGCATATCGCTGTCCCTACTGACCGAGGACAGGACGAGGAGTTTTGCGGTATTAAATCAGAATAAAACAAGATGATCTGAAAAGAATTAAAGATTGTTTGATTGATATTTTCTTTGCTTCGGTAGAAGTTACTTCGTTTGTGTCGGGATGCTTCAAATGGGGTTGCGTTGTTTTACCTTTGAGCGGCAGTTTTTTTTTTGCAAACAACGGGCTAAATAGCCAGGTCTCACAAGAATCTTAGATTCCCTAACAGCTCTTAGGAGAATAGAGGGGGGGGATGTTCCGATCTAGAGGGGGGGTGTTATCAAGGGAGATCTCAATCAAATTTAGTTATCTATTTTCAACAATATTTATTCAATATTTAAAGCCATGGGTTGAGCGGGGGGCGGGGGTGGCTCAGTCGGTAGCGCGCCAGGCTCGTAATCTGTAGTTCCCAGGTTCGAGTCCCAGCTGGGTCAGCGTTGAGATTTATCTCCGCAAAATTCCCCGCCCTGCCCACGGTCAGTAGGGGACACCGATGGGCTTGGAAAGGCCGCCGTCCGTCGGATGGGACGTTAAGCCGTGGCTCCGTGTGCGGGAGAGCCATACCCTGTGCACGTTAAAGAACACGCTGGGTGGCCTTGACCGGAGGCTACCATCTGTCTCCCAACAGCTCTTCCAGTGGGTCCCCTCCCCCAACACTCTCTGAGCCTTCGGGGTCCATGTGACCTGACCATTTAGCCCATGGTGTGCAAAAAAGTGCCTCTCAGAGGTAAAACAACCTAACCCAACCTTTGAGCGGAGTTTTTTTTTGCACACGATAGACTAAATGCCACGTCACAAGCACCTCGAGGGCTCAGAGAATTTCGGGCGGACAGTTGTTAGGAAACAAATGGTAGCCTCCAGTCAAACCCATCCAGTTCTTCTTTAATGATGATAGTGTATGGCTCTCCCGCACACAGAGTCACGGCTTTACACCCATCCAATGGACGGTGGCCTTTCCAAACCTGTCGGTGTTCCCTGCTGACCGAGGGCAGGGCAAAGAGTTATGCAGAGATAAATCTGAACTCTGACCCAGGTGCGGTCTAGAAACTGGGTTGTTAGGTTGGGTTGTTTTACCTCTGAGCGGCACTTTTTTGCACACCATGGGTAAATGGCCAGGTCACAAGGACTCCGAAGGCTCAAAGAAGGTTGGGGGAGGGGACCCACTGGAATAGCTGTTGGGAGACAGATGGTAGCCTCCCGTCAAGGCCATCCAGTGTGTTCGTTAACGTTGGGTTTTTTACTTCTGAGCGGCACTTTTTTGCACATCATGGGCTAAATGGCCAGGTCACTAGGTCCCCAAAGGCTCAGAGAAGGTTGGGGGAGAGAACCCACTGGAATCGCTGTTGGGAGACAGATGGTAGCCTCCCGTCAAGCCATTCAGCGTGTTCTTTAACGTGCACAGGGTATGGCTCTCCCGCACACGATCACGGCTTAACGCTCCATTCTATTTCAACACTTATTTTGATTCTTTGGACATCCTGAAGTATATATTTTGATTCTGCCAGGGTTTGGAATAATTTCTCATATTGTTAGCCATCACGTAGGTGAAAAAGAGCCTTTTGGCTTTTTTTTACCTGCGTGACACGAAGGTTGCCAGATCACTAATTTCTAAAAAAAATCGTTGCCAGATATTTTTTCTGAATTCTGTAATCAAACATAGTGTTCGGATACTTTTTTCAACGACTGTACATAGAAAGTATGCATAAAACAAAAGTACATCTTGGCAGGAAGTAATGTTCACGCGTTTTTGTTCGACTATTGAAAGTGGTTTGTGTCTTCAGGGTTTTACATCATGATGCACGTACTGATCAAGAAGTTTGACGCTTTTGTACATTACCTCACTTCTTGTAAACATCGTTTAGACCCGATTTTGTTCAGCAGCCAGTCACGAATCGCACATAACCTTCTTGTTTGTTTGCAAATGCTATTCTTGTAGCTTCTTAGGTGGCTTAATGTTGAGTTATATTGTTTTACCTCTGAGTGGCATTTTTTGCATACTATGGGCTAAATGACCAGATGACAAGGACCGCGAAGGCGGGGGTGGCTCAGACAGTAGCGAGCCAGGCTCGTAATCTGCAGTTCCCAGGTTCGAGTCCCAGCTAGGTTAGCGTTGAGATTTATCTCCACAAAATTCCCCGCCCTTCCAACGGTCGGTAGGGGATAACGATGGGCTTGGAAAGGTCGTCGTCCGTCGGATGGGACGTTAAGCCGTGGCCCCAGTGTGCGGGAGAGCAATAATACCCTGTGCACGTTAAAGAACACGCTAGATGGCCTTGACGGGAGGCTACCATCTGTCTCCCAACAGCTGTTCCAGTGAGTCCCCTCCCCCAACCTTCTCTGAGCTTTCGGGGTTCTTGTGACCTGGCCATTTAGCCCATGGTGTGCGAAAAAGTGCCGCTCAGAAAAAAAAAGAAAAAAAAAAGAAAAAAAAAGGAAAAAGTGCCGCTCAGAGGTAAAACAACCCAATGTCAAAGAACACGCTGGATGGCCTTGACGGGAGGCTACCATCTGTCTCCCAACAGCTGTTCCAGTGGGTCCCCTCCCCCAACCTTCTCTGAGCTTTCGGGGTTCACGAGATCTGGCCATTTAGCCCATGGTGTGCAAAAAAGTGCCGCTCAGAGGTAAAACAACCCAACGTTAAAGAACACGCTGGATGGCCTTGACGGGTGGCTACCATCTGTCTCCCAACAGCTGTTCCAGTGGGTCCCCTCCCCCAACCTTCTCTGAGCTTTCGGGGTTCATGTGACCTGGCCATTTAGCCCATGGTGTGCGAAAAAGTGCCGCTCAGAGGTAAAACAACCTAAAATTTTACCATCCGCCATATATTATGGGGCTAAAATAAAATTGTAGGAAGACAACTGTTTTGAATTTCAAAGACAGTAGACAAATTGCAAATTTCGTATCAATTTTTTTTGGGGGGAGGGGGGTTATACATCCTTGCTCTAGAGCACTGATGACTGAGCCAATTCCAACCCCAATGAAAAGGGAGAATGTTTAATAACGTTTTTACATCTTATTATATTTTATCTACAAATATGACTATTAAAATATACAGTAATTATAAAAGTAAACATTTTTGTTGAATTTATTTTGAATTGCACCTCCCCCCCCCACCGTAATCCTGTCGTCTTATGCGAAAACAATTGTTCTTTGTATAATTTTATTTCAGCCCCGTATTGTGAAATTTTATTTCGTATGTAATGTTATTTTAAATATTTTAGTACCTAATTAGGAAACCCTAATTTGTTATAAAATATATTGTTAAAAATATCTGGAGCGTGTACAGGAACTGTACACGCTCCAGATATTTTTGGCTCTACACACGCTCCAGTTTGCTGTGAACGGTAACTGCACACGCTCAATATTTAAAAAATATCTGGCAACGATTTTTTTAGATATTAGTAACCTGGCAACCTTCGTGTCACGTGATTACAGAATTCAGGAAAAATATCTGGAGCGTGTGCAGCAACTGTACACGCTCCAGTTACCGTTCACAGCAAACTGGAGCGTGTGCAGTTACTGCACACGCTCCAGTTTGCTGTGAACGGTAACTGCACACGCTCAATATTTCTGTGTGTGGGCCCACACGATCCAGGTTTACAAATTAGCGATCTGGCAACCTTCGTGTCGAAAAAGTATCCGAACACTATGGCCGAGTGGTTAGCGCGCTTCGCTACTGATTTAAGGGACCTGGGTTCGAGCCCCGGGTAAGGCATGGATGTTAGATAGATAGATAGATAATTTTTATTTATATAATATAAATTATCAGTATAATATTTTAATAATATAATAATATATATAATATTAAATTTATATAATATAAATTATCAGTAAATATTTTATATAATATAATAATATATATATAATTTATTCAGATAATATTTTACGGTATACAAAAACTTTTGAGGTCTCGCAAGAGCAGGCTCGTTCGTGAGATCTCAATATAGAAACAATTTCAATTGAAAACATCAGTCGTCACATTGAATAATACACAAAAAAACGAAAACAACTCAAAACAAAAAAAATTCTAGTAATCCAGAAGTGTGAAAGTCAGAAAGTCAGAAACATTCAATATCCATGTTACATATAACAGTTATAGTAGATTAATGCAAAAAAGTTTCCACATCGTGTTGTTTTTCTGCTGAGGTCTTGCCATCTTCTCAGACCTTCTACTCTGGCATATAAACTGACAGGCTCCTGTCAGACCTCTGTGGCAAGCAGCTGCTTGAGGGGGTATTTATTTTTTATTTTTTTTTTCAAATGTGCTGTACCTGCTTACAATCTATGGATGGTAGGTTCATTGGTTGGGTTGTTTTACTCTGAGTAGCACTTTTTTTCACACAATGGGCAAAAGAGCCAGGTCATTTGGCTTGTTTTACCTCTGAGCGGCACTTTTTTGCACACCATGGGCTAAATGGCCAGGTCACATGGACCCCGAAGGCTCAGAGAAGGTTGGGGGAAGGGACCCACTGGAACAGCTCTAGGGAGACAGATGGTAGCCTCCCGTCAAGGCCATCCAGCGTGTTCTTTAACGTGCACAGAGTATGGCTCTCCCGCACACGGGGCCACGGCTTAACGTCCCATCCGACGGCATGGAGCCCATCGGTGTCCCCTACTGACCGTGGGCAGGGCGGGGAATTTTGCGGAGATAAATCTCAACGCTGACCCAGCTGGGACTCGAACCTGGGAACTACAGATTACGAGCGTGGCGCGCTACTGACTGAGCCACTCCCGCCCCGAGCCAGGTCAGAAAGATCCGGAGGGTTCAGAGAAGGTTGGATGAGAGGATTCATTAGACAGCTGTTGGGAGACAGATGCTAGCCTCCCGTCAAGGCTATGCAATGCGTTCTTTAACGTGCACAGAGTATGTCTCTCCCGCACACGGAGCCACGGCTTAACGTTCCATCCGACGGACGGCGGCCTTTCCAAGCCCATCAGTGTCCCCTTCTGACTGGGGGCATGGAGTTTTGCGGAGATAAATCTCAACGCTGGCCCAGCTGGGACTCGAACCTGGGAACTGCAGATTACGAGCCTAGCGCGCTACAGACTGAGCCACTCCCGCCCCCGCTCAGAGACAAAACAACCCAACCCATCTAAGTATGGTCATAGCAAATAGACACAATCACTTGCCACCTGGGAATGGATTTCCCAAGCCGGACTTGTGAAATGTAAACAACCGTCGAAGTCGTGACCCCACCCACCTCCAAGTATCTCGTTTCTAAAGCTTGACGCCATTTGGAAACCGGAACGGAAATTGACGTCACTGAAGTGACACGTGAGTGAAACAGAGTGTGCTTATGTCACATGACGTCATCTGTTAAATCTGATCTGTCTGGTTTTGAAGAGGAAAATAATACATTTAGCAAGGGATGTTTTGATTAAGAACTGAGTTACAGAATACGATTAAGTGGGTTGGATTGGGTTGTTTTACCTCTGAGCGGCACTTTTGTGCACACCATGGGCTAAATGGCCAGGTCACATGGACCCCGAAGGCTCAGAGAAGGTTGGGGGAGGGGACCCACTGGAACAGCTGTTGGGAGACAGATGGTAGCCTCCCGTCAAGGCCATCCAGCGTGTTCTTTAACGTTGGGTTCTTTTACCTCTGAGCGGCACTTTTTTGCACACCATGGGCTAAATGGCCAGGTCACAAGGACCCCGAAGGCTCAGAGAAGGTTTGGAGAAGGGACTCACTGCACAGCTGTTGGGAGACAGAAGGTAGCCTGCCGTCAATGCCATTCAGCGTGTTCTTTGACGTGCACAGGTTATCTCTCCCGTACACGGAACCACGACTTAACGTCCCATCCGATGGACGGCGGCCTTTCCAAGCCCATCGATGTCCCCTACTGACCGTGGGTAGGGCGGGGAATTTTGCGGAGATAAATCTCAACGCTGACCCAGCAGGGACTGGAACCTGGGAACTACACATTACAAGACTGGCGCGCTACCGAATGATCCACCCTGCCCCTTTTTGTTAGGGAAAACGTAAAAGAGATTATTCACTGTAAGATAAAAAGTTCACTAACTTTTGCAACAGGGTTTTTAAGGATAAATGTTACTAGAAATATAATCGAGGATCTCATTAACATCGGAGTTGGGATTTGCCACAGCCGGTAGACCACCAGGATCTTAATCTGTAGTTCTCATTTAGAAAAAGGACAGCAATAGTGTGGTAAAAGTCACCGTCCGTTAGTTGGGACATTATGCCGTAACTCCATCTATAAGAGAGACATATCCTACCTCTGAACGTTTAAGCGTTGGTTGTGTTGTTTTTGCCTCTAGCGGCACTTTTTTTGCACACCATGGGCTAAATGGCCAGGTCACAAGGACCCCGAAGGCTCAGAGAAAGTTGGGGGAGGAAACCCAATGGAACGGCTGTTGGGAGACAGATGGTAGACTCTCGTCAAGGCCATCCTATGTGTTCTTTGACGTTGGGTTGTTTTACCTCTGAGCGACACTTTTTTTGCCCACAATGGGCTAAATGACCAAGTAACAAGGACCCCGAAGGCTCAGAGAAGATTGGGGGTGGGAATCCACTGGAAAAGCTGTTGGGAGACAGATTGTAGCCTCCCGTCAAGGCCATCCAGCGTGTTCTTTAACGTTGAGTTGTTTT
Organism: Ryuthela nishihirai; assembly: GCA_038380435.1. Lineage (NCBI taxonomy): Eukaryota > Metazoa > Arthropoda > Arachnida > Araneae > Heptathelidae > Ryuthela > Ryuthela nishihirai. Next base: position 14,331,037 of record JAWZYU010000008.1, read on the forward strand.
ACCTCTGAGCGGCACCTTTTTGCACACCGTGGGCTAAATGACCAAATAACAAGGACCCCTAAGGCTCAGAGAAGATTGGGGGAGGGGATCCACTGGAACAGCTGTTTGGAGACAGATGGTAGCCTCCCGTCAAGGCCATCCAGCGTGATTCTTTAACGTTGAGTTGTTTTACCTCTGAGCGGCACCTTTTTGCACACCGTGGGCTAAATGACCAAATAACAAGGACCCCTAAGGCTCAGAGAAGATTGGGGGAGGGGACCCACTGGAACAGCTGTTGGGAGACAGATGGTAGCCTCCCGTCAAGGCCATCCAGCGTGTTCTTTAACGTTAGGTTGTTTTACCTCTGAGTGGCACTTTTTTGCACACAGTGGGTTAAATGGTCAGATTACAAGGACCCCGAAGGCTCAGAGAAGATTGGGGGAGGGGATCCACTGGAACAGCTGTTGGGAGACAGAAAACTTGGGAAAGTTTTGGGGAGTTTGAAAATTTTTTAATGACTGGCAAATTTAGGAGAGATGTAAAAATTGGGATTGTTTTTGCGAAATTAAGGAGAGGTGGTAAAATCGAGGCACATTTGGCAAAATCTAGGGCAGTTGGCAAAATTGGAAACCAGTTGGTAAAATACAGGTGAGTTGTGAAAATTGGGATTGGTTTTGTGAAATAAAGGAGAGGTGGCATAATTGAGAACTCTTGGCGAAATCTAAGGGAGTTGACAAAATTGGAAATCACTTGATAAAATACAGGGGAGTTGTGAAAATTGTGCCTTTCTTGTGCAATTAAGGAGAGTTGATAAAATTCGAAGTGACTTGTCAAATTCAGGGAAGATGTAAAAATTTCGATTTTTTTCTGTAAAATTACGGCAAGTTGACAAAATCTAGGGTAGTTGGCAAAATTCGAATCCACTTGGTAAAATATAGGCGAGTTGTGAAAATTGGGATTGGGTTTGCGAAATTAAGGAGAGTTGACAGAATGGGAAAAACTTGGCAAAATTTTGGGGAGTTTGAAAATTTGCAGTAACTTGGCAAATTCAGGAGAAATGTAAAAATTGAGATTGTTTTTGTGAAATTGAGAAGAGTTGGCAAAATGGAGGCAACTTGGAAAAATCTAGGGGACTTGGCAAAATGCAGGTGAGTTGTGAAAATTTGGATTGTTTTTATGAAATTAAGGAGAGTTGGCAAAATTGAGAACTCTTGGCAAAATCTAGGGTAGTTGGCAAAATTCGAATTCACTTTAAAACACAGGCGAGTTTCAACTGAATTGGGATCAGTTTTGTGAAATTAAATAGAGTTAACCAAATCGAGTAAACTTGGCAGAATCTTGGGGAATTTGAAAAATTTGAAGTGACTTGGCAAATTTAGGAGAGATGTAAAGATTGGGATTGGTTTTGTGAAATTAAGGAGAGTTGGCCAAATCAAGGGGAGTTGGGAAAGTTCACACTGACTTTTGCTAAAATTCAGGCGAGATGTAAATATTAGGATTATTTCTGTGAAATTATGGCTACTTGGCAAAATTGGAAGTCAAATGGCAAAATGCAGGAGAGTTGCGAAAATTGCTTCAACCAAAAAGAAATTAGTGATCTGGCAACCTTCGTGTCACGTGACACGAAGGTTGCCAATCACTAACTTCTAAAAAAACGTTGCCAGATATTTTTTCTGAATTCTGTAATCAATCATAGTGTTCGGATATTTTTTTGAGCGACGATACTATATATTTAATATTTTTATCGCCTCTATCCGGTGATTATTATTCTAATAGACGGGATGTGATCGTATCCTCCTGCCCCCCCCCCCTCTAGATGCTGTTAATTGTTTTTTCATTTTTTTGAAAATTTCTTTTTTCAAACAATCTTTTCGGCGAATAGATCTCCAACAACCTGTTCAACCAAAATGCAGCAATAAAGTTTGTGTTTGGAAAACGTTTCTTAACACAATAGCTTTCTTCAACACAATAAGCAGACGGATTTTCCTCCAAGTCATCACTTCCCCGTGAAAAATTCTTCTTTTTTTTTCAAATCAAAATTCCTGTTTCGCGTCTACAAGTGCCTATTACATAACTCTTCCTGCACCGAATGCACGTGCAAGTTCCGACCGTTGCACGTGAACACCCGAAGGTCGACCCATTAGACTCACGTGCTTGTCGCGAGGTCGAAAACGGGTTTTTTTTTTTTCCACAATCTTTTTTTTTCTTATCTTTCCATTATTCTGATTCGTTGACATGAAGATGGGAATTTTCTTTCCTGTTGTACTAGAGAGGATTTAATTCGTGGTTTGTCAGACAAAGAGAATCCTTTCTCTTTCTTCCACTCAAATGGAAAAGGATTTCTTTTTTCCTTTAATGTTTGTGTCCGGATGGAGTGTAGCTTGAAGATCATCGACTACCTGGATCGAAACTGAAGACAGTTGGGTTTCACTAAATGATTTTCTATAGGGTATATTACTCGCTAACTAACTGATCTTTGCGTCATAATCCTGGCAATTAATTATTAAACTTAGTCAGGCCGAGGCTACCTCGATACATCAGGATCCTGCCACTTATCTATCGAACTGAGTCAGGCCAAGGTTACCTCGATATATCGGGAACCTGACACTTATCGAACTGAGGCTGAGGCTACCTCGATGCACGAGGTCCTGGCATTTATCTACCGAACTGAGTCAAGCCACGGCTACCTCGATACACGAGGATCCTTGCACTTATCTATCGAATTGATTCAGGTCAAGGCTTCCTGATACGCCAGGATCCTTGCACTTATCTATCGAACTGAGTCAGGTCAAGACTACCTCGATACATCGGGATCTTGTCAGTTATTATTGAACTAAATCAGGCCAATATTACCTCGATACACCAGGATTCTGGCACTTATCTATCGAACTGAGTCATGCCGAGGCTACCTCGATACACGAGGATCCTGGCATGTATCTGTCGAATCTCAGTTCGAGGTCGAGGTCGATCCTGGTGATCAGTTCGAGGTCGATCCTGGCATGTATCTACATCGATACGTTGGGATCCTGTCACTTATCTACCCAACTGAGTCAGGCCAAAGCTACCTCGATACATCGAGATCTTGTCAGTTATTATCGAACTGAATCAGGCCAAGACTGCCTCGATGCACCAGGGTCCTGGCACTTATCTATCGAACAGTCAGGCCGAGGCTATCTCGATACACGAGGATCCTGGCATGTATCTATCGAACTGAGTCAGGTCAAGGCTACCTCGATACATCAGGATCCTGTCACTTATCTCTGGAACTGAGTCAGGTCAAGGCTACCTCAATACACCAGGATCTTGGCACTTATCTATCGAACTGAGTCAGGCTGAGGCTATCTCGATACACGAGGATCCTGGCACTTATCTTTCGAACTGAGTCAGGCCGAGGCTACCTTGATACACCAGGATCCTGGAACTTATCTGTCAACTGAGTTAGGCCAAGGCTACCTCGATACATCAGGATCTTGTCACTTATCTCTGGAACTGAGTCAGGTCAAGGCTACCTCAATACACCAGGATCTTGGCACTTATCTATCGAACTGAGTCAGGCTGAGGCTATCTCGATACACGAGGATCCTGGCACTTATCTTTCGAACTGAGTCAGGCCGAGGCTACCTTGATACACCAGGATCCTGGAATTTATCTATCAACTGAGTTAGGCCAAGGCTACCTCGATACATCAGGATCCTGTCACTTATCTCTCGAACTAAGTCAGGCCAACGCTACCTCAATACATCGGGATCTTCTTACTTATTTGTCGGAATGAATTAGGCTGAGACTACCTCGATGCATGAAGATCCTGGCATTTTCTACCCAACTGAGTCAGGCCAAAGCTACCTCGATACATCGAGATCTTGTCAGTTATTATCGAACTGAATCAGGCCGAGGCTACCTCGATACACGAGGATCCTTGCACTTATCTATTGAACTGAGTTAGGTCAAGGCTACCTTGATACATCGGGATCTTGTCAGTTATTATGGAACTGAATCAGGCCGACTACCTCGATACACCAGGGTCCTGGCAGTTATCTATCGAACTGAGTAAGGACGAGGCTACCTCGATACATCAGGATCCTGTCACTTATGTACCCAACTGAGTCAGGCCAAAGCTACCTCGATATACGTGAATCCTGGCACTTATCTATTGAACTGAGTCAGGCCAAGGCTACCTCGATGCATGAGGTCCTGGCATTCATCTACCGAACTGAGTCAGGCCAAGGCTACCTCGATACACCAGGATCCTGGCACTTATCTATCGAACTGAGTCAGGCCAAGGCTACCTCGATACACCAGGGTCCTGGCACTTATCTGTCGAACTGAATCAGGCCAAAACTACCTCGATGCACCAGGATCCTGGCACTTATCTATCGAACTGAGGCTACCTCGATACACCAGGATCCTGGCACTTATCTATCGAACTGAGGCTACCTCGATACATCAGGATCCTGTCACTTATCTCTCGAACTGAGTCAGGCCTACGCTACCTCAATACATCGGGATCTTCTTACTTATTTGTCGAAATGAGTTAGGCTGAGACTACCTCGATGCATGAAGATCCTGGCATTTTCTACCCAACTGAGTCAGGCCAAAGCTACCTCGATACATCGAGATCTTGTCAGTTATTATCGAACTGAATCAGGCCGAGGCTACCTCGATACACGAGGATCCTTGCACTTATCTATTGAACTGAGTTAGGTCAAGGCTACCTTGATACATCGGGATCTTGTCAGTTATTATGGAACTGAATCAGGCCGACTACCTCGATACACCAGGGTCCTGGCAGTTATCTATCGAACTGAGTAAGGACGAGGCTACCTCGATACATCAGGATCCTGTCACTTATGTACCCAACTGAGTCAGGCCAAAGCTACCTCGATATACGTGAATCCTGGCACTTATCTATTGAACTGAGTCAGGCCAAGGCTACCTCGATGCATGAGGTCCTGGCATTCATCTACCGAACTGAGTCAGGCCAAGGCTACCTCGATACACCAGGATCCTGGCACTTATCTATCGAACTGAGTCAGGCCAAGGCTACCTCGATACACCAGGGTCCTGGCACTTATCTGTCGAACTGAATCAGGCCAAAACTACCTCGATACACCAGGATCCTGGCACTTATCTATCGAACTGAGGCTACCTCGATACATCAGGATCCTGGCACTTATCTATCGAACTGAGGCTACCTCGATACATCGGGATCTTGTCAGTTATTATCGAACTGATGCTACCTCGATACATCGGGATCTTGTCAGTTATTATCAAACTGAATCAGGCCAAGTCTACCTCGATACACCAGGGTCCTGGCACTTATATATCGAACTGAGGCAGGCCAAGGTTATCTCGATACATGAGAATCCTGGCACTTATCTATCGAACTGAGTCAGGCCAAGGCTAACTCAGTACAGCAAGATCCTGGCACTTATCTGTCGAACTGAGGCTACCTCGATGCACGAGGTCCTGGCATTTATCTACCGAACTGAGTCAGGCCAAGGCTACCTCTATACACGAGGATCCTTGCACTTATCTATCGAATTGAGTCAGGTCAAGCTACCTTGATACACCAGAATCCTGGCACTTATCTATCGAACTGAGTCAGGTCAAGACTACCTCGATACATAGGGATCTTGTCAGTTATTATCGAACTGAAACAGGCCAAGGCTACCTCGATAAACCAGGGTCCTGGCATTTATCTATCGAACTGAGTCATGCCGAGGCTACCTCGATACACGAGGATCCTGGCATGTATCTGTCTAACTGAGTAAGGTCAAGCTACCTCGATACATCGGGATCCTGTCACTTATCTACCCAACTGAGTCAGGCCAAAGCTTCCTCGATAACCTTAATCCTGGCACTTATATATCGAACTGAGTCAGGCCAAGGATACCTCGATACATCGGGATTTTGTCATTTATCTATCGAACTGTGTCAGGCGAAGGCTACCTCGATATACCAAGGTCCTGGCACTTATCTATCGAACTGAGTCAGGCCGAGGCTGCCTCGATACTCGAGGATTCTTGCACTTTTCTATCGAACTGAGTCAGGTCAAGGTTACCTCGATACACCAGAATCCTTGCCCTTATCTATCGAAGTGAGTCAGGTGAAGGCTTCCTCGATACACCGGGATCATGTGAGTTATCTATTGAACTGAATCAGGCCAAGGCTACTTCGATACACCAGGATCCTGGCATGTATTTGTCGAACTGAGTAAGGCTAAGCTACCTCGATATATCGGGATCCTGTCAGTTATCTACCCAACTTAGTCAGGCGAAAGCTACCTCGATATATCGGGATCCTGTCAGTTATCTACCCAACTTAGTCAGGCCAAAGCTACCTCGATACACTAGAATCCTTGCACTTATCTATCGAAATGAATCAGGCCAAGGATACCTCGATACATCGGGATTTTGCCACTGTGTCAGGCCAAGGCTACCTCGATATACCAGGGTCCTGGCACTTATCTGTCGAACTGAGTCAGGCCGAGGTTATCTCGATACATCAGGATCCTGGCACTTATCTAACGAACTAATTCAAGCCAAGTCTACCTCGATACACGAGGATTCTTGCACTTTTCTATCGAACTGAGTCAGGTCAAGGGTGCCTCAATGCATCGGGATCTTGTGAGTTATTTTCGAACTGAATCAAGTGTAGGCTACCTCGATACACCAGAATCCTTGCACTTATCTATCGAAGTGAGTCAGGTACAGGCTTCCTCGATACACCGGGATCTTGTGAGTTATCTATTGAACTAAATCAGGCCAAGGCTACTTCGATACACCAGGATCCTGGCACTTATCTATCGAACTGAGTCAGGCCGAGGCTACCTCGATACACGAGGATTCTGTCACTTATCCAATTGAGTCAGGCCAAAATAGCAGGATACACATGGATCCTGGCACTTATCTATTGAACTGAGTCAGGCCTAGGGTACCTTGATACACCACTGGATGGTAAATTAAATATGCATAAAATTTAAAGTAATTTGTTTTATCTAATCCGCAAAATTCCCCGCCCTGCCCACGGTCAGTAGGGGACACCGATGGGCTTGAAAAGGCCGCCGTCCGTCGGATGGGACATTAAGCTGTGGCCCCGTGTGCGGGAGAGCCATACCCTGTGCACGTTAAAGAACACACTGGATGGCCTTGACGGGAGGCTACCATCTGTCTCCCAACAGCTGTTCCAGTGGGTCCCCTCCCCCAACCGGGGCGGGGGTGGCTCAGTCGGTAGCGCGCCAGGCTCGTAATCTGTAGTTCCCAGGTTCGAGTCCCAGCTGGGTCAGCGTTGAGATTTATCTCCGCAAAATTCCCCGCCCTGCCCACGGTCAGTAGGGGACACCGATGGGCTTGGAAAGGCCGCCGTCCGTCGGATGGGACGTTAAGCCGTGGCCCCGTGTGCGGGAGAGACATACCCTGTGCACGTTAAAGAACACGCTGGATGGCCTTGACGGGAGGCTACCATCTGTCTCCCAACAGCTGTTCCAGTGGGTCCCCACCCCCAACCTTCTCTGAGCCTTCGGGGTCTATGTGACCTGGCCATTTAGCCCATGGTGTGCAAAAAAGTGCCGCTCAGAGGTAAAACAACCCAAAACAACAACCCTCCCCCAACCTTCTCTGAGCCTTCGGGGTCCATGTGACCTGGCCATTTAGCCCATGGTGTGCAAAAAAGTGCCGCTCAGAGGTAAAACAACCCAAAACAACAACCCTCCCCAAACCTTCTCTGAGCCTTCGGGGTCTATGTGACCTGGCCATTTAGCCCATGGTGTGCAAAAAAGTGCCGCTCACAGATAAAACAACCCAACCCAAATTGTTTTGTCTAAACTTTAAATAAAGTTATTGATTTTTATACCTCGTAAAATAAAATAATTTATTCATTGCGACCATATTAAAATATTTATGGATATTTTAAAACTGGTTAATATATTTAAGAAAATTAGTAGTACCAGCCGAATTAAAAAAATTAATTAAAACATCTATATATTTAAAAATTAAATCTATTACTGCACTGTCCAGGCCTGGTGTGACATAGGATTGGGAGATAGGACAATCCAAAGGGCAGCAAAATTGCCCTTTGCAAAATTTCAGAAAATATTTTTCATTCTGGAAATTTTTTGGGTTTTCCTGTTTGTTACCTTTGGTTCAGAGGACGGTACAGTCGCTCAAAAAATATCGGAACATTATGGTTGATTACAGAATTAAAAAAAAATATCTGGCATCGATTTTTTTAGAAATTAGTGATCTGTCACGTGACACGAAGGTTGCCAGATCACTAATTTCTAAAAAAATCGATGCCAAATATTTTTTTCTGAATTCTGTAATCAACCATAGTTTCGGATATTTTTTTGAGCAACTGTACAAGTGCACTGGAATATAAAGAACAATAATAACAGTCATTGTGCTCGGGTTGCAAGTTACCTAATTACGTCACTGATAATCTGATATTCTTTGGTTCGAGGGGGCGGGGGTACTCAGTCGGTAGCGCGCCAGGCTCGTAATCTGTAGTTCCCAGGTTCGAGTCCCAGCTGGGTCAGCGTTGAGATTTGTCTCCGCAAAATTCCCCGCCCTGCCCACGGTCAGTAGGGGACACCGATGGGCTTGGAAAGACCGCCGTCCGTCGGATGGGACGTTAAGCCGTGGCCCCGTGTGTGGGAGAGACATACCCTGTGCACGTTAAAGAACACGCTGGATGGTCTTGACGGGAGGCTACCATCTGTCTCCCAACAGCTGTTCCAGTGGGTCCCCTCCTCCAACCTTCTCTGAGCCTTCGGGGTCCATGTGACCTGGCCATTTAGCCCATGGTGTGCAAAAAAGTGCCTCTCAGAGGTAAAACAACCCAACCCAACTTTGGTTCGAGTCCCAACTCGGCCTGTGTTGAGATTTTTTCCGCCAATCTACATTCTGACCTTGTAAGAAAGGGAACATTTATGGGTTTGATAAGGTTGATAAGTTGTATAAAATTAGACGTTAACGGTAAGGAGCACTGAAGCGTCCCGGGGCCCTGGGACCTCATAAGGACAATTGTTTTTAAATAATAATAATTGTTATTTTATAGAAATGGGGAAAACCTATTTTGAGCTTCGCGTACGAATTCTAAAAAAAAGTAACTATTGAAATCTTGAAAAAGAAACCTTTTTTTTTTCGCAGCACGCCCTCTCCCGTGCTACAACTGCTTTCCTGAAAAAATAAAACTATCAATCCGCTGTTGTATAAAATGTTTATTAATGAAATTTTCTTCATCCAGAATTTCTGTTGTCTCTGATTGTATTATTCTGATATCGCAACGCAATTCTGTTTCACACTTAAAAAAAACATTCAAACTAAATATTCCAATCAGACACAGTTCGCCCAAATAATGCAAATTTTGGAAGAAGGCGCTTTCATTCAGCGCTTAAAGAATCCTTTCCATCTTATATCAGTGATTGGATTGGATTGTTTTACCTCTGAGCGGCATTTTTTTGCACACAATGGGCTAAATGTCCAGGCCACAAGGACCCCGAAGGCTCAGAGAAGGTTGGGGGAGGGGACCCACTGGAACAGCTGTTGGGAGACAGATGGTAGCCTCCCGTCAAAGCCATCCAGCGTGTTCTTTAACGTTGGGTTGTTTTACCTCTGAGTGGCATTTTTGGCACACCATGGGCTAAATGGCCAGGTCACATGGACCCCGAAGGCTCAGAGAAGGTTGGGGGAGGGGACATACTGGAACAGTTGTTGGGAGACAGATGGTAGCCTCCCGTCAAAGCCATCCAGCGTGTTCTTTAACGTTGGGTTGTTTTACCTCTGAGTGGCACTTTTTTGCACACCATGGGCTAAATGGCCAGGTCACATGGACCCCGAAGGCTCAGAGAAGGTTGGGGGAGGGGACATACTGGAACAGTTGTTGGGAGACAGATGGTAGCCTCCCGTCAAAGCCATCCAGCGTGTTCTTTAACGTTGGGTTGTTTTACCTCTGAGCGGCATTTTTTTGCACACCATGGTCTAAATGGCCAGGCCACAAGGACCCCGAAGGCTCAGAGAAGGTTGGGGGAGGGGACCCACTGGAACAGCTGTTGGGAGACAGATGGTAGACTCCCGTCAAAGCCATCCGGCGTGTTCTTTAACGTTGGGTTGTTTTACCTCTGAGCGGCTCTTTTTTGCACACAATGGGTTAAATGGCCAGGTCACAATGACTCCGAAGGCTCAAAGAAGGTTGGGGGAGGAGACCCACTGGAACAGCTGTTGGGAGACAGATGGTAGCCTCCCGTCAAGCCATTCAGCGTGTTCTTTAACGTTGGGTTGTTTTACCTATGAACGGCACTTTTTTTGCACACCATGGGCTAAATGGCCAGGCCACAAGGACCCCGAAGGCTCAGAGAATGTTGGGGGAGGGGACCCACTGGAACAGCTGTTGGGAGACAGATGGTAGCCTCCCGTCAAGGCCATCCAGCGTGTTCTTTAACGTGCATAGGGTATGGCTCTCCCGCACACGGGCCCACGGCTTAAAGTCCCATCCGACGAACGGCGGCCTTTCCAAGCCCATCGGTGTCCCCTACTGACCGTGGGCGGGGCGGGGAAATTTTGCGGAGATAAATCTCAACGCTGACCCAGCTGGGACTCGAACCTGGGAACTACAGATTACGAGCCTTCCGCGCTACTGACTGGCCACCCCCGCCCCTCTTATATCAGTGAAAAATAACCTCGAAACGCTTTAACTTCTGAAAAAGTGCTTCGTGACAGAATGGGACTCAAGGTAAATTAAGTATCTCAATCAAATCTATCTAAACCTCGATTCCAAACAATATTCCCTTAGAAATTAAAGAATTATGAAAGTTTGAATATTTAGCAACAACAGTGCCTGTTGTTAAACTCAGAATTTAATTAAAATTCAAATAAAAAGTATTATTTCACATCATTTAATACAAATTTGGAAGGTTAATGTAAACCTGACGTTAGAATTTAACTCAGAAGTTAATAGTAATTTGAATAAGAATTATAATTCCACACCATTTAATACAAATTTGGAAAGTTAATGTAAACCTAACGTTAGCATTTAAAACGGAATTTAATTGTAATTTGAATAGGAAGTATTAATTCACATCGTTTAATATAAAGTTAAAAAGTAAAGTATGCCTAACGTTTAGAATTTAATTTAGAAGTTAAGTATAATTTGAAAAAGAAGTATTTTTTTCATACCATTTAATGCAAATTTAAAAATTTAGTGTATGCCTCATGTTAGAATTTAACTTAGAAGTGAATTATAATTTCAATAAGAAGTACTAATTCACACCATTTAATATAAATTTGAACGTTAATGCATGCTTAACATTAGAATTTAACTCAGAAGTTGATTATAATTTGAATAAGAAGATGGGGGTGGCTCAGTCGGTACTACGCCAGGCTCATAATCTGCATTTCCCAGGTTCGAGTCCCAGCTGGGTCAACGTTGAGATTTATCTATGCAAACTCCCCCCCCCCCCCGCCCACGGTTAGTAGGGGACTCCGATGAGATTGAAAAGGCCGCCGTCCGTCGGATGGGACGTTAAGCCGTGGCGCTGTGTGCGGCAGAACCATACCCTGTGCACGTTAAAGAACACGCTGGATGGCCTTGACGGGAGTCTACCATCTGTCTCCCAACAGCTGTTCCAGTGGGTGCCCTCCCCCAAACTTCTCTGAGCTTTCGGGATCCATGTGACCTGGCCATTTAGGGGCGGGGGTGGCTCAGTCGGTAGCGCGTCAGGCTCTTAATCTGCAGTTCCCAGGTTCGAGTCCCAGCTGGGTCAGCGTTGAGATTTATCTCCGCAAAATTCCTCGTCCTGCTCACGGTCAGTAGGGGACACCGATGGGCTTGCAAAGCCCGCCGCCGTCGGATGGGACGTTAAGCCGTGGCCCCGTGTGTGGGAGAGCCATACCCTGTGCACGTTAAAGAACACGGTGGATGGCCTTGACGGGAGGCTACCATCTGTCTCCCAACAGCTGTTCCAGTGGGTCCCCTCCCCCAACCTTCTCTGAGCCTTCGGGGTCCATGTGACCTGGCCATTTAGCCCATGGTGTGCAAAAAAGTGCCGCTCAGAGGTAAAACAACCCAACCGAACCTGGCCATTTAGCCCATGGTGTGCAGAAAAGTGCCGCTCAGAGATAAAACAACCCAACCCTTCAGATTTATGCATAAGTGAAACAATCTGTCTTGAAAATAGGTCACCAGGTCTTCCTAAACTCACACTTACGCCGTAAAAAAATGCCATGTCGGTGCACAAATGAATTCGACGTTTGGCAAAAAAGAACCGAACGCCACGTGCAGTGCACTTTTCCTAGGAAGCTAAGAGAAGGACGTTTTCTGCAAACTCTACACTGCAGACATCGTTTGCAAAACCCATCGATCAGGCGATGCAGCTCTCTTCTGTTGAGACAGACAGAGAGACTCGCAGAGCCAGGCGATAGCTGGCTGGTGTTCTCACAGCCGATCTGCCTGCAGATGCGAACGAGGCGCGAGCGATATGTAGGGCGGCAGGTCAACAGGGAACGCGGTGATGGTGATAGGTGGGGAGGGGATAGGGGCACGTCACTTACCGAGCCCTAGATAATACACCTACATGACTCAAAATGCTTTTTATCATAAATTGTTTCGACACTAAATCAGTGCTATGTTATTAAGTTGGGTTGTTTTACCTCTGAGCGGCATTTTTTTTGCACACCGTGGGCTAAATTGCCAGGTGACATGGACCCGAAGATTCAGAGAAAGTTGGTGGAGAGGACACACTGGAACAGCTGTTGGCAGACAGAGGGTAGCCTTCCGTCAAGGCCATCCAATTTTTTGTGGGCGGGGGTGGCCAGGTCGGTAGCGCGCCAGGCTCGTAATCTGTAGTTCCCAGGTTCGAGTCCCAGCTCGGTCAGCGTTGAGATTTATCTCCGCAAAACTCCCCGCTCTTCCCACGGTCAGGGCTTGGAAAGTCCTGCGTCCGTCGGATGGGACGTTAAGCCGTGGCCCCGTGTGAGGAAGAGCCATACCCTGCGCACGTTAAACACGCTGGATGGCCTTGACGGGAGGCTACCATCTGCCTCCCAATAGCTGTTGCAGTGGGTCCCCTCCCCCAACCTTCTCTGAGCCCACGGGGTCCATGTGACGTGGCCATTTAGCCATGGTGTGCAAAAAAAAGTGCCACTCAGAGGTAAAACAACCCAACCAATTTTTTGCACACATTGGGCTAAATGACCAGGTCACAAGGACCCCGAGGGCTCAGAGAAGGTTGGGTGAGAGGACCCACTTAAACAGCTGTTGGGAGACAGATGGTAGCCTCCCATCAAGGCCATCCAGCGTGTTCTTTAATGTGCACAGGGTATAGCTCTCCCACACACGGGGCCACGGCTTAACGTCCCATCCGATGGACGGCGGCCTTTCCAAGCCCATCGGTGTCCCCTACTGACCGTGGGCAGGGCGGGGTGTTTTGCGGAGATAAATTTCAACGCTATCCCAGCTAGGACTCGAACCTGGGAACTACAGATTACGAGTCTGGCGCGCTACTGACTGAGCCACCCACTCCCCTATCTATCTTCCTTAGAAGCGAATACGAACTCATTGATTGATTGCACCGTCGATATGTTTGAGGTTTAATTTCTATTTTTAGGGCCCGTATAATATAGGAAGATAGGTATTTTTTAAAATTTTTAATTTATTTTTGTAGTTATGAACTTTATTGTTGAGAAATTTTCTTTAGGTTTTTACTCCATCTTTTACTTATCGTATTTGCTGTTTCTGATGTATTCCCTGAACCCCCAATGTTCATTACTTCTGGTATTTGTCTTGTTTGCTCCAATGAAGACGGAGTTGCCAGAGCTCTATAAAAGCCCATCCTATTTCGAACGCAACTACACTCGATCCGCGGGGTGTGGGGGTGGCTCAGTCTCGGTAGCGCGCCAGGCTCGTAATCTGTAGTTCCCAGGTTCGAGTCCCAGCTGGGTCAGCGTTGAGATTTATCTCCACAAAATTACCCGCCCTGCCCACGGTCAGTAGGGGACACCGATGGGCTTGGAAAGGCCGCCGTCCGTCGGATAGGTTGGGTTGTTTTACCTCTGAGCGGCACTTTTTTGCACACCATGGGCTAAATGGCCAGGTCACATGGACCCCGAAGGCTCAGAGAAGGTTGGAGGAGGGGACCCACTGGAACAGCTGTTGGGAGACAGATGGTAGCCTCCCGTCAAGGCCATCCAGCGTGTTCTTTAACGTGCACAGGATATGGCTCTCCCGCACACGGGGCCACGGCTTAACGTCCCATCCGACGGACGGCGGCCTTTCCAAGCCCATCGGTGTCCCCTACTGACCGTGGGCGGGGCGGGGAAATTTTGCGGAGATAAATCTCAACGCTGACCCAGCTGGGACTCGAACCTGGGAACTACATATCACGAGCCTGGCGCGCTACCGACTGAGCCACCCCCTCCCCTCGTCGGATGGGACGTTAAGTCGTGGCCCCTTGGGCGGGAGAGCCATACCCTGTGCACGTTAAAGAACACGCTGAATGGCCTTGACGGGAGGCTACCATCTGTCTCCCAACAGCTGTTCCAGTGGGTCCCCTCCCCCAACCTTCTCTGAGCCTTCGGGGTCCATGTGACCTGGCCATTTAGCCCATGGTGTGCAAAAAAGTGCCGCTCAGAGGTAAAACAACCCAACCCAACTCGATCCGCGTTTGCAGACAGAAGCCCCATTTGCTAACGTTCCCTCAGTGCTTGATGGTTTTCTTCCTTTAATATCGCTAATAGCAGTTCCCAAAGAAAATGGGTCAATTTATAATTCATCTCCTGAAATCGATTCTTTCCATTCGGTATTTGGATCCTGGATAAAGTTTTTTTGTTTATACTGACGCAGTTCGTTGGTGGTTTTTGTCTGGGACATTGAAGCAATGGCGGACACGTAAAAGAAATCAGTTGGCGAAAATAACTCTGTGGCTTTTGTTATTGTTTACCAGTGTTGGAACTCAGCATTCTCGTTCGATTCTTTAACGGTTGGTAGCCTCCCATCAAAGCCATCCAGCGTGTTCTTTAACGTGCACAGGGTATGGCTCTCTCCCGCATACGGGGCCATTTTCTTTTAATGTCCCATCCGACGGTAGGTGGCTTTTCCAAGCCTATCGGTGTCCCCTACTGACCGCGGGCAGGGCGGGGAGTTTTGCGGAGATAAATCTCAACGCTGACCCAGCTTGGACTCGAACCTGGGAACTGCAATTTATTTGCCTGCCGCACTACCGACTGAGCCACCCCCGCCCGAGAACCACAGGAAAACCCTGAGTGTTTGCCACAGGTGACGTCACACATGTACATCCGCCTGGAATTAAGGTTGTCATATGATACCAGTAATAGTAACGAAAATAGATATATAAAGAAATTTCTAGATTTTTAGCACTACCAAGGCTGACGTCATAACGTAGTTGTAAGGTCTTCTGTTTATAGAGGAAGTGTTGATCTAGCCCGTCGTGTGTAGAAAAGTGCCGCTTGAGGTGAAACAACCCAGTCCCGTAAATCTTTCCTAGATGTTGACCTGACACATCCTTTCCTTGCAATTTATATTAAACCATTCTTTTTTGTAAGGTGTGTGACCAAATTGCCCATTTTTTCAACCTCTTCTGTTACAACGCCAGTTTATTTACCTGCAATAGAAATTTATGAAGAGATTGTGGTGTTCATCTCACACCACCGCTGATCCACAACAGGAAAAAGAAAAAAAAAAACTCGCCAATTATTCGCTTGATAACTTATACTCATTCTTTACGAAAAGTGAGCACATTAATTGCTTGTTAAGATTCCATTTTCGGAGGGCCAAATCAGCGGTCGTATATCCTTGCACTTACTGTTACCACATCCACCAGGCCCAGTGGGCTTACTTGTTCCATTTTAGCAGTTCAATCCATTACAAACAGTCTCAGTTCAGTTATTTTTCCATCGCAACACTTCCTTATAAACCTCAAATCAATGATGGCCGATGAATCATCCTAATAAGCGATATTTGTGCAGCAGTAAGTGGCAACAGTACGAGGAAGTTCGTTACGGTATTTGGTAAGCTGAAGGCAAAGATTTGAACTAATTTTACAAGTGTTTGCTTTTAACAACAGAGAAACAGCTTAATCCAATAAAATACATCAGTAAAGGAGGCCTTTTTTTTCCCCGTAGGGTAATGTCAGGGAGAATAAAAAATACAGGGACACCTTTTTTTTTTTCAACACACAACTGTTTTGCTGTAAACCTTTCGTGATTGTTTTTCTGAACTAAAATTCGTAATAATTTATATTCTGAAGGTGTTCGAACTCTACATGTACTACATATGCCCTGTCTTACCAAATATACTGCTCACAAAAATTAGGGGATATTTCAAAATGAATATGAAGCGATAAAAATATCCCCTAATTTTTGTGAGCAGTATATTTAGAAATTCCCATGCTATGTCAATGGGTATCTAATTTCAAAGCTCTAAAAAAAATAAATAAATACCCCCTCAAGCAGCTGCTTGCCACAGAGGTCTGACAGGAGTCTGTATGTTTATATGCCATAGTAGAAGGTCTGTGAGGATGGCAAGACCTCAGAAGAAAAACGACACAAACGGCCATGCCTTACCCGGGGCTCGAACCCAGGTCCCTTAGATCAGTAACCAAGCGCTATAACCACTCGGCCATGGGAAGAACTTCTAAAATATGGATTTCGTGGAAAAATGTGACTGAAGATAAATTAAAGATAATATTCAAATATATTTAAATCTGGATTTTCAAAATATTCGTTGACTGTAGAAGCGAATATTTACCAATAAATTATCGTGTTTTATAAATATTATTCATATTTCTCTAATATTGAAATAATCATTATACAAACTTCTGTAATGAATATTTAATTTATTAAAAGGTTTGAAACAGTAGTTATTTAAGTTTTAATTAATATCTTAAGTAAATTCTTATAAAGCATGATTGCTTTGAAATACTCCAGCTTCCATTACGTTTTTAACTACACGAATATTGTTGAAAATGGAGATTTAGATAGATTTTATTATGATCTTTTAATTGTCACATTTTTCTGTTGAAAGCACATTTCAGAATTTTTAGAGTTTCGAAGTTAGATTTTCTTCTACATAACCTGGGAACTGATATTTTATTTGCACTTTGTTTGAGTTTTGTTTTAGCTCTGAATGGCACTTTTTTGCACAGCAGCCAGGTCACATGGATCCCGAAGGCTCAGAGAAGTTTGTGGGAGTGGGACCCACTGGAACAACTATTAGGAGGCAGATGGTAGCCTCCCTTCAAGGCCATCCAGCGTGTTCTTTAACGTGCACAGGCTATGTCTCTTCCGCACACGGAGACACGGCTTAACGTCCCATCCGACGGACGGCGATTTTTTCAAGTTCATCGGTGTCCCCTACTGACCGTGAGCAAGTCGGGGAATTTTGCGGAGATAAATCTCAACACTAACCCAGCTGGGACTCGAACCTGGGAACTACAGATTACGAGCTTGGCGCGCTACCAACTGAGCCACCCCCGCCTCTTCATTTCAACAGGTATGATCATCATTTTCCTAAAATTCTTCCATTTCTCCTAACGCCTAAGCTTCCTCGTTCCTTTTTATCCTACGAGACCAAAAATAAAAAAGGAAGCGATGTTTTCATCGAATATTTTCTCCTGTAAACAGGTAAACAGCCACACGACAAAAGATAGAAATGCTATCAGCTGATTAAATAATCGAGTCCGCACGTGGAATCAGTGTGGCAGAACAAGTAATTGGGAGGCAATCGCGCGCACACTTAGAGTGAAACCAGAAACGTAGTTGTTTAGCCGGAAGTGTGACTCTGATGCAGGTCAATGCCCGGCATCGCGAGGATAGGTCCTGTGCCAGTGCCCGATGCATCCCTCTGTCCGTCTGTCTTGCATGCGGAGGCACTGCGGCATCGGGCTCACGTGTGCTCGATGGCCCACTCGCTGATTCCCTCCAAGGGACTGCGGCAAAACTGCGCAGTCATCGGATACGAAGATGACACCCGTAGGTTGACACCTGAAGATGAAGATTCTGTGAGGCGAAACTTGTACGAATCACGCGTTAAAGGCTCTCTCAGTAGGATCTGAATTTAGGGGGTGATACTTCTGATATATCGGGGGCAGGGACGTACAGTCGCTGAAAAAAATATCCGAACACTGTGGTTGATTACAGAATTTAGGAAAAATATCTGGCAACGATTTTTTTTTAGAAATTAGTGATCTGGCAACCTTCGTGTCAAGTGACACGAAGGTTGCCAGATCACTAATCTCTGCAATAATTCCCCGCCCTGCACACGGTCAGTAGGGGATACCGATGGGCTTGGAAAGACCGCCGTCCGTCGGATGGGACGTTAAGCCGTGAATCCGTGTGTGGGAGGGCCATACCCTGTGCACGTTAAAGAACACGCTGGATGGCCTTGACGGGAGGCTACCATCTGTCTCCCAACAGCTGTTCCAGTGGGTCTCCTCCTCCAACCTTCTCTGAGCCTTCGGGGTCCATGTGACCTGGCCATTTAGCCCATGGTGTGCAAAAAAGCCTCTCAGAGATAAAACAACACAACCCAACAACAAGAACCTCTGAGCGGCACTTTTTTGCACACAATAGGCTAAATGGCCAGGTCACAAGGATAATTTGATTTAGTTGGGTTGGGTTGTTTCACCTCTGAGCGGCACTTTTTTGCACACCATGGGCTAAATGGCCAGGTCACATGGACCCCGAAGGCTCAGAGAAGGTTGAGGGAGGGGACCCACTTAGAATATTAAACAACCATGCCACTTTAAATAATTGCGCTAAAGATGGTAGCCTCCCGTCAAGGCCATCCAGCGTGTTCTTTAACGTGCACAGGGTGTGGCTCTCCCGCACACGGGGCCACGGCTTAACGTCCCATCCGACGGACGGCGGCCTTTCCAAGCCCAGCGGTGTCCCCTACTGACCGTGGGCAGGACGGGGAATTTTGCGGAGATAAATGCTCAACGCTGACCCAACCGGGACTCGAACCTGGGAACTACAGATTACGAGCGTGGCGCGCTACCGACTGAGCCACCCCCGCCCCATATTTGATTTAGTCTACCTTATTTACTCCTAGGATAACTGCAAAATACAATTACAGTGGTTAAGTCAGTAAAATTCTAATATATTCTTGATAAATAAGAGAAAGAATACTAGTTGTGATGACGAAATAATCCAAATTATGCAATTCTACTGTCATATCCCCTAAAAATAAAATATTTAGTTAGTAAGGTTTTGATTTGCAGAGTGGTTAGCGCACTTGGCTTCTGATCAGAGGAATCTGGGTTCGAGCCCCGGGTAACGCATAGATGTTTGTGTTGTCTTTCTGCTGAGGTCCCGCCATCCTCATGGAACTTCTACTATGGTATATAAACAGACAGGATCCTGTCAGACCTCTGTGGCAATCAGCTGCTTGAGGGGGCATTTATTTATTATTATTACGTACTATCTTTACCAGTAAAGTTTGAGTGCGAATCCGAAATTTATGAGTCATTTTGAAATAATCTGTGCGTACTTTCTGTTACTAATGCTTAAATTTAGCTTACTGTGCAAATTACACTTAAATGATATATGATTGAGAAAAAGCTTCACGTATTGCGATTACTTTTAAGTAGTAGTATATATGTTACCGCTAAAGCTCGAAAGCCGTTAATGTGCACATTACCTAGCTAATCTGGAGATTAACTGATTTGCTCCGTTAACGTGCGGAATCAAGAGTTTTCCTCATTTTACCTACGTAATGTGCACATTAACGGCTTCCGTATCGTTAAAGTTCAAAAGTTTGTTTCTCTCATAGTGGTGAATCTCTTGAATATGATTCTTCGTGTCACGTGATTCACTCGTCCGCATTATAAAAAACTCCCCGGATGAGCGGAGGCCAAGTGAGAACGAATCGGTAAAGTGATTCATTCTTGATAACGAATCACTAAAATGATTCGTTCTCACTTGGCCTGCTCATTTTGGGGGCGTTTTTTATAATTCGGGCGACTGATTCATGTTGACAGAGGGATGACCCTGGTTTCAACTCTACTCTCGGACACTAGATAAATAACATTATGTTAATTTAAGCGTACAGAAACGTTCCTGTTGTTCCAGCAAAGATCTTATTTTCACTTTAACGAGTGCCTAGTAGGTAATGTGCAGATTATCCAGGTAATTTGCATATTACCTAGGTAATTTGAGAAATGAAACAATTTTCCGCACGTTAACGGATCACCCTAGTTAATCTGCACAATTCCTAGATAATCTGTAGAATAACTGATTTCTGCACTTTAGCGGTAACATATACACTGGTTTTCATAAATTAAGGAAAATCCCTATTGTTAAGTCAATGGGCAGCTAACGTCAAAGCTCTGTAACCTCTAAACTAAGTTTTTTTTTCGTTTTGAAAAATGTGATCGCAGATAAAGATCTCAATCTAATAAATCAGTATCTCGATTTTCAACAATATTCGTTCAGTATTTAATGAGTTATGGAAGTTTGAATTTTTAACAACGGCAAAGCCAGTTTCAAAAAACTTATACAAAACTGAAGAATAGTGAAAGAATTTTTACACAAAGTTCTAAAATACAAACGTATTTTATTAAACACTTTGATACAATACTTATTACTAAATTTTAATTAACTTCTGAAGTCAATTTTTGTGGCTGGCATTGTTATCGCTAAATATTCAAACTTCCATAATTCATGAAATATTGAAAAATCTCAATACTTAAAATACAAGCTTATTTTTAAAAAACACGTATTTTACCTAAATATTTAAATACTCAACGTATATTGTTAAAAATCGAGATATTGACATATTTGATTGAGATCTTTATCTGCAATCACATTTTTCAAAAAAAAAAATATTTTAGAAGTTACAGAGCTTTCACGTTGGCTTCCCATTGACTTAACATACGGATTTTCCTTATTTATGGAAACCAGTATAATATTACAATCCTGCAATTTCAAGTTTTCAAACCAATGAGAAGATTGCATTTGTTTCAAATCTAATGATAATTTCAGATTTTTCCACTGACTTTTAGATAATTGAGTAGTTTCATCGATAAAAATATTGCAATATTTTATCTTTTTCTTTATTACATTCTTAAAGTGTTTATATTTCACAGGAAAAATTAAAGATAATTAATGATAATATTGTTGCGGATTTCAAAAATGGATAGCCACTGAGCGTGAGTATTAAAAACTATATTTCAAAACCAAATTAAATACAAGGCAAATTGTTACAAAAGAAATATGGATGAAGTATCTTATTAACAAATCAACTACTAACATGCACAAGTCATCAATCTTCCTGTACAGAGTACACAACATCAACTCTGTCTATTCTACTGAATATTACCTTTACACTCGATTACCATGTCACTTGAACATCCGCGTAGATAAAAGGTCCCACTTTTATACTTCCGCGTATACACAACACATCAAGTTACTTCTTGATACTTAACGATAAAAGATCCCACTTTTATCCTTCCGCGTATACACAACACATCAAGTTACTTCTTGACACTTACGCGCACTGTCTCAGAACAGCTCACCGTCCATTTTCGAACTCTTCGACCGTTCCAACACAACGACCGTTAACGCTCCACTCTCCTTCTCCAAATTCTCCCAAAGTTCTTATTCGTTGGCTGAAACTTTTTGCTTTCGGTTGCCAGATTCCTTCTGTCGTAACACTGCCCCCTTCCTAGGTCTTGTTCGTCCCGAACAATTCTGGATTCCAAAGTTTCTTCGGTTCTTCGATGAAACGGGGCTAAACGATCCACGTGAATCACCTTGCACTTTGTAGCTGGACGTCGACGAATGCGATATACCACGTCATTAATCCTGTTAACTATTGTATATGGACCTTCCCAAGGTTTCTGAAGTTTTGGAGATAGTCCTTTCTTTCTATATGGACTGTATAGCCAGACAAGATCTCCTTGATTGAAAATAGTTCCATTTATTTTACTGTCATATCTTGTTTTGGTTCTGTCACTTGTTATGTCGATGTTATGTCTAACGGAGTGATGGATTTCTTCTAGTCGTTGTTGCAATTCTTGTACGTATTGTGGAGTGGACACAGGCATTGCTTCGGGCCGACCATATAAAAGGTCACAGGGAAGACGTAACTCTCTTCCAAAAAGCATCATGGAAGGTGTCTGTCCAGTTGTCTCATGCACTGCCGTTCTATATGCCAGCAAAAGGAGTGGTACATGGCGATCCCAGTCACGTTGGTGGTCGTTCACAAATAATGCTAAATGCTGAGCAATTGTTCTATTGAACCTTTCAACCATACCATCCGACTGAGGGTGTAAGGGAGTTGTTCTGGTTTTCTGAATGCCTAATAGTTGACAGATGCCTTTAAACACATTGGATTCAAAATTCCGTCCTTGATCAGAGTGGAGTTGTAAAGGTACTCCATACCTACTAATGAAGTTATTAACTATCATCTCAGCCACTGTTGTTGCTTCCTGGTCTTGGATGGGATATACCTCAGGCCACTTTGTGAAATAATCCATTACCACTAATAAATATCGATTTCCATCATCAGTTCTAGGAAACGGACCCATTACATCAATGGCTATTCTTTCAAAAGGGGCACCAACGTTATACGTCTGCAGCTTACCCCGACTCCTAGTCTTAGGGCCTTTCTTTGCTGCACAGGCTTCACATTGCCTACACCATCTCTCAACGTCTGCCCTACTTTTCAGCCAATGAAATCGTTCCCTGGCTTTGGCTAATGTCTTATTAACACCGAAGTGTCCTCCAGTGGCACTATCATGTACATCTTTCATCACAAGTTCCACTCGGGATCGAGGAAGGATTATCTGCCAACGGATCAGCTGTCCAGTGGGATTCTCCCATCTTCTGTATAATACTCCGTCTTCCATTTTTAAGGAGTCCCACTGTGCCCAGTAACTTTTAGTAGTTGGACTATACCTCGAGATTTGCTCCCAATTAGGTCTTACATCAGATTTTTCAATCAATTCTAATATTGGTTTTATGTCTTCATCATCTAGTTGAGCCTTCCTGATTTCAATTGGATTCCAGATGTTAGGGGTGTCACTGTTTGTTTGTGTCGATACTATTTGTCTTATGGGCATTATCTCTTTAGTTTCAAATTTCAGTTCTGCATTATAGCAATGTTTACAGTTGTCAATACATGGGCGCCTGGAAAGAGCATCTGCATTCTTATGCATTTTACCACTTCGATGTTCGATGGAGAAATCGTATTCTTGTAACCGTTGTATCCACCTAGCGATTTGTCCTTCAGGGTTTTTGAAGTTTAATAACCATCTAAGTGCAGCATGATCAGTACGTATAAGGAATTTCTGGCCATAGAGATAATGATGAAAATGTTCTATTGCTTTTACTATTGCTAACAGTTCTTTGCGTGTTACACAGTAATTCCGCTCTGGTTTGGATAAAGTTTTACTAAAGTATGCAATAACTCTCTCTTGTCCGTCTTGTTCTTGTGAAAGCACAGCACCAACTCCTGTGTTACTTGCGTCAGTATCTATTACGAATTGTTTTCCAGTTTGTGGGTACGCTAGCACTGGTGCTGTGGAAAGAGTTTTCTTTAGCTGTTGAAAGGCTATATCGCATTCGGTGGTCCACATAAACCGCTGGCCCTCTTCTGTCAGACGATGTAATGGCCTTGCGATGTTGGAGAAACCTTTGACAAATCTTCTATAGTAGGTGCAAAGTCCAATAAAACTACGAAGTTGATGAACATCTTGTGGTGGAGGCCAGTCTCTTACAGCTTCTATCTTACTAGGATCAGTCTTAATCCCTGCTGTAGTGATCACATGACCAAGGTAATGAACTTCTTGCTGGAACAGTTTACACTTTGTCGGTCCCAATTTTAACTTGGCTGCCTTAAGTTTTTCAAATACTTGACGAAGATTGCTCAAATGTTCTTCAAAAGTTCTTCCAAGAACTATGATGTCGTCCAAGTAAACCAGGCAGACCTCCAAAGACAAACCTTTGAGCACTGACTCCATTAGTCGCTCAAATGTGGCAGGTGCATTACAAAGTCCAAATGGCATCACCTTAAACTGCCAAAGTCCATTCCCTGTACTGAAAGCTGTTTTCTCACGGTCTTCAGGACGTATACCAACTTGCCAATAGCCGCTCTTTAAATCTAATGTTGAGAACCATTCTGACCCAGATAAAGTGTCTAGTGTATCGTCAATCCTGGGTAAAGGAAAGGAATCTTTCTTTGTTACGTCATTTAATCTGCGATAATCTACACAAAATCGTGTAGATCCATCCTTTTTCTTGACAAGAACTACTGGTGATGTCCAGGGACTCTGTGATGGTTCTATAATGCCCTGAGCTTCCATGTCCTTTATGAGTTGTTCCGTCTCCTCTCTTTTTGCCAATGGAAGCCTTCTTGCCGGCAGATGGACTGGAGGAGAATCACCAGTGTTGATTTTATGTTCTGTCAGGTTAGTACGGCCATAATCATTTGATGTGGCAGAAAAAATGTCAGAAAATTCTTTTAATAGGTTCTCGGCCTTAACAGCTTGGTTTTCAGTTAATATTTGTCTTGTTTCTCTCCATAATTCAGTAAGATGAGATGGGATGTCTGTATGATTTTGATGTGAATCGGTAACTTCTATTTTATTTATACTTGTTACACAGGTAACAGCTTCACATATTGCTAATTCCTCACCTTTTTTTAACATTCTATTGGATTTGTTACAGTTCATCACTCTGATAGGGATCTGTTCTTTATCTATTCTGACTAAAGTCCTTGCAACCAGGATATTATGAGCCAAAGCTCCTTTACCAGAGGCATCAGTAACTGCCAATCGGAAGGCCCCAGAAGTCTCCGCCCGATGTCCACGGACTATAACTTCACTTTGTGCTGGGATCTCTGGGTCTTCCGTCACTAATATTGGAGTTACGCTTGATAAAGAATCAGACGTCCGGCTAAGCAGAGGAATCTCTTCTGTCTCATAGATGAGTAGGTTATCACTGGGTCTGATGTCGAATCCATGTTTCTTAAGAAAATCAAGACCTAATATGCATTCATCGTAGATGTCAGCGATGTAAACAGGATGGCGAACCAGACAGCTACCAACTCGGATATTAAGTTCTATTTTTCCATGGACTTTCGCACGATCTCCAGTGGCTGTTTGTAGGCTTATTTTAGACTGTGTAGTATTCAAGTTTGGGTGAGGTATTATTTTCTTTACTATATCCGTTCTGAGTAAAGTTACATTTGCACCAGTGTCGACTATCATACGGCAAGGTATTCCATTTATGGCTCCATCAGCTACTAATCCATTATTATCACCATGTAATGTTGAAACATGGGCGACTTCCCCTGGGGCCAACCAATCAACAGCCAGCCTTTGCCCCGCAAGACTGACTAATTTCAGTTTCCCTGATTCTGTTGTCTAGTTGATGGACTTGGACTCCTCATTCGTTTCCTAGTGCAGTTGATACGAATGTGTCTGGTCTTGCCACAATTCCAACACTGAAGGTCTGTTGTAGGTTTTGAAGAAGAACCTTTTATATCTTTCAAAACGGATAGTATGGCTTTGGTTAGTTCTTTCATTTCATTATCCTTTTCTACAGTTTCTTCTGCACTCACAAATCTCACTGCACGTTTGTTCGCTCGGGAGGAAAGCCTGGAGCACTCGTATTTCATAGCATGTACCACAGCTGACTTTAAGGATTCACCTTCCAACATCCTCAGAGATTGCGGAGTGTCAGGGTCAGCAATAGCATCAATAAATTGTAATTGAGCTAAATTATCTTGAATTTCTGGTGGACAGTTACTATAAGCCAATCTAGCTAGACGCTCAATATCACTAGCAAGCTCTTGCAAAGTTTCACCATTTTTCTGCATGCGATGTTTAAATTGAGTCACGTAATATTGTTTTAAATAACTATCACCAAACCTTAGTTCTAATGCAGCAACTAAACTTTGATAATCAAGTCGTTTTTCTTCTGGAACAGACTGCAAAACTTCCGCAGCAGAATTTCTTAAGGAAGCTGCAAGAAAACTGGCCTTTTGGAATTCATTCCACTCATTGGCTGTAGCTATAACTTCGAATTGTGTTTTAAATACTGTCCAAGACGATTGACCATCATATGTAGAAGGTTTAGTTGTATTTTTAGCGATATGTGTAATAACATTATTTCCACTAGAATTATTATTATCACAAGCAGAAGGTAACATTTCATTTCTCAAAATCTGAAACTGGCGTTCACAATCAGTTTTTACAATTTCAATTTCATGTTTATAATCTAACTTAACACTATCAAGATCATCTTTTACACTATTTAGTTCGGTCATAATGTCCTTACACTTATCAGAAATCTTATCAATTTGAGAAGCCACTTCAGCTCTCATCTCAGTATTTTGTGCGGCCATTTCGGCTTTCAAATCATCTTTTTGAGAAACTATCTCAGTTCTCAACTCATTATTTTGACTTTTAATGTCATTCATCTGTGTAGCCATATCGACTTTCAAGCTATTTATCAACTTTACTAATTCGTCCATACTTCTAGTTAACGGCATTCAATAAATTACCCCACCTCTGACACCAAATGTTGCGGATTTCAAAAATGGATAGCCACTGAGCGTGAGTATTAAAAACTATATTTCAAAACCAAATTAAATACAAGGCAAATTGTTACAAAAGAAATATGGATGAAGTATCTTATTAACAAATCAACTACTAACATGCACAAGTCATCAATCTTCCTGTACAGAGTACACAACATCAACTCTGTCTATTCTACTGAATATTACCTTTACACTCGATTACCATGTCACTTGAACATCCGCGTAGATAAAAGGTCCCACTTTTATACTTCCGCGTATACACAACACATCAAGTTACTTCTTGATACTTAACGATAAAAGATCCCACTTTTATCCTTCCGCGTATACACAACACATCAAGTTACTTCTTGACACTTACGCGCACTGTCTCAGAACAGCTCACCGTCCATTTTCGAACTCTTCGACCGTTCCAACACAACGACCGTTAACGCTCCACTCTCCTTCTCCAAATTCTCCCAAAGTTCTTATTCGTTGGCTGAAACTTTTTGCTTTCGGTTGCCAGATTCCTTCTGTCGTAACAATATTAATAATTATGGTTTGATAATTAGTTGATTAATACCCAACTGATAAACCTTTTAATTTTCTTTGATATGTTCAGATAGCCGTCCCGTGGCCGAGTGGTTTAGCACGCTTGGCTACTGATCTAAGGGACCTGGGTTCGAGCCCCGGATTTAGGCATGGATGTGTGTCGTTTTTCTGCTGAGGTCCTGCCATCCTCTCAGATCTCCTACTGTGGCATATAAACTGACAGGCTCCTGTCAGACCTCTGTGGCAAGCAGCTGCTTGAGGGGGTATTTATTTTTTATTTATGTTCAGATATGAATTATAATTTTTCTCTGAATTAACTTGAAAAATGTGATACATGATTTTAGAAATATTTGATGAATCGGGATGTTCAGAAAATGAGGTGTAGCAAATTTGCATTTAGTAAATACAGCAGTATTGGAATATTGTATTTAGTGTTCATTTATTTCTGAGAATATCATATTTATCATCGAATTCTTTCGCATTGCATTTTCAATTATAAAGAACTCAGTATTTCCATATATAGTTGTAATTCATCAGTAGATAATTTACTGTAATTTTGATGTGTATAGTGCATTATATATTCCGTAGTAAGTAATTCGATTTGTCAAATTATTTTATGATTCTTTATAATGATAAGGAAGCAAGTGTCTTAATATTAAGAGTTATTTTAATAAATATTTAAGTACTAATTTCACAAAATTGAAGTTTGCACCCTGTAAATCTTATTCATAACTCTCTATGTTAGGGGTTCTCAACGTGGGGTACGCCGTGAGAGCTCAAAAGTCGCTAGATCTCGTAACAAAGCCGCTAAGTTGGCAACACTGCTGTGCAAAAATGTCATTTGTTTTTTGTTTATCGATATATGTAATTTACGAATACAAAATTTAATGTATTTATATATGTATATGTTTTATTTTATTCCCATTGCATACTATAACTATAGTTTTACAATGGGCTAATTACCTTGTAACTAATAGTAAAACTATAACTATAGTTTGATATTAATTAAAAATTATAATTATTAATTATAATAATACAATATATGGTATTATAATAATATTATTATAAATAAAAAAATAATAAATACCCCCTCAAGCAGTTGCTTGCCACAGAGATCTGACAGGAGCCTGTCAGTTTATATGCCTTAGTATATTATATTATAATAATATTATTATATTATAATAATATTATTATAATTATATAATTATAATTATAATAATATTATTAATTCTAATAGTGTGGTAATATTCCAGTACCCTTTGTATAGATAGATAAAAATCCCTGGAAATGGTATTACGTTGTTTCTATACAAGGGTTACATACACATTTCCAGGGGGTACGTGAAGCATAAAAGGTTGAGATTACACTTTTTTTGTAATGTATTATTATATAATAAAAAGTGTGAAAGGATACATATGCTATATTTGATTTTTTTCCGAACTCTTTCAAAAATTTAAGTATGATTAAGAATGTTAGTAATGTTTTTAGAAACATTTTCCCAGAATGAAAAGATATTATATCAAAATTTGTGATTGTCACGTGCTTTAAGCGGTTGCACAAAATGAGGCTCTAAATTTTCATTCAAAGTCCATTTCAAAGCTCTATTTATTAATTTTCAGCAAAAAAGTGACCATAAAAACTACAGATTCATTTACTTTCTAGAAATATTCATGTTGTTTTCTTCCATAATATATAAATGTGAAAATAATACTCAATAATATTAAAAATTTGAAATAAGAGTAAAAGAAAAGTCTCTGCTGTGAACGGAACTAAGAAAAAGAAACGTTTGCCGAAGAGAGAACTTAGAACTACAGTCGCTCAAAAAAGTATCCGAACACCGGTTGATTACAGAATTCTGAAAAATTATCTGGCAACGATTTTTTTAGAATTCTTTTAGCAACGATTCTTTTAGAAATTAGTGATCTGGCAACCTTCGTGTACGCACTTCGTTAAAGTTTTCCAGTAATCCAAAAAGGGTCATGTATAGTCGCTCAAAAAATATCCAAACACTATGGTTGATTACAGAATTCAGAAAAAATATCTGGCAACGATTTTTTTAGAAATTAGTTATCTGGCAACTTTCGTGTCACGTGACACGAAGGTTGCCAGATCACTAATTTCTAAAAAAAAATCGTTGCCTGATATTTTTTCTAAATTCTGTAATCAACCATAGTGTTTGAATATTTTTTTTTGAGCGATTGTACCTATGGTGACGTCATGGCTTGGTATATTGGCCTTCCGTTATGAAAGGTGTTGGCCTGACGCGCTACGACTGAGTCATTTCCATAATTTTCTGAAAAAGTAGGACAAGAGACTTTTTATCCCTCTCTCTCTCATTTTCTAAACAAAAAAGAGAAATTATGCTTCTGCTCTTTTATTAAAAGAAAAAAAAGGGAGGAGGGATTACTAGGGAATCTCCCCCCCCTTCCGAAAATCCGGTCGTCTATGCGAAAATCTCAAATTTGTCTACTTGCTTTCAAATCCGAAGTAGTCGTCTTTGTATAATTTTATTTTAGCACCATATTTTATATCCGATATTAAATATAGATAAAAAAAAACGTGATCATTATCCTCAAGCAGCTATGGGCTACGGAGGTCCAACCAGACCGTGCAATTTAGTTCTCCAAGCATATCTGTCCTGAGCTACATCTGCTGCATCCGGCCACTGCACACCAATTCTAACAAGGTCCTGTTTGACATTGTCTGCCCACCGCATCCTAGGTCTCCCCTTCTTTCTGAAGCCTTTAGGCACACTGTTCATAACCCTATTCGCCAATCTATAATTATGCATACGTGTAACATGGCCAAACCAACGGAGTCTCTCTCTGCACAATATGCAGCTAAAAGGAGTTTGCAGACTCCTTTGCCTAACCTCATCATTAGTTATAAAGTTGAACCACCTAATGCCCAAGATACTGCGTAAGCATCTAGAATCAAAAGCATCTAATTTCCTGTTATCTTGTTTACAAAGTGTCCAGATTTCACTACCATAACTAACCCTAGAAATCCAGGTTTCACTACCATAACTAACCCTAGAAAGAACCAAACTATTATACAGTCTAATTTTAGTCTTTAGACTAAAATAAAATTATAAAAAAACTAATTTGGATTTCATGACAAATAGTAAACAGATCTAAGATTTCATATAAAACGATCAGATTTTCTGGGGGAGAGGGACTCCTGGGCACGTCCCTGATCCGACTCTTCCCCTAACCAGCATTGAGACTTTGGGGTCCTTGTGACCTGGCCATTTAGCCCACTCTGTGTACCAAAGTGCCTTTCAGAGGTAAAACAACCCATCCCAAAATCCTGAAAAGATACCCAATAATTGTAGAAAGCAACAGTGAGGGTCAACCCTACGAGTCAGAGGTCACAGATGGGTCAGTTGATAGACATTTCAAAATGAAGCATTGTCTTTCAGTTCCTGAACGGTCAATTGCAGTTAAGTTCATCTGCAAAGTCTAGTTTAGTCTAGTTATTATGGAACAGAAGTCGATGGCGCAAGAACGTACAAAAAAAATAACAACAAATCCAGAGGAAACATCGATTCGGCGCAATAATGGCCTCTGCGCCACACTGGTAACCATGGATACCGAAATAAGAGATCGTACTATTGCTGAAATGGCAGACGTGACGCAGAAATAACGAAATAACTGCTTTTATTCTGTATTGAATATGGCAACGCAAAGAAAACAATCCAACGAATAACTGACAGAATTCCCTTTGCATTAGCAGGAGACAATTTGGGTACAGTTCATTTAATGGCAAAGCAACACATTCAGTTTTCCTAAATTGCTTGTTTAACTTCTTTGATTGGAAGCAAAATGGGTAATTTTCCTGCATTTTTGTGTTTTCCGAATGATGCAAGACTTGTAAAAATTTATGACATGCAACACACTCTGCACGATTTAAATATTATGTTTTATGATGAGCCGGTAATGGTCTAATGGTTTCGTAATACTGTATGCCGCAGCAGAAGAGGCAAGTTCAGAGACTGCGCAGTCGACATTTCTCGCATATCGTAGGTTGAGAATCTTATATTCGCAATACCTGATTGATAAGTCATTGACATGGATCTATCTATGGGAACTGTTACGTGTCAACTATGCTTGCGCGGCCCAGTCTGCGCTTACATTAAGGTTGGGTTGGGTTGTTTTACCTCTGAGCGGCACTTTTTTTGCACACCATGGGCTAAATGGCCAGGTCACATGGACCCCGAAGGCTCAGAGAAGGTTGGGAGAGGGGACCCACTGGAACAGATGTTGGGAGACAGATGGTAGCCTCCCGTCAAGGCCATCCAGCGTGTTCTTTAACGTGCACAGGGTATGGCTCTCCCGCACACGGAGCCACGGTTTAACGTCCCATCCGACGGACGGCGGCCTTTCCAAGCCCATCGGTGTCCCCTACTGACCGTGGGCAGGGCGGGGAATTTTGCGGAGATAAATCTCAACGCTGACCCAGCTGGGACTCGAACCTGGGAACTACAGATTACGAGCCTGGCGCGCTACCGACTGAGCCACCCCCGCCCACTTACATTAAGGAATTGCCTACTGGAGGATCCAGAAAAAAATAAGCTAACAAGTGACGCAATCGAGTTAAAGTTCCCTACCAGAGATGGAATTTAAGATACTTGATCAAAAGGCACAATTTCTTTTACAATATATAACATATTCTCCGTTTAGAGGTTCTAAAAATTTTCTTAAAAATGAGTGAAATATGCTGAAGTAAATTAATTTTTTGACTTTTTCACGCTTACTGGCATTTACAAGAGGGTGAGGAATCCCTTGCTTCCCCCCCCCCCAGGATTGAGTTGGGTTGTTTTACTTCTGAGCGGCACTTTTTTTTTCACATAATAGCCAGGCCAGGTGGGGTTGTTTTACCTCTGAGCTGCACTTTTTTGAACACCATGGGCTAAATGGCCAGATAACATGGACCCCGAAGACTTAGAGACTAGTTGGTGGAGGGGACCCACTGGAACAGCTGTTGGGAGACAGGTGGTAGCCTCCCGCGAAGGCCATCCAGCGTGTTCTTTAACGTTGGGTTGTTTTCCCTCTGAGCGGCACTTTTTTGCACACCATGGGCTAAATGGCCAGGTCACAAGGACACCGAAGGCTCAGAGAAGGTTGGGGGAGGGGACCCACTGGAACAGCTGTTGGGAGACAGATGGTAGTCTCCCGTCAAGGCCATCCAGCGTGTTCTTTAATGTTGGGTTGTTTTACCTCTGAGCGGCACTTTTTTGCACACCATGGGCTAAATGGCCAGGTCACAAGGACCCCGAAGGCTCAGAGAAGGTTGGGGGAGGGGACCCACTGGAACAGCTGTTTGGAGACATATGGTAGCCTCCCGTGAAGGCCATCCAGCGTGTTCTTTAACGTTGGGTTGTTTTACCTCTGAGCGGCACTTTTTGCACACCATGGGCTAAATGGCCAGATCACAAGGACCCCGAAGGCTCAGAGAAGGTTGGTGGAGGGGACCCACTGGAACAGCTGTTGGGAGACAGATGGTAGTCTCCCGTCAAGGCCATCCAGCGTGTTCTTTAACGTTGGTTGTTTTACCTCTGAGCGGCACTTTTTTGCACACCATGGGCTAAATGGCCTGGTCACAAGGACCCCGAAGGCTCAGAGAATGTTGGGGCAGGGAACCCACTGGAACTGCTGTTGGGAGACAGATGGTAGTCTCCCGTCAAGGCCATCCAGCGTGTTCTTTAACGTTGGTTGTTTTACCTCTGAGCGGCACTTTTTGAACACCATGGGCTAAATGGACAGGTAACATGGACCCCGAAGACTTGGAGAAGGTTGGTGGAGGGGACCCACTGGAACAGCTGTTGGGAGACAGATGGTAGCATCCCGTGAAGGCCATCCAGCGTGTTCTTTAACGTGCACAGGATATGTCTCTCTCACATACGGGCCAACTGGTTAACGTCCTATCCGACGGACGATGGCCTTTCCAATCTCATCGGT
Organism: Ryuthela nishihirai; assembly: GCA_038380435.1. NCBI lineage: Eukaryota > Metazoa > Arthropoda > Arachnida > Araneae > Heptathelidae > Ryuthela > Ryuthela nishihirai. The sequence goes on from JAWZYU010000008.1 coordinate 14,364,060, forward strand.
ATTCCCTACTGACCGTGGGTAGGGTGGGGAGTTTTGCGGAGATAAATCTCAACGCTGACCCAGCTGGGATACGAACCTGGGAACCGCAGATTACAAGCCTGTCGCGCTACCGACTGAGCCACCCCCGCCCGGTTCATGACTCCACCATCACTACCACCGCCCCCGATCGGATAGCCAAGGGAGAAATGAAATTGCAATGGAAGTGGATTGTTCCTGTCACATTTTCAGTAAATATTGCCTTTCCAGGGATTGTCCATCACAATGGACGTCATATGACCGGAGTCTTTTCCCGTGTCGTCTGATGTTGTGGACCGCTGCATGACCTTTACACGGCCGAACGATCATCACCAGATGATCACATGACTCATCTGGGCTAGAATGGCCCTCACAGCTGACATGAAAGAGAAATGATAGACGGAATTCATTCGTAATGCTAGAACAGTGTCCCAGGTCCATATTTCGGGCGAAATTGCAATTTAAACGATTTTGATAGATTCGTCGTGTAATCAGCCGATGATTCAGAAAGGTTGAAATGTACGACATATTAGTGATGCCTTTTCGGGAAAAACATTTCGTATAGTTTCCCTTTCACTGTAACGATAAATTAGATATAGTTGTTGCATCACCTGGGTGGGGACGAAAATTGCAGAAAATTTGGAAACCACCCTTCTAAGATGGGGTGGCTCAGTCGGTAACGCGCCAGGCTCGTAATCTGTAGTTTCAGGTTCGAGTCCCAGTTGGGTCAGTGTTGAGATTTATCCCTGTGCACGTTAAAGAACACGCTGGATGGCCTTGACGGGAGGCTACCATCTGTCTCCCAACAGCTGTTCCAGTGGGTCCCCTCCACCAACCTTCTCTGAGCCTTCGTGGTCCGTGTGACCTTGCCATTTAGTCCATGGTGTGCAAAAAAGTGCCGCTCAGAGGTTAAACAATCCAACCCAACCCGCAAAATTCTCCGCCCTGCCCGCGGTCAGTAGGGGACACCGATGGGCCTGGAAAGGCCGCCGTCCGTCGGATGGGACGTTAAGCCGTGGGCCGTGTGCGGGAGAGCCATACCCTGTGCACGTTAAAGAACACGCTGGATGGCCTTGACGGGAGGCTACCATCTGTCTCCCAACAGCTGTTCTATTGGGTCCCCTCCCCTAACCTTCTCTGAGCCTTCGGAGTCCGTGTGACTCTGGCCATTTAGCCCATGGTGTGCAAAAAAGTGCCGCTCAGAGGTAAAACAACTCAAACATTCTAAGATTTGGTTGAACACACCCATTGTCTCTTTTCCAAACGGGTTCTTTTTTTAATCAGTGAGAAAATCTACAACAAAAAAAAGTTTCCAACCTCAAATCCACAATATCAGTTTCCTGTTATTTCGTATTAGAGAACAAAAAATGAAATAAAAGAAAAATACCCATAAACAAGGTCAGACAAAACTCTGAAGGTCGTTCGAGCGCGGTTTGAATGAATTAATAATATTTTGGCCGACAAATCTGATTTGAGATGAAGATTAAAGAGTAATCGTCATTAAGAGAGACGAGAACGACACTTTGTAGCGAGTCTTCACATTTTCTCACGTGCGAATGATTCTTCAAGGTTCATTTGGCTCATGAATATTGGCATATATGCACGAACACCCTTTGGGTTGTCTGCCTTGGCATATCTATGTGCCATCAAAGATCTGGACACGGTGGAGCCTGCCTCTGAAAATCAAAGGATCTTTCTTTTCCTCTCTACAAGTCGATAATCGATTTGGAATTCATCGCAGTTGTCTGAGGCAGGGTTGCCAATTGGGGATTTTGTTTTTCCAGAGACTACAGATACGAGGGACGTACAAAAAGTTCTTGACATGCATCTGCAGAACAAAAACCATTGCACTTACCTCAGCAAAGGGGCGTGGGTGGCTCAGTCGTTAGCGCGCCAGGCTCGTAATATGTAGTTTCCAGGTTCGAGTCCCAGCTGGGTCAGCGTTGAGATTTATCTTCGCAAAATTCCCCCCCCCCCCCTTGTCCACGATCAGTAGGGAACACCGATGGGTGTGGAAATGCCGCCGTCCGTCGGATGGGATGTTAAGCCTTGTCCCCGTGTGTGGGAGAGCCATACCCTGTCCACGTTAAAGAACACCCTGAATGGTCTTGACGGGTGCCTACTATCTATCTCCTAACAGCTGTTCCACTGAGTCCCCTCCCCTAACCTTCTCTGAGCCTTCGGGGTCCTCGTGACCTGGCCAATTAGCCCATGGTGTGGAAAAAAGTGCCGCTCAGAGGTAAAATAATCCAACGTTAAAGAACACGCTGGATGGCCTTGACGGGAGGCTACCATCTATCTCCTAACAGCTGTTCCACTGAGTCCCCTCCCCCAACCTTCTCCGAGCCTTCGGGGTCCTTGTGACCTGGGCATTTAGCCCATGGTGTGCAAAAAAGTGCCGCTCAGAGGTAAAACAACCCAACGTTAACGAACACACTGGATGGCCTTGACGGGAGGCTACCATCTGTCTCCTAATAGCTGTTCCAGTGAGTCCCTCCCCCAACCTTCTCTGAGCCTTCGGGGTCCTTGTGACCTAGCCATTTAGCCCACGGTATGCAAAAAAAGTGCCGCTCAGAGGTAAAACAACCCAACGTTAAAGAACACGCTGGATGGCCTTGACGGGAGGCCACCATTTGTCTCCCAACAGCTGTTCTATTGGGTCCCCTCCCCCAACCTTCTCTGAGCCTTCGGGGTCCTTGTGACCTAGGCATTTAGCCCATGGTGTGCAAAAAAGTAACACTCAGAGGTAAAACAACCCAACTCTCTGAATTTTCTCATCCTACCCGTAGCAGTGACAGGCATGATCCTCATATACTTGTGGCAAATAGGCATGAATTTTTCCCGTAGTCCCCAAGCTACATCCTTGTGAAAATATATAATCCTTCCACGTCTGGAGGAGGATCCATAGCAGCAATGCACAGATTTCGCAGACCGAAAAAAAGAAATTATGATATGGTCTTCGTTTTTAACATGTAATGACATGTTTAGACAAGTTTTAAAACATCGCAGCTCGTAAACTACGGAGGAGCTTGTACAAATCTACAGACACGTGAGAAGAAAAGACAATATCTTCGGGAACATTCAACGTTTTTTAGCACTCCTTTGTAAAACTTTTGTAAACAATATTTTTACATTCTCTTCGCAGTAAATAATAAACATTCTCTCGAGCAACTACTTGTCACACAGGTCTGAGAGTTTATACGCATCCATGACTCGATCTCAGGTCCCTAGATTAGTTGCAAATCCCTAGAGGTCCCTAGAAAAGGTCCCTAGATTACTAGCAAATCCCTATAAATCCTTAGAAGAGGTCCCTAGATTAGTAGCAAATCCCTAGAAATCCTTAGAAGTCCCTAGATTAATAGCAAATCCCTAGAAATCCTTAGAAGAGGTCCCTAGATTAGTAGCAAATCCCTAGAAATCCTTAGAAGTCCCTAGATTAGTAGCAAATCCCTATAAATTCTTAGAAGAGGTCCCTAGATTAGTAACAAATCCCTATAAATCCTTAGAAGTGGTCCCTAGATTAGTAACAAATCCCTATAAATCCTTAGAAGAGGTCCCTAGATTAGTAACAAATCCCTAGAAGTCCCTAGAAGAGGTCCCTAGATTAGTAGCAAATTCCTAGAAGAGGTCCCTAGTTAGTAGCAAATCCCTATAAATCCTTAGAAGAGGTCCCTAGATTAGTAACAAATCCCTAGAAGTCCCTAGATGAGGTCCCTAGATTAGTAGCAAATCCCTATAAATCCTTAGAAGTGGGCCCTAGATTAATAACAAATCCCTATAAATCCATAGAAGAGGTCCCTAGATTAGTAGCAAATTCCTAGAAGAGGTCCCTAGTTAGTAGCAAATCCCTATAAATCCTTAGAAGAGGTCCCTAGATTAGTAACAAATCCCTAGAAGTCCCTAGATGAGGTCCCTAGATTAGTAGCAAATCCCTATAAATCCTTAGAAGAAGTCCCTATATTAGTAATAAATCCCTAGAAGTCCCTAGAAGAGGTCCCTAGATTAGTAGCAAATTCCTAGAAGAGGTCCCTAGATTAGTAGCAAATTCCTAGAAGAGGTCCCTAATTAGTAGCAAATCCCTATAAATCCTTAGAAGAGGTCCCTAGATTAGTAACAAATCCCTAGATGTCCCTAGATGAGGTCCCTAGATTAGTAACAAATCCCTAGAAGAGGTCCCTAGATTAGTAGCAAATCCCTATAAATCCTTAGAAGAGGTCCCTAGAATAGTAACAAATCCCTAGATGTCCCTAGATGAGGTCCCTAGATTAGTAACAAATCCCTAGAAGAGGTCCCTAGATTAGTAGCAAATCCCTATAAATCCTTAGAAGAGGTCCCTAGAATAGTAACAAATCCCTAGAAGTCCCTAGAAGAGGTCCCTAGATTAGTAGCAAATTCCTAGAAGAGGTCCCTAGTTAGTAGCAAATCCCTATAAATACTTAGAAGAGGTCCCTAGATTAGTAACAAATCCCTAGAAGTCCCTAGATGAGGTCTCTAGATTAGTAGCAAATCCCTAGAAGAGGTCCCTAGATTAGTAGTATCACCTGTGACTCGATCCCAGGTCAATATATTAGTAGCAAAGCAGAAATACAATTCAAATCCCAAGATTGGTAGCCAACCGCGCTACCGCTAGGTCACGGATGTTTCCTAATCAGAAGCATATTAAAAATTATTGCAGAACGGGATCGGATCTAGGGGGGAAGGGGAGGGAATGGATGGAACGAGGCCCTCTCCCTTTGAGAATGGTAGAAAAAAAAGTATTCTATCAATATCTAATGTAGTATATAGACAATTGCAAGTGAGGAATTGACTGATTGAGAGACAAGGGTTGGGTTGTTTTTCCCAAGATCGGCACTTTTTTTCACACAATAGGTTAAATGGCCAGGTCACAAAGACCTCAAGGGTTCAGAATTGGTTAGCGGTTCCAATGGACATATGTTACGAGACAGATGGTTGTTTTTCTTTAAGAGATTGCAATATTTAAATATATTATGAATTTTCATTAAAGCTAACCAGCGAGTTCCTTACCGAGAACAGGGTATGGCTTTCCCGCACATGATGCAATGGCTGAACGTCCCATCCTACGGACGACATTCTTTCTAAACACATCGGTTGAGTTCTTTTACCTAATGGCATTTTTTTTTTGCACACAATGGGCTAAATGACCAGGACATAAGGACCCTGAGGGCTCAGAGAAGGTTGGAGGAAGGGACCCACCTGGAACAGCTGTTGGGAGACAGATCCCGCCAAGGCCATCCAGCGTGTTCTTTAACGTACACAGGGTATAGCTCTCCCGCACACGGGGTCACGGCTTAACATCCCATCCAATGGACGGCGGCCTTTCTATGCCCATCAGTGTTAATTGTTCGCATCGGTTCTAACCGAAGCCAGGCTAAAGGTTTAGAAGAGAAAACAATCTCAATTGGGACTCGAACCTGGAGAAATGCATTACTAGTTTGGTGCGCTACCGATTGAGCCACCGAGGTGAAAGCAAAGCACATATTTTTAACACTATTAAAAAGGATGAAAAAGTAGTATTGGCAAAATTATCAGAAAGGCTTTCTACTTTGTTCCGGTACAATTCCCCTTCCACATTTTTCCTACCCTCCTCCCCTCCTGGGGCGGGGGTGGCTCAGTCGGTAGCGCGCGGTTGGCTCGTAATCTGCAGTTCCCAGGTTCGAGTTCCAGCTGGGTCAACGTTGAGACTTATCTCCGCAAAACTCCCCGCCCTGCCCACGGTCAGTAGGGGACACCGATGGGCTTGGAAAGATGGATGAACACCGATGGGCTGTCTCTCAACAGTTGTTCCAGTGGGTCCCCTCCCCTAACCTTCTCTGAGCCTTCGGGGTCCTTGTGACTTGGCCATTTAGCCCATGGTGTGCAAAAAGTGCTACTCAGAGGTAAAACAATCCAACCCAACCCACCCTCCTAATCTTTTACATCACACATAAAATTGCATCTGCAATTAATTTTACGGGAGCATTTTAATCGATCAGTGAAATGTATTCACTTGTACGATCTTTTAATCGTTCGACCATCAACGGCCTCGAATTTCACATTGAAGCAAACGACACCACGATCGCCAAATTCTTCAGTGCTAACTAACACTAGTAGTAGTACAACGCAGATACGTCACCGTCTCCATGGAAACCTGAAGGTACATTTCTCGGATTGGGTTCAAATGCGGTTGTTATGAGCATTGACCCACGAAGTAATTGTCCTTCACAGATGGCGGGAGAACTTTCTAATTTTATTACCTTGCCACTTGGCGCAGAAAGCATTGCTTGTCTTATTTCTCGACTTGATGAAAGGCAACGGCGACGCTCTCCGGTTCGCACTTTTAATTTGTATATTCTTATCTTCAAGACACTAAAGGTTAGTTTTGTGATTACCCCCCCCCCCCCTCAACCTCTTACAACTCAGATTTAATGCGAAGAACTGGAGTGGGAGTGATTCAGAAAATTGCGCGCCAGACTTGAAATCTGCAGTTCACAGGTTCGAGTTGGGTTGGGTTGTTTTACCTCTGAGCGGCACTTTTTTGCACACCATGGGCTAAATGGCCAGGTCACATGGACCCCGTGGGCGGGGGTGGCTCAGTCGGTAGCGCGCCAGGCTCGTAATCTGTACTTCCCAGGTTCGAGTCCCAGCTGGATCAGCGTTGAGATTTATCTCCGCAAAATTCCCCGCCCTGCCTACGGTCAGTAGGGGACACCGATGGGCATGGAAAGGCCACCGTCCGTCGGATGGGACTTTAAGCCGTGGCCCCGTGTGCGGGAGAGCCATACCTATGCACGTTAAAGAACACGCTGGATGGCCTTGACTGGAGGCTACCATCTGTCTCCCTACAGCTGTTCAAGTGGGCTCCCCCAACCTTCTCTGAGCCTTCGGGGTCCTTGTGGCCTGGCCATTTAGCCATGGTGTGCAAAAAAGTGCCGCTCAGAGGTAAAACAACCCAACCCATGGACCCCGTAGGCTCAGAGAAGGTTGGGGGAGGGAACCCACTGGAACAGCTGTTAGGAGACAGATGGTAGCCTCCCGTCAAAGCCATCCAGCATGTTCTTTAACGTGCACAGGGTATGGCTCTCCCACACACGAGGCCACGGCTTAACGTCCCATCCGACGGACGGCGACCTTTCCAAGCCCATCGGTGTCCCCTAGTGACCGTGGGCAGGGCGGGGAATTTTGCGGAGATAAATCTCAACGCTGACCCAGCTGGGATTCGAACCTGGGAACTACAGATTACGCGCCTGGCGCGCTACCGACTGAGCCACCCCCGCCCCCTCCCAGGTTCGAGAACCTGAACAAGATCTTAGAAGAGTTCCCAGGTTGCCAGGTAATCGAACCCAGTTGGGTCAGTGTTGAGATTTATCTCCACACAACTCGACATCCTGCATTTGGTCAGTTGGGGACACCGATGGGCTTGAAAAGACCGCCGTCCATCGGATGGAACATTAAAGCGTGGCCCCGTGTACGGGAGAGCCACACTCTGTGCACGTTAAAGGACACACTGGATGGCCTTGACGTGAGGCTACCATCTGTCTCCCAACAGCAGTTACAGTGGGTACCCTCCCCCATCCTTCTCTGAGTCTTTGGGGTCTTTGTGACCTGGTCATTTAGCCCATGGTGCAAAAAAAGTGCCGCTCAGAGGTAAAACGTGTGCGGGAGAGCCATACCTTGTGCACGTTAAAGAACATTCTGGATGGCCTTGACGGGAGGCTACCCTCTGTCTCCCAACAGCTGTTCCAGTGTGTCCCCTCCTCCAACCTTCTCTGATCCTTCGGGGTCCATGTGACCTGGCCATTTAGCCCATGGTGTGCAAAAAAGTGCCGCTCAGAGGTAAAACAACCGCTTTGTGAACAAAAGTGCTGCTCAGTTATAACAATCAAAAACCTTTTTGTTGTATAAAGAAACAGAATACTTATTTATATCCTTTAAATAACAAATAAAATAGTAGCAAATGTGCTAGATATTAAATTTCTTTGCATTTTGTTTTTCCTATCAAGATCCAATATTAAATCAGAAAAAGGGAATGGTGGTCTTTTGAATTCATCGGACCTATGCATTTGCCAGACACTTACCAGAATTTATTTTAGGGGTGGGTGGGTGGGTTGGGGGGAGAGAGAGTTTGAAAATAAGAACTGGGTAGGGTTTCTCAGATATTAAAATTTTCCACCGCACAAGAAAGGTTAAAATGATATTCTATATGGAATAAAATTTTATAGTTGTTCTTTGAAATATAGTTTTAGTGTCGGATTGGGTTGGGTTGTTTTACCTCTGAGCGGCACTTTTTTTGCATACCATGGGCTAAATGGCCAGGTCACATGGACCCCGAAGGCTCAGAGAAGGTTGGGGCAGGGGACCCACTGGAACAGCTGTTGGGAGACAGATGGTAGCCTCCCGTCAAGGCCATCTATCTTTTGCAACAATGGGCTAAATGGCCAGGTCACAAGGACCCCCGAAGGCTCAGAGAAGGTTGGGGGAGGGGACCCACAGGAACAGTTGTTGGAAGACAGATGGTAGCTTCCCGTCAAGGCCATCCATCTTTTTCATACAATGGGCTAAATGACCAGGTCACAATGACCTCGAAGGCTTAGAGAAAGTTGGGGGAGGAAACCACTGAAACGGCTGCTGGGAGACAAATGGTAGCCTTTGAGTTGGGTTGTTTTACCTCTGAGCGGCACTTTTTTTGCACACCATGGGCTAAATGGCCAGGTCTCATGGACTCCGAAGGCTCAGAGAAGGTTGGGGGAGGGGACCCACTGGAACAACTGTTGGGAGACAGATGGTAGCCTCCCGTCAAGGCCATCCAGCGTGTTCTTTAACGTGCACAGGATATGGCTCTCCAGCACACGGGACCACGGCTTAACGTCCCATCCGACGGGCGGCGGCATTTCCAAGCCCATCGGTGTCCCCTACTGACCGTGGGCAGGGCGGGGAATTTTGCGGAGATAAGTCTCAACGCTGACCCAGCTGGGACTCGAACCTGGGAACTACAGATTACGAGCCTGGCGCGCTACCGACTGAGCCACCCCCGCCCGCAAATGGTAGCCTCCCGTCAAGGCCATCCAGCGTGTTCTTTAACGTGCACAGGGTATGGCTCTCTCCCGCATACGGGGCCACGGCTTAATGTTCCATCCGACGGAAGGTGGCCTTTCCAAGCCTATCGGTATCCCCTACTGACCGCGGGCAGGGCGGGGAATTTTGCGGAGATAAATCTCAACGCTAATCCAGCTGGGACTCAAACCTGGGAACTATAGACTGAGTCACCCCCGCCCCCAACACTGACCGGTATAACACTAATCAAGGAACTTTTAAGGAAATCACTAATGAGACTTCTGCATTACGACCCCACACACCTGAGATTCTAAGCAGGATATTTCCAACTACAGCGTCACGCGCAAACAAACCAGGCTCTTACGAAAATAAATTGTCTGTCATATTTTTCATTTTAATCTTAATCGCCAAATCTGTTCAATTTCTTTGCTTTACTTCTGAACAGTACCGTTTTATTCATTAAGCTCAATAGGCACAGTGTCTAGGACCTACGAGCTATTAAGGGCTTACGAAAATATTTCACATAAAAATAATCTAAATTACGAAAATAAAAATAAAGCTGCAAAATCGAAATTAATAAAGTTTTAATCAGATAATAATAAAGTAGTTGGCATAAATGTACACATTAGAAATGTGTACAATTATGCCAACTATTGAAAAGTGGCAAAACAATAACAAATTAAACAATTTTTTTAAGGATATTAAAAATTATAATAGAAAACTTAAGCAATGTTCACTTTGTGATATTTTTATGCACAAATTCCCAAATAATATCTTCGAATGCAATTTCACAAATTCTATAATGAAATATAAATATTAAAATCAAATTTCAATAATACATACTACTTTACATATTTGAAAAGATAAAATCATTTTTTAAATTAAAAATAATTAAAGACAATTTTTTTTAATAGAATTAACATAAAAAAATACTAAAATGCTATGGGCGAGGGCCTTTAAAAATAAGAGTGCTTAGGGCCTACGAAGGTCTTAAAACGGCCCTGCTTCTGAACGACACTTTTGTGAACATGTTGGCCTAAATGGTCAGCCACAGTGAGTCAAGGCTATTCTACGTGTTTTGTAATGCGGAATTTCCCGGTCACGATACTTACTGCGCTGCGAGAAATGGTGGAAAGGAAAAATATTGTTTGAAAAGAATCTTGTTTAATTTCATTCTAGTAAATAAAATTTCATAGAGAAATGTGTGTACTGGTTTTCTATCTACTTCTGATTCCTTTATTTAAACATCAATAGGAGAGAGCAAACCAAATCGGACAGTTTCAAAGCAGTAAAATAAATCAAAATAACTCGCTTATCTAATTCAGAAATAAAGATTACAGCAAAGATCGGATTGGTTACCGATTTTGTTTGAAAGAACCCAATCTATTGATTTCATTTGGCACAAAGCCGTTTACAAAGAAACGTGAATTTATGACGAATCTGCATTATTTTCGTTGCTGTGCAACCGTCTCGACTTGGATATACAAAACGCCTACAAGATTAAGGTCATAAAGCAGCCTAAACCATAAATTATCTGAGAGCAGGTGTTTTATTTTCCCTTGCCGAACCAATACCGTCTATCAGTTTCTGAAACTTATTTTCTGAAACATTTTGAGATATATTAAGTCGTTTGACCAATCTTATTTTTAACAGTAATTTTAATTGCCAAAAATGCAAATTAGATCTTACAATATAGAGGTTAATTCATCAATGCTCATTTCGGAGAAGCCATTGACCGTAACTGAATACACGCAAGTGAAATACGCGTCCACAAGCTTGCGTGAGCTGTCGATACTGTTGCCATTTAGAGGAGGCGCCATTTTTTTTTCATTTCTTTATTCTTTGTGTCCTTAATCGGAAAACTTTCGTTCCCTTCCCGGAAATGGCGAAAACACAAATCAATATTTTCTCCGTTATTCCCAAGTATCTTAAGGTAGATGTAAACTTCGCACACACAAGAAGGATTTCAAGTAATTCACTTCAATTTACTTTTGCTGATCGTTACAGCGTTATTAGTGAAACCCGTAGTGGCAACACACGCACTAGAAACTATCGACGCCGCCATGAACGCAACAGGCAGATATTGAAAGGCAAAAGCGAACACAACTGATAAGTACCAAGTAAACTAGTGATTTCTCAATTAAATTACGTAAGTCTTTCAACTAGTTTTTGTCTCCAAAAGAAACGAAGGATGATTTGTCAACTATCTACTGGTAAACAATATTTTAGGTTTAAGCCATACGTGAAAAATTCCTTTCTGTTGGTAGGCCTAATAAAATATTACATTTTTCTCAAATATTTCGAGAAATCTTTTTAATTCACTAATTTCTTCCCTCCATTTTTAGGACTTTCCTTTTTAATAAAGTTTATTAAAAAATCAGTGAAGTGATATGTTATTCATAAAAAAACTGGAAATGGTTTGTTTGTAATAGGGTGATCACCGGGCAGATTTCACGTAGTAAATGAAGAAACATGCAGATATAATGTATATATGTTATTTACTATTTTAAAATACATTCAATATAATCATAAAAAAATATTCGTGAAAAAATGTTTAACTCTTAAATATCTAAAAAGTAACACTAGGCCTAACAAAAAATGCAATGTTTAAACGTGATATGGTTTGAAACATGGTATGCATAAGCAGGGGCGTAGCGAAAGACTGCTATGGTTGGAGGGGGGGGGGGGGAGAAGATCAAAATTTTCCAACTCGAGCAAAATTTTGGCACAATTTGCCAACCGAGCAAACTTGATTGGAATTTCGCTCCGGCGGGGGGGGGGGGGGGTAAGACAATTTTCACGACTCTCGTGCATTTTGCCATTTGACTTCCAATTTTGCCAACTACACGTAATTACGAAACTAATCCCAATCTTTACATCTCTCCTAAATTTACCAAATCGCTTAAAACTTTCAAACTCCGCAATATTTTGCCAAGTTTACTCGATTTTAGTCAACTATCCTGAATTTCACGAACCCAATCCCAATTATCACAACTCGCCCGTATTTTCCAAGTGGATTCGAATTTTGCCAACTGACCTACATTCTGTTAAGTTTCCTCAATTTGTCCAACACTCCTTTATTTCGCAAAACAAATCTCAATTTTCACAACTCGCCTATATTTTACCAAGTGTGTCGCTTGAAACATATCTGTGTGAACTTGTTCCAGCTTTTGTAGAGTTTGTAGACTATATACACCTATTGCAAATTTCCAATAAAATATTTAATCAACAAATGAGCATTTTTGTGAAATAAATAAAAATGATAATTATAATAATTTTCTACCTAAATAATCATAAATATGGTTAGTGTTCTTGGCTTCTGATCAAAAGGATTTGGATTCGAATCCCGGATAAGGCATGGATGTTTGTGTTTGTTTTTCTGCTGAGGTCTCGCCTTCCACAGATCTTTTCTATGGCCATGGGCGTCCGCAAACGGGGCACTTGCCCCCCCACCCCTGGGGTCGAAAAAAAAATTCCACAAATTATAATCGTTACAATTTAAACGTAATTAATTTATATACATTATGTATGTGTTTTTGTATTGATGCAATACTGTATCTATAATCTACATGTGAAAAAAACCTAAGTAAAAATTTATTGATGTAATTATTTATCTCCACCCCCACCTCCTGGAAAATTTTCTGCGGATGCCCATGTCTATGGCCTATTCAACTAACACGCACCTGTCGGTCCTCTGTGGCGAGCAGGTGCTTGAGAGAATATTTATTTAATTTAGTCATTTTTCAAGTGCGGTGCATGCATATATGCTAAAAATTGAGAGCTTTTAATGTTTTTTTTTATAACATTACGAATATTTAACACGTTGACTGCCGTATGAATCATATATGATTCGCACTTAATTTGCTCCTGAGGCCGCGTGAATCGTCCGTGCTTCGCATACAAATTTGTAGTTCAGGTCTCGTGAATCAGTTTGGCTTCACACTAGAATGCATTGCTTATGGGTAATACAGGAGTGTGTGTGTGTGGGGGGGGGGGGGGGCTCAGTCGGTAGCGCGTCAGGCTCGTAATCTGTAGTTCCCAGGTTCGAGTCCCAGCTGGGTCAGCGTTGAGATTTATCTCCGCAAAATTCCCCGCCCTGCCCACGGTCAGTAGGGGACACCGATGGGCTTGGAAAGGCCGCCGTCCGTCGGATGGGACGTTAAGCCGTGGCCCCGTGTGCGGGAGAACCATACCCTGTGCACGTTAAAGAACACGCTGGATGGCCTTGACGAGAGGCTACCATCTGTCTCCCAACAGCTGTTCCAGTGGGTCCCCTCCCCCAACCTTCTCTGAGCCTTCGGGGTCCATGTGACCTGGCCATTTAGCCCATGGTGTGCAAAAAAGTGCCGCTCAGAGGTAAAACAACCCAACCCAGGAGTGTGGACTGAGGAACAAATCCTTGGTCTTAGCGCGGCGAAATTTCAACTAAAGTATATTGTAGGAAATTTTTTGAATTTCGGTGCTAAATAAAATAAGAAAATGCTGTTTATTTACTAAACAAAACAATGTATTCTGAAAATACAATCTCAAACAAAAGCAAACATTCTAAAACTAAAAACAGAAATCTGAGGTATTGTTATTTTACTTCACATGTGTCAAGAATACTCGAATAATAAAATTTGTAAAGTGTATTCGTGTACAACAGTAAAACAAGGAACACAATAATATTTGTCGCATTGGACACATTTCCAGCGAGTCTGTGTTGCTTTGGAAGCTGCATATTTTCTATTATATCCTTGTATCACACGGTCTATAGATAAAAAAAAAACGTGTTCAGGCCGCCTGAAGCACACGTGATTCACATTTTTAAAGTTTGTGTTTAAGCAAAAAATTTATAAAAATTATATAAACTTATTGTATAGCAATTTAAGACCGATTTTAGTTGATTTAACAAAAAAAAGACTTGCCCGAGGACTCGAAAAAATTTTAACATTGCGGCAGTCAACGTGTTAAGAAAAATTTCTTTTAATTTTTATCATATATATATATATTGTTCAGTATGGTAAAACATTATATTGACTACCGATTTCAAAATAATGCCATCTTATTTGTTTAAAAAAAATAAAATTAGAGTCTCATTTGAGATTTCTGGGGGTTAAATAGATTCAATTTTTTTATTCGCTGCATTGGCTTGAATACGTCTTGCAATAATCGAGTAGGATTCAAAATAATTGACAGAATAATTCGGTTTGGAAGAAAATTTGTTATGCAACCCTAAAATTTAAATACTATTAGAGTCAATGGTGGTGCTGACAGATATTTAGTCATCTCATTCTAACGAGAAAACCTGAGTGATGTAAAAATATTAAAATCGAAATACACCGGTCCCTCGATTTACACGGTTTTCGTTTTGCACGGGCAAAAAAGTTTCGATTTACACGATTGATAGACTCAATTTTACATAGTCAAGAAAATACAACCAGTTTCGTTTTATAGATTATAGACTCGGCTTTACGCAGCACCGACTCGGATTCTTTTTGATATATGCATATACACCGAAGAGCCAAAACACTATGACCAGCGAGTCTTTATGCAAATCGAAGCAACTGTACGTAAACGACGACGCGTGTAAAGATCATGAAATGGTATAAATAACACCTGATACTGAGCTCTGTTAATCAGTGTTATTCTTGTTCAGATGGGAAGGTCAGCGGTTTGAAAAAGGTCAAATTGTAATGACCAGACGACTGAGACAGAGCATTTCCGAGACGGCAAGGCTTGTGGGGTGCTCCACGGTCAGCTGTGGTTAGTACCTTTAAAAAGTGGTCCGAAGAGGGAAAAACCACGAACCGCCGACAAGGTGTAGGCCGACCATGGCTCATCGATGCTAGGGGTGAGTGAAGGCTATCCCTTATGGTACAAGCCAACAGAAGGGATACAACGGCGCAACTCGCCCGTAATTTGAATGCTGGTGACGGGAGTAATGTGTCACAACACACAGTACATCGAACTCTGCTGAAAATGGGGCAGTGTAGCCGCAGGTCGCTCCGAGTATGCACGCTAACCTCGGTTCACCAGCAAAAGTGCCTAAAATGGGCTTGCGAGCATCAAAACTGGACCTTGAATGATTGGAAGAAGGTCGTCTGGTCCGATGATACTCGTTTCCTGTTGCACCATGTGGATGGCCGAGTATGTGTGTGTCATTTACCAGGGAAGTGTTGGCACCAGAATGCACTGTGAGATGAAGACAAGTCAGTGGAGGAAGTGTAATGCTTTTGGCAATGTTCTGCTGGGAAACCCTAGTCCAGTCATTCATGTGCAGGAAACTGATGTCTACCACCTAACTAAATATGATTGCAGACCAGGTACGTCCTTTCATGGCAATGGTATATCCCTCTATTAGTGCCTTCTTTCAGCAGGATAATGTGCCATGCCACACTGCCCGGATTGTTTGAGAATGGTTCTTAGAACATGAGAAATACTTCCAGGTATTGCCCTGGCCTAATGGTCAGAGAAGGTCGGGGGAGGGGACCCACTGGAGCAGCTATTGGGAGACAGATGATATCCTCCCGTCAAGGCCATCCAGCGTGTTCTTTAACGTGCACAGGGTATGGCTCTCACGCACACGGGGCCACGGCTTAACGTCCCATCCGACGGACGGCGGCCTTTCCAAGCCCATCGGTGTCCCCTACTGACCTTGGGCAGAGCGGGGAATTTTGTGGAGATAAATCTCAACGCTGACTCAGCTGGGACTCGAACCTGGGAACTACAGATTACGAGCCTGGCGCGCTACCGACTGAGCCACCCCCGCCCCTAAAATTAAAGAAAAATATCCATACACTAACGTTGAGAAGAAGTGAAATTGCAGCTCTTTTGAAAACATTTTCGAACACCCCCTGAAATATCATCTTAGGAAAAGTCTCATTTCATAAACATATTGTTTTTCTTTTGCAACCACGCTCGCTATCAAATTAAATCGTTATGCTGTGTTAGTTTCTCGAATGCATACGGCCTTATCAAAGGATTCGTCACTTCTGGCTGAAACAGCTTCTCTTAATCTGTTGATCACGATGATAGATGGTGTTTTCTTTGTTTCGATATCTCGATGGCGCTGAGAGAAAGCTTCACCGAGTGGCAGTCTCACAGCGATAGCCTAGAAATCGCGCCACTAAGATTACTGTTACCACGAACTTACTTCACGGTCATATTTTATTGCATCATTGCATGCGCCAGATCGTTCGTCTCGCCCTGATTGGAGAATGGGAAGGTGTGGAGGTTGTTGCCACCCATTGCATAAAAATGTTTAGTTATAATAGTAAACGAAACTGATGAGAGAGAGAAATGGTCAGATTTTTATTAATTGGAAGAGCCTGTTGTTAAAAGCAGAAGTTTAACATTAGTAATTTAATTTTAATTAAAATATTAAGCGTAATATTTTCAACAAGAACTGAAAAGAAACATTTTTGTCTAGCTAGTTTTCTAGAGGTGTGTAAATGGTAGCTAGGTAGTCACTGGAAGGAGAGCTATGCACCAATCCCCTGTGATGATGCATAGAATCGGCCAGGCCTAGCACTTAATGTCCGACCCCGCCTTCTCGTGGTGCAGACCGTTAGTACCTTTTAAAAGAGATACTCTTGTGGAAGTGAACGGAAGGGGAGGGCTGCCAGATTAGTGTGGCCTACTGATCTGGACAACTATGGCTACTTTTCTTTTTTTTTTCTACCCTGCTGAGGAGTGGTCAACCACACAGGGTCCTGGTGCTGACCATATAAACCCACTGGACTGGACAGATATATGGCTCTGAGCTTGATTATGGATCTTGATTTTGCTGCACTGGTGGGCTTCTGTGGAGGGAAAAACCTTCCGCTGTGTTTTCTGTTTGTTTGTGGGTTGACAGCCCCAAGTGAATAGATTCACAGGATATGTTTATCAGCTGGTGGATAATCCTGAGCAGAGGTCATCGCCAGGCACCTGAACTCTTTGCTTCTATTCTTGGAGAATTCTGCTTCTACTGGCATCGTCAAATTCTACATTGGAGGAAGTCTTCCAGTGTAGATGGCTTCAGCCTTTAGTGGTGGGGAACGGGTCTTTGCCCCATGTCTGCGATTAGGGGGCTGTTTGATATTGTCGGCATTCCCTCTCTCAATGAACATAGTTTCTTTAAACATCCCACTAACAATTTTCTCTCCATAGGTAGTTGGAATGTGAGGACTCTGCACACAGCTTTTTCTCTTGATGCCCTCACACAAGAATTCCACCATTATAATTTAGATATTCTCGGCTTGCAAGAGACCAGATGGACAGATAAAGGTCATCTTAAAAATAATCTTAAATTTCTCTTTTCAGGGAGGGACGACAATAAGCATCACCAAGGTGTGGGTCTACTTCTCAGCAGACACGGTGGTGATGCTCTTTTAGGATATGAGTGCATTAATGAAAGGTTTCTTACAGCAAAATTTCAGACAAGCATTAAAGACTTGAATGTTATCTGCTGTTATACCCCCACTGAGGATGCCGATGAGGATGAGAAGGATAGGTTTTATGAACAACTTCAGGATATTTTGAATTCTGTCAAGAAAGGAGATATTACCCTTGTTCTAGGTGACTTCAATGCCAAAGTTGGTACTGACGCTGACCTTTGGGGAGGAGTAATAGGCCTTTTGGTATTGGTAGCTGCAATGGCAATGGGCAACGTCTCCTACAGGTAAGTAAACTCAATGGATTTAGAATAACTAACACTTATTACAAACACCGCTATATACATAAGTACACATGGGTTTCACCTGATGGGCTCCATAAGAATATGATTGATTATATATTAATTAACAGCAAATGGGCTAGTTCTGTTAGGAATACCAGGGCATATAGGGGAGCCGATATTGGATCTGACCATTACCTTGTTAAAAGTGTCTTGCAACTTAAACTTAAAAAGTGTTGTGCTAAAGTTAAAAAAATTACCTTTAATACTGAAGCTCTGAAAGAGTCAGTTATAGCTAAAGCTTACCCTAATAAGTTACTTAGTCATTATAAGAGCCATGATTTGCTTACTACTGAAGTTGAGGAAGAATGGGACCATTTTAAACAGGCTTTTTTTTTGAAAAAATGTAGCAGAGGAGGCAGAATTATTTGAGTGATAAGGCACTTGAGCTTGTTTCAGAAAGAAAGAAAACCGAAGAACAGAAAGAATGTCCTTAATCAATACCCTATTTGTCCTAATAGAAAGCATTACAGAGAACTTAATAAACATGTAAAAGATCAGTTAGCTGCTGATAAGAATCTTTGGCTTGATGGCTTGGCTGACAAAGCTGAGGAAGCAGTTAGACAGCACAACAGCAGAGAGCTGTACCAGATAATTAATGTTTTATGTGATAGAAAACGGACAGGCATACAGGGATTGAAGGATAAACAAGATAAGGTTATGGAAGTTAAGAATTCTGTCATGGCTAGGTGGGCTGAGCATTTCAGTGATGTTTTAAACGATGTGGTTAGTTCTACTCCCATTGTTTATAATGATGATAAATGCATTGGTGGCTTTAACTTTGGCCCTATAGTACAGTCTGAAGTTATTTTGGGTATTTTTAAACTAAAACTTCATAAATCCCCAGGGGTAGATGAAATTACTACGGAAGTGTTTAGAGCTGGGAATGTTTCGTCTACCACTTGGATTACTGAAATTTTGAATATCTTTTATGCTAAAGGCATGGTTCCTAAGGATTTTGTCAGAGCTATTATTATCCCTATTTTCAAAAAAGGTGATCGCAGTTCTTGTGGTAACTATAGGGGTATCAGCCTACTCTCTGTTCCAGAGAAAGTTATTTGCATAATTGTGCTTAATAGAATTAAGAATCTGGTTGACAGTCAATTGCATGATGAGCAATGTGGATTCAGAAGTGGTAGGGGATGTGTGGATCAGATATTTTCACTCGGACAGATTCTTGAGAAATGTTTAGAGTTTAAAAAACCTTTGGTTGCTAGCTTTGTTGATTTCGAAAAGGCTGTTGACTCTGTTGATCGCCATAATTTGTGGTTGATTGTGAGATCATATGGTATACCAGACAAGTTAGTTAACATAATGAAAGCTCTCTGTAATAGCACTGAATCGTGTGTGAGAGTTGGTAAGGCTTATAGCAATTGGCTTAGCATTACTTCTGGTGTTCGACAAGGGTGCATTTTGTCACCTTTTTAGTTTGGTTATTGATTATGTTATGCGAAATTCACTGCAAGGGACAGATTTTGGCCTTAATTGGGCTGGAGATACGAAAATTTCTGATTTAGATTATGCTGATGATTTAGCCCTTTTGGTAAATGATGTTGATGAGATGAACTCTTTCATTCGAGCTGTTGATGAGACTGGTAGTAGAGTAGGTTTGGTTATAAACAGAGAGAAAACTAAAGTGATGAAAATTGGTCAGGCAAGTTGTGATTCAGTTAATCTGAATGGTTGCAGTCTTGAGCAGGTGTCACAGTTTAATTACCTTGGGAGCTATGTAACAGATAATAGTGACGTGACAGACGGATAGGGATTGCTGCCGGAACTTTTAAGAATCTATGGAGAGTGTGGAGAAATAGGCGTATACACCTAAAGACTAAAATTAGACTGTATAATAGTTTGGTTCTTTCTAGGGTTAGTTATGGTAGTGAAACTTGGACACTTTGTAAACAAGATAACAGGAAACTAGATGCTTACGCAGTGTTTTGGGTATTAGGTGGTTCAACTTTGTAACTAATGATGAGGTTAGGCCATGTTGCCCGTATGGATAATTATAGATTGGCGAATAAGGTTAAGAATAGTGTGCCTAAAGGCCTGAGGAAGAGGGGGAGACCTAGGATGCGGTGGGCAGACAATGTCAAACAGGGCATTGTTAGAATTGGTTGTGCAGTGGCCGGATGCAGCAGATGTAGCTCAGGACAGATATGCTTGGAGAACTAAATTGCACGGTCTGGTTGGACCTCCGTAGCCCATGGCTGCTTGAGGATGATGATGATGAATTTTCTAGAAATGAGCATTTACTTTCTCTTTGTCCTCTGTCTGTCTCTGCCCTTCTACAGACTTTCGATTTTTTTCGTGTTTAGAGGCTGGTAAGCTCTAACACGAGGCAAATTAAAATATATATTATATATTTTTTGAGTTGGATTAAATTGAAAAATAAACATTAAAAATATCCTGCAATGAAAAAGAGGCAATTGGTTAATGTTAAAAAAAAATTAATAAACAAATTCTAAATATCTAAGAACAATATTGACGAAGTATTTTAACTAGCATTTTTCGAATTTTTCAATAACGTTCTTTAAAGATGGAAATATTTTGAAAAAATTTACGAATATTGCAAACGATCTGTGGTAAAAATTTGAAATTTTGATGAAAACGTGTGGCGGTGGAGATTTACACTGACAACAATGATTTGCCGACTTATTCCCTGTGGTTGTGAAAAACACGGGTTATTTAACCCTTTCAGGACCATAAGGTTTCTAAGAGTAAATATTACTATGTAACTGTTTATTTTAGTTTGTTTAGACGTAAAATAAATAAAAATCTTAAGAAAAATACATAACAATGTGTAGTTTTTTTGGAATTTTATGGGAAATATTTTTCCCAATGGACTATAAAGGTAACACAAATTATAGTTAGGCTTATTATGCAATGTCTTTTATTTATTGGTTTATTAGAACAAAATGTTAACTAAAATAATACAAAATTATGAAATAAAATTACTATACAAAATGATGTGCTAATTATGATATTCTGCGAAGCAATTTCTTTTGGTTGTGAAGCAAAGATGGACATTGCACAGATGCAACATTATTGCAAAGATGGACATGGACTAAACGTTCCCGTTTACGTAATTGCGTTCGGCATACGTTCTATTTTGACATTCTGTATAAAAAATGCAGATAAGGTTATAATTAAATACGACAATCACCAATTTTAAAATGGGGAAAAATGTTTCTCTTAGTCGTGAAAGGGTTAAGAGATAACTAAATTTTTTACATTATTTCGTAAAAAAAAAACCATGTTATTGTTTTTACTTATTGTCTGTAGATTGTATTTTTTTTTCGTCTTTAGAGAAAAATTTAGATTTTTTTTTGGTTGAATAGATACTAATAAAATATTTGTCTTTTATTTCAGCACATGTACGAGTATCATATTACAACTTTCAAATTTCCTGTTGAAATTCAATGGATGTGTAAAACATTACCTCCACTTAACAGAAAAAAAATTGGTTCAGTTCAGGATCTATGAAAAGATTTGAAATTTTTAATGGCAATACGAAGAATGGCAAAGTGTTTAGGATTGAGCTTTGCAACATTTGGTCGTGGGGTGAGGAGGCCAAACAATTTTAGAATATGGGATGGGTTGTTTTACCTCTGAGCGGCACTTTTTTGCACACCATGGGCTAAATGGCCAGGTCACATAGATCCCGAAGGCTCAGAGAAGGTTGGGTGAGAGGACCCACTGGAATAGCTGTTGGGAGATAGATGGTAGCCTCCCGTCAAGGCCATCCTGCGTGTTCTTTAACGTTGGGTTGTTTTACCTCGGAGCGGCACTTTTTTGCACACCATGGGCTAAATGGCCAGGTCACATGGACCCCGAAGGCTCAGAGAAGGTTGGGGGAGGGGACCCACTGGTACAGCTGTTGGGAGACAGATGGTAGTCTCCAGTCAAGGTCATCCAGCGTGTTCTTTAACGTTGGGTTGTTTTACCTCTGAGCGGCACTTTTTTGCACACCGTGGGCTAAATGGCCAGGTCACATGGACCCCGAAGTCTCAGAGAAGGTTGGGGGAGGGGACCCACTGATACAGCTGTTGGGAGACAGATGGTAGCCTCCCGTCAATGCCATCCAGCTTGTTCTTTAACGTTGGGTTGTTTTACCTCTGAGCGGCACTTTTTTGCACACCATGGGCTAAATGGCCAGGTCACATGGACCCCGAAGGCTCAGAGAAGGTTGGGGGAGGGGACCCACTGGAACAGCTGTTCGGAGACAGATGGTAGCCTCCCGTCAAGGCCATCCAGCGTGTTCTTTAACGTGCACAGGGTATGGCTCTCCCGCACACGGGGCCATGGCTTAACGTCCCATCCGACGGACGGCGGCCTTTCCAAGCCCATCAGTGTCCCCTACTGACCGTGGGCAGGGCGGGGAGTTTTATGGAGATAAATCTCAACGCTGACCCAGCTGGGACTCGAACCTGGGAACTACAGATTACGAGCCTGGCGCGCTACCGACTGAGCCCCCCCCCCCCACCAAATCTTGTCGGAACCATTCCTTTGTCAAACGACAGTTTCCAGGAGAATTAAAGATATGGCTTGTAAATATTAAGGCCCAGCTCATTCAAGCTATTCAATGTAGCCCGTGGTTTGCCCTACAAGTGATGAATCGACAGACGTAGCTGGGTTAGCTCAATTACTTGTTTTTATGCGTGGAAAATTCCAGGATACAATATTAAAGATATTTTCTTTTGTAAGCCTCTCAAAACTTCTGGGGCCGGGGGTGGTTCAGTCGGTAGCGCGCCAGGCTCGTAATCTGTAGTTCCCAGGTTCGAGACCCAGCTGGGTCAGCGTTGAGATTTATCTCCGCAAAATTCCCCGCCCTGCCCACGGTCAGTAGGGGACACCGATGGGCTTGGAAAGGCCGCTGTCCATTGGATGGGACGTTAAGCCGTGGCCCCGTGTGCGGGAGAGCCATACCCTGTGCACCTTGACGGGAGGCTACCATCTGTCTCCCAACAGCTGTTCCAGTGGGTCCCCTCCCCCAACCTTCTCTGAGCCTTCGGGGTCCATGTGACCTGGCCATTTAGCCCATGGTGTGCAAAAAAGTGCCGCTCAAAGGTAAAACAATCCAGCTTTAAAGAACACACTGGATGGCCTTGACGGGAGGCTACCATCTGTCTCCCAACAGCTGTTCCAGTGGGTCCCCTCCTCCAACCTTCTCTGAGCCTTCGGGGTCCATGTGACCTGGCCATTTAGCCCATGGTGTGCAAAAAAGTGCCGCTCAGAAGTAAAGCAACCCAACTCAAAACTTCTACTACGGGTGAGGATATTTTTAATATGATTAAATAATTTTTTGCCGAAAACAACCTTGAATGGAAAAATTGTATTTCTGTATGTACTGACGGAGCAAAAGCAATGAGTGGTTATATCACAGGACTAGCAGGTCATATAAAACAAGTTCCAACAGAATGTAAGTTCACTCCAAAGAATGTAGAGGGAGAAGAAGTTAAGCTTCCATAGAGATTAATGTAAAATCGAGTATCGTGCATTTGGGGTAGAGGTGAAACGAACATTACAGGGGACGAACGCTTTTGTAATTACATGTTACTGTCAACTTCCATTCTCTTCGCTTTTCCTATGTAATAATTTCCCATTGATATCCTTGCAGAGTATATTAATATCAATTCTGTTTCCTGTTTCTATGCAACCAAGAAAGCTTCTAATTGTAATAATTTATTCTATAAATTAACTTCAGGCTAATTTCAAATCTTCTCTATCCGTTTCAACGAAAAATAATTCCAATGGAGAAAATAAACCTTTATTAAAATCATAATATTATTTTTTTCAAATACAAAGTGCAGTTACTTTTTTTCCTTTTTTAAAATATAAATTTTTTGATGCATAATTCCTTTGCCCCTTATTGTTTGCTTCCCAGCTTAAACGAATGCACGATACGAATCGAAACACCACTTGAGGTTGCCACTTACGCTTTGTCAAAGCTGAACTTCTTTTCCTTATACGTTCTTTGGTTCACTCATTGTTGTCTTCACCGTGAAGCGCTCATAGCTAAATTTCTCTCTAATGATTTCAAAAGAGTTCAGGATGAAAGTGTACAAATGGTTAATTTCATCGAAACCGACCATTGAAGTCTCGACTTTTTTCAATTTCGCGTGAATAAATGGTTGCAGCTTCACACTGAAGTACGTTGGTTGTCACGAGGAAATGTTCTTTGCCATTTATTTGAACTCCACAATGAAGTAGGCCTTTTTTTCATCGACCACGAGTTTAGACTTTCTTTGAGACTACAAGACTTAGAATGGCTTCTATAGTTAGCATATTTAGCTGATATTTTTGAAAAAACATTTTGAATTTATCATTGCAAGGAGACAATGTTGATGTGCTCTATATTTAGAAGAAAACAGAGGCCATGATGAAAAAAATTCTCTGGGAAAACGGAATTAAAAAGAACTGTGACCAATTTCAGCGACTAGATTCATTTCTTAAAGAAAATGAGCAAACGATTGTAGTCTTTGAAGACATCAAACAACAAATAATCGTTCACTTAAGCACTGTTAAAACTTTTATAACGTAATTAATATTTTCCACCTCCTGATGAAACGCAAGAATGGGTTGGGTTGTTTTACCTCTGAGCGGCACTTTTTTGCACACCATGGGCTAAATGGCCAGGTCACATGGACCCCGAAGGCTCAGAGAAGGTTGGGGGAGGGGACCCACTGGAACAGCTGTTAGGAGACAGATGGTAGCCTCCCGTCAAGGCCATCCAGCGTGTTCTTTAACGTTGGGTTGTTTTACCTCTGAGCGGCACTTTTTTGCACACCATGGGCTAAATGGCCAGGTCACATGGACCCCGAAGGCTCAGAGAAGGTTGGGGGAGGGGACCCACTGGAACAGCTGTTAGGAGACAGATGGTAGCCTCCCGTCAAGGCCATCCAGCGTGTTCTTTAACGTTGGGTTGTTTTACCTCTGAGCGGCACTTTTTTGCACACCATGGGCTAAATGGCCAGGTCACATGGACCCGGAAGCTCAGAGAAGGTTGGGGGAGGGGTTGGGTTGTTTTACCTCTGAGCGGCACTTTTTTGCACACCATGGGCTAAATGGCCAGGTCACATGGACCCCGAAGGCTCAGAGAAGGTTGGGGGAGGGGACCCACTGGAACAGCTGTTGGGAGACAGATGGTAGTCTTCCATCAAGCGTGTTCTTTAACGTGCACAGGGTATGGCTCTCCCGCACACGGGGCCACGGCTTAACGTCCCATCCGACGGACGGCGTCTTTTCCAAGCCCATCGGTGTCCCCTACTGACCGTGGGCAGGGCGGAGAAAAATCTCAACGCTGACCCAGCTAGGACTCGAACCTGGGAACTACAGATTACGAGCCTGGCGCGCTACCGACTGAGCCACCCCCGCCCCTTCTCTCTGGGAAAACGGAATTAAAAAGAACTGTGACCAATTTCAGCGACTAGATTCATTTCTTAAAAAAAATGAGCAAACGATTGTAGTCTTTGAAGACATCAAACAACAAATAATCGTTCACTTAAGCACTGTTAAAACTTTTATAACGTAATTAATATTTTCCACCTCCTGATGAAACGCAAGAATGGGTTGGGTTGTTTTACCTCTGAGCGGCACTTTTTTGCACACCATGGGCTAAATGGCCAGGTCACATGGACCCCGAAGGCTCAGAGAAGGTTGGGGGAGGGGACCCACTGGAACAGCTGTTAGGAGACAGATGGTAGCCTCCCGTCAAGGCCATCCAGCGTGTTCTTTAACGTTGGGTTGTTTTACCTCTGAACGGCACTTTTTTGCACACCATGGGCTAAATGGCCAGGTCACATGGACCCGGAAGCTCAGAGAAGGTTGGGGGAGGGGTTGGGTTGTTTTACCTCTGAGCGGCACTTTTTTGCACACCATGGGCTAAATGGCCAGGTCACATGGACCCCGAAGGCTCAGAGAAGGTTGGGGGAGGGGACCCACTGGAACAGCTGTTGGGAGACAGATGGTAGTCTTCCATCAAGCGTGTTCTTTAACGTGCACAGGGTATGGCTCTCCCGCACACGGGGCCACGGCTTAACGTCCCATCCGACGGACGGCGTCTTTTCCAAGCCCATCGGTGTCCCCTACTGACCGTGGGCAGGGCGGAGAAAAATCTCAACGCTGACCCAGCTAGGACTCGAACCTGGGAACTACAGATTACGAGCCTGGCGCGCTACCGACTGAGCCACCCCCGCCCCTTCTCTCTGGGAAAACGGAATTAAAAAGAACTGTGACCAATTTCAGCGACTAGATTCATTTCTTAAAAAAAATGAGCAAACGATTGTAGTCTTTGAAGACATCAAACAACAAATAATCGTTCACTTAAGCACTGTTAAAACTTTTATAACGTAATTAATATTTTCCACCTCCTGATGAAACGCAAGAATGGGTTGGGTTGTTTTACCTCTGAGCGGCACTTTTTTGCACACCATGGGCTAAATGGCCAGGTCACATGGACCCCGAAGGCTCAGAGAAGGTTGGGGGAGGGGACCCACTGGAACAGCTGTTAGGAGACAGATGGTAGCCTCCCGTCAAGGCCATCCAGCGTGTTCTTTAACGTTGGGTTGTTTTACCTCTGAGCGGCACTTTTTTGCACACCATGGGCTAAATGGCCAGGTCACATGGACCCGGAAGCTCAGAGAAGGTTGGGGGAGGGGTTGGGTTGTTTTACCTCTGAGCGGCACTTTTTTGCACACCATGGGCTAAATGGCCAGGTCACATGGACCCCGAAGGCTCAGAGAAGGTTGGGGGAGGGGACCCACTGGAACAGCTGTTGGGAGACAGATGGTAGTCTTCCATCAAGCGTGTTCTTTAACGTGCACAGGGTATGGCTCTCCCGCACACGGGGCCACGGCTTAACGTCCCATCCGACGGACGGCGTCTTTTCCAAGCCCATCGGTGTCCCCTACTGACCGTGGGCAGGGCGGAGAAAAATCTCAACGCTGACCCAGCTAGGACTCGAACCTGGGAACTACAGATTACGAGCCTGGCGCGCTACCGACTGAGCCACCCCCGCCCCTTCTCTCTGGGAAAACGGAATTAAAAAGAACTGTGACCAATTTCAGCGACTAGATTCATTTCTTAAAAAAAATGAGCAAACGATTGTAGTCTTTGAAGACATCAAACAACAAATAATCGTTCACTTAAGCACTGTTAAAACTTTTATAACGTAATTAATATTTTCCACCTCCTGATGAAACGCAAGAATGGGTTGGGTTGTTTTACCTCTGAGCGGCACTTTTTTGCACACCATGGGCTAAATGGCCAGGTCACATGGACCCCGAAGGCTCAGAGAAGGTTGGGGGAGGGGACCCACTGGAACAGCTGTTAGGAGACAGATGGTAGCCTCCCGTCAAGGCCATCCAGCGTGTTCTTTAACGTTGGGTTGTTTTACCTCTGAACGGCACTTTTTTGCACACCATGGGCTAAATGGCCAGGTCACATGGACCCGGAAGCTCAGAGAAGGTTGGGGGAGGGGTTGGGTTGTTTTACCTCTGAGCGGCACTTTTTTGCACACCATGGGCTAAATGGCCAGGTCACATGGACCCCGAAGGCTCAGAGAAGGTTGGGGGAGGGGACCCACTGGAACAGCTGTTGGGAGACAGATGGTAGTCTTCCATCAAGCGTGTTCTTTAACGTGCACAGGGTATGGCTCTCCCGCACACGGGGCCACGGCTTAACGTCCCATCCGACGGACGGCGTCTTTTCCAAGCCCATCGGTGTCCCCTACTGACCGTGGGCAGGGCGGAGAAAAATCTCAACGCTGACCCAGCTAGGACTCGAACCTGGGAACTACAGATTACGAGCCTGGCGCGCTACCGACTGAGCCACCCCCGCCCCTTCTCTCTGGGAAAACGGAATTAAAAAGAACTGTGACCAATTTCAGCGACTAGATTCATTTCTTAAAAAAAATGAGCAAACGATTGTAGTCTTTGAAGACATCAAACAACAAATAATCGTTCACTTAAGCACTGTTAAAACTTTTATAACGTAATTAATATTTTCCACCTCCTGATGAAACGCAAGAATGGGTTGGGTTGTTTTACCTCTGAGCGGCACTTTTTTGCACACCATGGGCTAAATGGCCAGGTCACATGGACCCCGAAGGCTCAGAGAAGGTTGGGGGAGGGGACCCACTGGAACAGCTGTTAGGAGACAGATGGTAGCCTCCCGTCAAGGCCATCCAGCGTGTTCTTTAACGTTGGGTTGTTTTACCTCTGAACGGCACTTTTTTGCACACCATGGGCTAAATGGCCAGGTCACATGGACCCGGAAGCTCAGAGAAGGTTGGGGGAGGGGTTGGGTTGTTTTACCTCTGAGCGGCACTTTTTTGCACACCATGGGCTAAATGGCCAGGTCACATGGACCCCGAAGGCTCAGAGAAGGTTGGGGGAGGGGACCCACTGGAACAGCTGTTGGGAGACAGATGGTAGTCTTCCATCAAGCGTGTTCTTTAACGTGCACAGGGTATGGCTCTCCCGCACACGGGGCCACGGCTTAACGTCCCATCCGACGGACGGCGTCTTTTCCAAGCCCATCGGTGTCCCCTACTGACCGTGGGCAGGGCGGAGAAAAATCTCAACGCTGACCCAGCTAGGACTCGAACCTGGGAACTACAGATTACGAGCCTGGCGCGCTACCGACTGAGCCACCCCCGCCCCTTCTCTCTGGGAAAACGGAATTAAAAAGAACTGTGACCAATTTCAGCGACTAGATTCATTTCTTAAAAAAAATGAGCAAACGATTGTAGTCTTTGAAGACATCAAACAACAAATAATCGTTCACTTAAGCACTGTTAAAACTTTTATAACGTAATTAATATTTTCCACCTCCTGATGAAACGCAAGAATGGATTCGAGACACCTTCACATTTGATTTGGAAAAATGTAAGCTTCCATTGTCCAATAAAAAGTTGATTGAGATATCTTGTGACAATAGTTTAAAAAGCATTCATTCCAAAAAGCCATTGATTAGTTTTTGGATTGGAGTGGAGAAGAAAATTTCCGACTTCGTCAGGAATTGCAGTCAAATATTTGTTACCTTTCACAACAACTTATTTATGTGAAACTGGTTATTTGCTTTTAACTGCTTTAAAAATAAATATAGAAACAGGTTGGATATTGAAGATGACTTGCGACCCTACCTTAGCAAGATAACCTCAACCATTGATGCAAGTGCAAACCATGTCACCGATTACCCAGTAAAATGTTTATAATTTTATAAGCTTTGTTAAATTGTTTATGTCATTTTTTGTATTTATCGATATATGTAATATGAATACAAAATTGAATGTATATATATGTTTTATTTTATTCCCATTGTTATACTATAACTATAGTTTTATCTGTCTGTACAAGGGGTACGACAGTTACATACACATTTCCAGGGGGTACGTGAAGCATAAAAGGTTGAGAACTACTGATATATATGTTTTATTTTATTCCCATTGTTATACTATAACTATAGTTTTATCTGTCTGTACAAGGGGTACGACAGTTACATATACATTTCTAGGGGGTACGTGAAGCATAAAAGGTTGAGAACTACTGATATATATGTTTTATTTTATTCCCATTGTTATATTATAACTATAGTTTTATCTGTCTGTACAAGGGGTACGACAGTTACATACACATTTCCAGGGGGTACGTGAAACATAAAAGGTTGAGAATCACTGATATATATGTTTTATTCCCATTGTTATACTATAACTATAGTTTTATCTGTCTGTACAAGGGGTACGACAGTTACATACACATTTCTAGGGGGTACGTGAAGCATAAAAGGTTGAGAACTACTGATATATATGTTTTATTTTATTCCCATTGTTATATTATAACTATAGTTTTATCTGTCTGTACAAGGGGTACGACAGTTACATACACATTTCTAGGGGGTACGTGAAGCATAAAAGGTTGAGAACTACTGATATATATGTTTTATTTTATTCTCATTGTTATACTATAACTATAGTTTTATCTGTCTGTACAAGGGGTACGACAGTTACATACACATTTCTAGGAGGTACGTGAAGCATAAAAGGTTGAGAACTACTGATATATATGTTTTATTTTATTCCCATTGTTATACTATA
Organism: Ryuthela nishihirai; assembly: GCA_038380435.1. NCBI lineage: Eukaryota > Metazoa > Arthropoda > Arachnida > Araneae > Heptathelidae > Ryuthela > Ryuthela nishihirai. The sequence continues at coordinate 14,393,918 of JAWZYU010000008.1, forward strand.
ACTATAGTTTTATCTATCTATACAAGGGGTACGCCAGTTACATAGAAATTTCCAGGAGGTACGTGAAACATAAAAGGTTGAGAACCACTGATATATATGTTTTATTTTATTCCCATTGTTATACTATAACTATAGTTTTATCTGTCTATACAAGGGGTACGACAGTTACATACACATTTCTAGGGGGTACGTGAAGCATAAAAGGTTGAGAACCACTGATATATATGTTTTATTTTATTCCCATTGTTATACTATAACTATAGTTTTATCTGTCTGTACAAGGGGTACGACAGTTACATACACATTTCTAGGGGGTACGTGAAGCATAAAAGGTTGAGAACTACTGATATATATGTTTTATTTTATTCCCATTGTTATACTATAACTATAGTTTTATCTGTCTGTACAAGGGGTACGACAGTTACATATACATTTCCAGGGGGTACGTGAAGCATAGAAGGTTGAGAACCACTGATATATATGTTTTATTTTATTCCCATTGTTATACTATAACTATAGTTTTATCTATCTATACAAGGGGTACGCCAGTTACATAGAAATTTCCAGGAGGTACGTGAAACATAAAAGGTTGAGAATCACTGATATATATGTTTTATTTTATTCCCATTGTTATACTATAACTATAGTTTTATCTGTCTGTACAAGGGGTACGACAGTTACATACACATTTCTAGGGGGTACGTGAAGCATAAAAGGTTGAGAACCACTGATATATATGTTTTATTTTATTCCCATTGTTATACTATAACTATAGTTTTATCTGTCTGTACAAGGGGTACGACAGTTACATATACATTTCCAGGGGGTACGTGAAGCATAAAAGGTTGAGAACCACTGATATATATGTTTTATTTTATTCCCATTGTTATACTATAACTATAGTTTTATCTGTCTGTACAAGGGGTACGACAGTTACATACACATTTCTAGGGGGTACGTGAAGCATAAAAGGTTGAGAACCACTGATATATATGTTTTATTTTATTCCCATTGTTATACTATAACTATAGTTTTATCTGTCTGTACAAGGGGTACGACAGTTACATATACATTTCCAGGGGGTACGTGAAGCATAAAAGGTTGAGAACCACTGATATATATGTTTTATTTTATTCCCATTGTTATACTATAACTATAGTTTTATCTATCTATACAAGCGGTACGCCAGTTACATACACATTTCCAGGGGGTACGTGAAGCATAAAAGGTTGAGAACCACTGATATATATGTTTTATTTTATTCCCATTGTTATACTATAACTATAGTTTTATCTGTCTATACAAGGGGTACGACAGTTACATACACATTTCCAGGGGGTACGTGAAGCATAAAAGGTTGAGAACCACTGATATATATATTTTATTTTATTGCCATTGTTGTATTATAACTATAGTTTTATCTATCTATACAAGGGGTACGACAGTTACATACACATTTCCAGGGGGTACGTGAAGCATAAAAGGTTGAGAACCACTGATATATACGTTTTATTTTATTCCCATTGTTATACTATAACTATAGTTTTATCTGTCTATACAAGGGGTACGACAGTTACATACACATTTCTAGGGGGTACGTGAAGCATAAAAGGTTGAGAACCACTGATATATATGTTTTATTTTATTCCCATTGTTATACTATAACTATAGTTTTATCTGTCTATACAAGGGGTACGACAGTTACATACACATTTCTAGGGGGTACGTGAAGCATAAAAGGTTGAGAACCACTGATATATATGTTTTATTTTATTCCCATTGTTATACTATAACTATAGTTTTATCTGTCTGTACAAGGGGTACGACAGTTACATATACATTTCCAGGGGGTACGTGAAGCATAAAAGGTTGAGAACCACTGATATATACGTTTTATTTTATTCCCATTGTTATACTATAACTATAGTTTTATCTATCTATACAAGGGGTACGCCAGTTACATACACATTTCCAGGGGGTACGTGAAGCATAAAAGGTTGAGAACCACTGATATATATGTTTTATTTTATTCCCATTGTTATAACTATAGTTTTATCTGTCTATACAAGGGGTACGACAGTTACATACACATTTCCAGGGGGTACGTGAAGCATAAAAGGTTGAGAACCACTGATATATATGTTTTATTTTATTGCCATTGTTGTATTATAACTATAGTTTTATCTATCTATACAAGGGGTACGTCAGTTACATACACATTTCCAGGGGGTACGTGAAGCATAAAAGGTTGAGAACCACTGATATATATATTTTATTCCCATTGTTGTATTATAACTATAGTTTTATCTATCTATACAAGGGGTACGCCAGTTACATACACATTTCCAGGGGGTACGTTAAGCATAAAAGGTTGAGAACCACTGATATATATATTTTATTTTATTGCCATTGTTGTATTATAACTATAGTTTTATCTATCTATACAAGGGGTACGCCAGTTACATACACATTTCCAGGGGGTACGAGAAGCATAAAAGGTTGAGAACCACTGATATATATGTTTTATTTTATTCCCATTGTTATACTATAACTATAGTTTTATCCATCTATACAAGGGGTACGCCAGTTACATACACATTTCCATGGGGTACGTGAAGCATAAAAGGTTGAGAACCACTGATATATAAGTTTTATTTTATTCCCATTGTTATAGTATAACTATAGTTTTATCTATCTATACAAGGGGTACGCCAGTTACATACACATTTCCAGGGGGTACGAGAAGCATAAAAGGTTGAGAACCACTGATATATATGTTTTATTTTATTCCCATTGTTATACTATAACTATAGTTTTATCCATCTATACAAGGGGTACGCCAGTTACATACACATTTCCAGGGGGTACGTGAAGCATAAAAGGTTGAGAACCACTGATATATATGTTTTATTTTATTCCCATTGTTATAACTATAGTTTTATCTATCTATACAAGGGGTACGCCAGTTACATACACATTTCCAGGGGGTACGTGAAGCATAAAAGGTTGAGAACCACTGATATATATGTTTTATTTTATTCCCATTGTTATAACTATAGTTTTATCTGTCTATACAAGGGGTACGACAGTTACATACACATTTCCAGGGGGTACGTGAAGCATAAAAGGTTGAGAACCACTGATATATATGTTTTATTTTATTGCCATTGTTGTATTATAACTATAGTTTTATCTATCTATACAAGGGGTACGCCAGTTACATACACATTTCCAGGGGGTACGTGAAGCATAAAAGGTTGAGAACCACTGATATATATATTTTATTCCCATTGTTGTATTATAACTATAGTTTTATCTATCTATACAAGGGGTACGCCAGTTACATACACATTTCCAGGGGGTACGTGAAGCATAAAAGGTTGAGAACCACTGATATATATATTTTATTTTATTGCCATTGTTGTATTATAACTATAGTTTTATCTATCTATACAAGGGGTACGCCAGTTACATACACATTTCCAGGGGGTACGAGAAGCATAAAAGGTTGAGAACCACTGATATATATGTTTTATTTTATTGCCATTGTTATAACTATAGTTTTATCTATCTATACAAGGGGTACGCCAGTTACATACACATTTCCAGGGGGTACGTGAAGCATAAAAGGTTGAGAACCACTGATATATATATTTTATTTTATTGCCATTGTTGTATTATAACTATAGTTTTATCCATCTATACAAGGGGTACGCCAGTTACATACACATTTCCAGGGGGTACGTGAAGCATAAAAGGTTGAGAACCACTGATAGATATATTTTATTCCCATTGTTGTATTATAACTATAGTTTTATCTATCTATACAAGGGGTACGCCAGTTACATACACATTTCCAGGGGGTACGAGAAGCATAAAAGGTTGAGAACCACTGATATATATGTTTTATTTTATTCCCATTGTTATACTATAACTATAGTTTTATCCATCTATACAAGGGGTACGCCAGTTACATACACATTTCCATGGGGTACGTGAAGCATAAAAGGTTGAGAACCACTGATATATAAGTTTTATTTTATTCCCATTGTTATAGTATAACTATAGTTTTATCTATCTATACAAGGGGTACGCCAGTTACATACACATTTCCAGGGGGTACGAGAAGCATAAAAGGTTGAGAACCACTGATATATATGTTTTATTTTATTCCCATTGTTATACTATAACTATAGTTTTATCCATCTATACAAGGGGTACGCCAGTTACATACACATTTCCAGGGGGTACGAGAAGCATAAAAGGTTGAGAACCACTGATATATATGTTTTATTTTATTCCCATTGTTATGCTATAACTATAGTTTTATCTATCTATACAAGGGGTACGCCAGTTACATACACATTTCCAGGGGGTACGTGAAGCATAAAAGGTTGAGAACCACTGATATATATGTTTTATTTTATTCCCATTGTTATAACTATAGTTTTATCTGTCTATACAAGGGGTACGACAGTTACATACACATTTCCAGGGGGTACGTGAAGCATAAAAGGTTGAGAACCACTGATATATATATTTTATTCCCATTGTTGTATTATAACTATAGTTTTATCTATCTATACAAGGGGTACGCCAGTTACATACACATTTCCAGGGGGTACGTGAAGCATAAAAGGTTGAGAACCACTGATATATATATTTTATTTTATTGCCATTGTTGTATTATAACTATAGTTTTATCTATCTATACAAGGGGTACGCCAGTTACATACACATTTCCAGGGGGTACGAGAAGCATAAAAGGTTGAGAACCACTGATATATATGTTTTATTTTATTGCCATTGTTGTATTATAACTATAGTTTTATCTATCTATACAAGGGGTACGCCAGTTACATACACATTTCCAGGGGGTACGTGAAGCATAAAAGGTTGAGAACCACTGATATATATATTTTATTTTATTGCCATTGTTGTATTATAACTATAGTTTTATCCATCTATACAAGGGGTACGCCAGTTACATACACATTTCCACGGGGTACGTGAAGCATAAAAAATTGAGAACCACTGGTGTAACCAATAGCCATGAATACTTATTCAAAAAGAATTCGTGAGTTTTTTCAGACCAAATGGATAATTTATTTCCAATATTCAAAGTTACAGTATATGTTACTGTCTTTTTCGATGTACTTGGGCCAAGTTCTTTCGTTTCTTGATCATTTTCCTCTTTAGCTTGCTTTGCTTTAATAAAAAAGTTTTTTTATGCTGAATTGCAGTTTCATGCTCGCTAATTAGTTATGGTTAAAAACTATTAATAAAACCACTTGCAGTGTTAAACAAGCGCGGTGAAAAATAAAATGCATTCGAGCATTCAAAAACAAAACATATTCAACCCAATGTTCCCTCTATTTTTTTACTTGCTGCGCGGAAGTTTCAACGAAAGCTTCACATTTTCTAAAAATCGGTCGGGTTGCGTTGTTTTACCTCTGAGCGGCACTTTTTTGCACACCATGGGCTAAATGGCCAGGTCACATGGACCCCGAAGGCTCAGAGAAGGTTGGGGAAGGGGACCCACTGGAACAGCTGTTGGAGGACAGATGGTAGCCCCCCATCAAGGCCATCCAGCATGTTCTTTAACGTGCACAGGGTATGGCTCTCCCGCACACGGGGCCACGGCTTAACGTCCCATCCGACGGACGGCGGCCTTTCCAAGCCCATCGGTGTCCCTTACTGACCGTGGGCAGGGCGGGGAATATTCGGTCGGGTTTACCGTTGCCAGTGAGCTCTCGAAAATTTTCTTTTGTAGTTTTATAAGACAAAATATTATGTCATAATATTGAAAAATAGCCTTTTTAAAGACCTGCAAAATATTTTAACACATTTATAAATTTTAATAAAATAAGTGCAAAATAAAATTGTTACGCCATATACATTTTTTGACAAGACGCTAAACTTTTATCTATAGCGTATCACTCCTCCTAGTCCATGGCACTACTTCTTTTTCAAACACGGATGCCAAATGGTGACGTAACAATTATTACGGTTCAAGGTACTCGTACTTAAAATTTTTGGAAACAATTCGTTTATTTTTTGTGAAGTGTCATAAATCTTCCTGAGAAATTTTGGGATGTTTTAATGTTTATTTTGTCTGAACGATGTGCTGAGAATTCTGAGTAGTGTGCGGCAATATTTCATGAACAGCTTGGCAACGGAGCATTGTTTTCGGAAACCAGCGTAAATTTTAACAACTGGTTTTCGGAAACCGGCTGCGACACCACTGGTCATAACGTTAAACATGGCTCCAAGAGAGAAGAAAAGTCTACACTTATGGTCTCACTAATTTCAGTTGAGGAATATCTCAATCACCTAGGTCAGTGTTTGTCAACCTTTTATGCTTCAGGTACCCCCTGGAAATGTATGTAACTGGCATACCCCTTATATAGATAGATAAAACTATAGTTATAGTATAATAATGCCAACTTAGCAACTTTGTTACTAGATCTAGCAACTTTTGAGCTCTCACAGCATACCCCACGTTGAGAACCCTTGGCCTAGGTAATTATGTGAAATAGTCAACACATGTACCTATGAATGTATAATAGTTGCGTTTGAATATAAGTTCTGTTGGTTCTATGCATTATTTTCTGATCAGCCCTTGTATTTAGGAAATTATAGTGGCAACTCGCACCTCTATCAGATCAATGTGAAATCTGCCAAGCATATGGTTACAGAAGTCGCATGTCTGGAATGAATGGGGCGAGGGTGGCTCAGTCGGTAGCGCGCCAGGCTCGTAATCTGTAGTTCCCAGGTTCGAGTCCCAGCTGGGTCAGCGTTGAGATTTATCTCTGCAAAATTCCCCGCCCTGCCCACAATCAGTAGGGGACACCGATGGGCTTGGAAAGGCCGCCATCCGTCGGATGGGACGTTAAGCCATGGCCCCATGTGTGGGAGAGCCATACCATGTGCACATTAAAGAACATGCTGGATGGCCTTGGTGGGAAGCTACCATCTGTCTCCCAACAAATGTTCCAGTGGGTCCACTCTCCCAACCTTCTCTAGCCTTCGGGGTCTTTGTGACCTGGCCATTTAGCCCATGGTGTGCAAAAAAGTGTCGCTCAGAGGTAAAACAACAACCCAACCCTGGAATGAATTGCAGCTTTTATATTTGATTGATACAAGAGTTGCTAAGCTAACATTACAATCAAAATTTTGGGTGACAGTTAAAAAATATTAAGAGCTACTGCTCTCGAGGTTCGATTCCACCGGAAATCACGAAACAAACATCGCTTTTTTTTCTTCAACTCAAATGGATGGAAATTTGAAGGCATAACCCGAAAAATCGTTTTTTCAGTGTATGCCTTCAAAGAATTCTTGCCACATTTAATTCACACATGGTGGCGTCTGTGGAATGTTTCCATCTGTGACCCTACCACTTTTTACATTTTGTTTGCATTAGCATAATGTAAAGGGCAGACCTGTGAAGGGAGTGCCAACTTAAACGTAATCACGTTTCACTGCAGGATAAGTGACTTACTCAGGAAGGGGTGGGTACAATTTCCTTCTCTCCTTGAGGGCTTCAACAGCATATATTTTTTTAAGGCAGGTCTACATAAATCAGAATCAAACGCTTAAAAAAACTCGAGATTAAACGTCTCTTTTGCTAAATATTTTATTTTCATAAAATCAAGAATTAAATGCAGATTAATTTGGCATATAACATGCCACAATTCCTTTCATTAGTTATTTGGAAAAAAAATTGAAATTTTTTTCTTGGCTGATATCACTAAAAATTATTCTTTATAAGCCCATTTTTCAGGTTTGGCACTGGATTTATTGAACAATTTTGATATTGATGTATTAGACAATTACAATAATTCCTCATCAGACAGATTTAATAGTATACTATTTCACTATCCACAATACTCAAAAGTGCAGCTAATTTTAGCACACTGCGAGTGGTTAGTGCACTTGGATACTGATCTAAGGAACCTGGGTTTGAGCCCCGGATAAGGCATGGACGTTTTGTTGTTTTTCTGCTGAGGTCCTGCCATCCTCACAGACCTTCTACAATGGCGTATAAACTGACAGGCTCCTGTCAGACCTCTGTGGCAAGTAGCTGCTTGAGGGGGGTATTTATTTTTTAATTTGATACACATAGCAATAAGTGAGCAATTACTTATATTACTGGAAGGCAGAATTTGTAATACAGTATAACCTTGTTTATCATTTTTTGCTATATACAGACTGAAAAAAAAAAGAGACAAGGTCCATTAATTTTAAAAGGAGGTTGTATAAAATTGTTTTGCACGAAATGTCAATGAGTTCTGTAACCTTTATATTAAGGAGACAGGGAAGGGGGATGATGTAATAAGTGTCCATAAAACTTATCAGGGAAGTGCAGAAAATTGAGGAATTCCAGTATGAAAGACTCATCACTCAAGTCATCATTCATCTACTGTTATCACTATTTTCACTGCATATACTTCTTGCAATTTTATATAAGAATGCTTTGAGAGTGACATAGTGCTCATTATATAATATTTGAGATTAGTGGAAATTATCCTTTAGAGACATACTGCATCTTTTTACAAGAAATATTCTCTCTCGAGGATAATTTCCGCTAATCCCAACATTTACGTAGATCCCACCAACTATGGATTAAACTATTAATGTAAACATTGCAGTTAGTGAGGGATTACTGTATATCATACATTTTTGCCACCTGGATGTCATTGGACATAATGAGCTATCACCGCATGCAGTGCCATCTTAACAGTATTGTAGGCCCCTGGGCAAAGCAATGCACTGGAATTTTAATTCCAACCAAGACTAAAATTAATCTGCATTATGTTTACTGAAACGAAGTCCCACCAAATTCATACAGTGCTAAAAATTTGGTGGAGGTAGGGCAGATCAAGCACTTGCCTTTGCAGTTAGAGACAACTCATACAGTACATTGCTCCTATGTTAATGGGCATTTGATGGAGTTTGTTCTGCATAGCTGAGTAGTTGATGGAACTTGTCATAGTAAAAAAAAAAACCTGTCTCTGATTATAAATAAAAAAATAAATACCCCACTCAAGCTCTGCTTGCCACAGAGGTCTGACAGGAGTCTGTCAGTTTATATGCCATAGTAGAAGGTCTGAGAGGATGGCAGGACCTCTGCAGAAAAACGACACATACATCCATGCCTTACCCGGGGCTCGAACCCAGGTCCCTTAGATCAGTAGCCAAGCGTGCTAACCACTCGGCCATGGGACGTCTGTCTCTGATTACACGCTTATATAAAATTTCTTTTTTTCCCCCTACATAGCTATTTGAATAATCAGCAAACTATGGAATAATTCTGTATTTTCTGTATTATGCAAAAATAATTTTTAGTGTAAGTGGTCAGGCAAGGGATTGATAAATTCCATTGACGGCATACTTTAAACTATGTTGACTACCGTTTTTTGTCATGTTTAAATACTAAATGAAATGTGTCGACTAATGCGAATGTGTTGGAAAACTGGTTCCGATGGGAAAGTATCTTAAAGGCTCAATATATCCGTAGAAGAGAATTAGAAATTATTGTACGAGATTAAAGACCATACAGCAAGAACAACTAGAAGGATAACAATGGTAAATATGGGGTACTCGTTTCTAAATAGAATGAAGTTTTTATTATTGCCTTTAATACAGTGTCCAAAAAGTATGGTGGAGGTTTTGGGAACCAAATGTAAGAAAATAATATATATTCCAGAAAGTAATATTTTAATTGAAAGCATACCTCAAATTATTTTAAATATAATTAATTTCTATATGTTCACAGTTTGTGACCCTGCACATGTCCAATTGGTACTCTACTTCTTGCACATAATGCACAAGAATCTCTCTTGTTATTTGCCCAGTTGCTTCTTATTCTGGCTTTCAAATTTTGTCCATGTAAACATAATTTTTTGCAAAGTCCCACAAGAAAAAATCAAGTGATGTCAAATCAAGGCTCCTTGGTAGCCATAGAATCAGAGCATCCCTGTCCATCAAAAACTGTTGCACTACGAACTTCCATAACATCTCTTGAGAAATGTGACATTTCACAATCCTCTAGTGGTCACTTGATAACTGTTTGAGTGGGGGAATGTACGGATATAACATTCAATGTGCCTTTTGCATATTTAAGGATGGCGCTTCCCGAAATCCAACCATTATTTGTTGGAAACCCTGTAATAAATATTCAAACTAATGGATAATTAGGAAAATGCAAATAGTAATATTTTATTAATACTTATAGAACACAAAAAGTATTTTTAATTTCACTCTTTAAACAAAGAAATTGCATTTATGTATCATTGCTGCTAATGTAAAAAAACTTTTGCCCCTAAAACTCCACTACCAAAATTTCAACCTTAGATCATTGGCTATATTCATTTTAAAGTTTTTGCATTTTCCACCATTAGAGGCTGCAATTGGCAAATTTAGAAAATGTGAACTGTAGTATTTCATTAACACCTATCCAACCCAAAAAGATTTTTAAATGAATAATTGAATTAAAACATTAGCTTGTTACCTTTTAAATATTAAGCAACTGGCTTAACACTTAAAAATTGCTTTTAAAAATTAGGCCTAAATTAAAATTCTCTGTCATTGAACAATGAATTTTTTTAGTTTAACCTTCAAACTATTTGCATATTAAAAGTTTTTAGGGGAAAACTCAGAAGCTTTTCAGAGCAAGGATAACACTCTGTCTTCAGTCAAGTGACACTATGTGGTGACATTAGGAGTTAAGAACTTTCCACATCATGGTGATTCATGTCTCTTTGCAAGTGGGGGCAAGCGAGGTCATTATTTCAATAGCCTCATTCACGATGGCTCCATAGTACAGAGGATACATAATGCTAGCACATACGTAGGATGCACGTGCTAGCATTGTGGTGTGCTCCCAACCTATGGTTAATGCAGTTTATATTGCCAGCTTGGCAGAGGCAGTCATTAGCTTGTTTTAGCCATCTGTCTGGATGTTCTGTGAAACTCCCGCGTAGAGAATGTTTTTTTTTCCAATATAGTAGTATAATTGTGTATAGGCCTAAATCCTACATTAACAAAAATTTCATATTAAAATTGTTTTTCTCCAGAACTAATTCTTTCAGAGTTATAGAGAGAAAATGGATTGTATACACCTAGATCACAAAAATGGTAATTCAACAAAAAAAAATTGGAACTCCTTTTACAAGAAACAAGTACTAATTACCAATTTGGCACCAGAAAGTAATAAAAATATACAGAAGAAAAAAAAGTACCAATTTGGCACCAGTCCGTCCCATGGCCGAGTGGTTAGCGTGCTTGGCTACTGATCCGAGGGACCTGGGTTCGAGCCCCGGGTAAGGCATGGTTGTATGTGTCGATTTTCTGCCGAGGTCCTGCCATCCTCTCAGACCTTCTACTTTGGCATATAAACTGACAGGCTCCTGTCAGACCTCTGTGGCAAGCAGCTGCTTGAGGGGGTATTTTTTTTTATTTGGCACCAGAAAATAATAAAAATATACAGAAGGAAAAAAAAGACCTAATTCTGATGTATATATGTTGCTCTATATAAAAGCAATAATTTCAACACTTTGTCTTAATGGAAATATAAAAAGTCTGTCTGAAATTTGATCAAAATTTTGAATTTACTAAATAATCATATTTGAGATGTGAAGGGCCAGGTTTAGTTTTCCACCCACTGCTCCCAGGTGTTCCTGCACAGCACGCAACAGTTCAAGCGTTGTTGATCCGAAAATTTTACACAAGGAAATTTTGTCAGGGATCCATTGCATTTGTGGTCAGAATGGAACATTTTCATTTTGTTCCATATTCACTGGATTGGTTAAAAATATATTTAAGTTTCTGATTTTATTTGGGGCATATATTCAATCTATTCTTTGATACCTATCCACATTACACAATTCATTTCTGATTTCTCCTTTTATGTTTGTCAAATGATTGAAAATCAAAAATATGGAAAAAAAATAATTATGTTGCATCAAAAATAATGTATATTGTTCATATGTTAATCTTGAATGAATATATATTTTTGTCCCACCTTATATAATGTAACTGTCAACACTGATTCACAATACCAAACTATTAATAAGAGTATATAACAAATAAGTAACACTACGAATATAAAATTACAGAAATGCTTTACTTCTGGCATTGGAGTCAGTTGCACTGCAATATGATGTCAAATATTGTCAGTAAAAAACAAACGTGCTTAATTTAGATTAAAATGAAATGGTATGTCTCAATACAAATCTTTTATAGATAACTGTAAATGGCTAATTTATAAATGACAATTTTACACTTCAAATCCACTTTAAATTTAATATCTGTTTGGATGAATCATTTCAACAAAATATACATGTGTAGTGAACAAATTAAACATGAGAAACATTCATATCTGACAATGTGTTGTTTTTTTTTTGTTAAAGAAGAGTTTCAAGAGACTTCAGGGTAGTACATGTATTCTACATAATTTTGAGTGATTTATCTACAAGTCTAATTTCACTTGCTGAAGAATGAAATTACTAATGCATGCATTTTCTGCCATTTGTTTAGAAGTGAGATGACAATATAGTCTGTTGTAATGATGTTTTACACATAAATAAATGAAATTTTGTTCAATGTATTGTACATCACATCACAGCACAACACCACACACTAATGTCTGTGTGAAGAATGCAACCAGGCACATGGAAGCCACTGGAGATGTGGCAATATTTGATGAATTTGCTATTGCAGTTTTAGTTTTACTGTTTAGGTGGATTTCTCAGTCTCATAGTATAAGGAGATGCTCTCTGTTGCTGTTGAGCTGCCTGCTGCTGCTTTGCTGCTTGTATTGCTGCTTGTACAACCTGTGCTGTAGCTGTAGAAGCAGGTGTCACACCAGAAGGCAGGGCAATTGTAGCTCCAGGCTGCGGAGACGATGAAGTCACACTTTGCATTACAACTTGTGTAGGAGACGGCTGACTTGAGTCTACTGCCACTTGAGAAGTAAGGCCAGCTACACCACTAGGTTGTGCTAGAACGCTGGCTGTCTGTGCTACAGATTGAATAGGTAGTGGCTGAGCAAGATTGATTGTAGCAGTGGCTGGACTTGTTGAAATTTGTTGAATTTGGGCCTGTGTAGACTGGACAGCAGAAACAACTTGTGACTGTGATGCCACTAGGGATGTGGGTGTCTGTTGTACTTGGATTTGGACTTGTGGCTGTCCCTGTGCTTGAGCAGCAGCACGAACTGCAAGTGTTACTGCTTGTTGGGGAGTAAGGCCAGCAGTTGAAGATGCCACTTGCTGGAGGATAGCAGCTGTTTGTGGCTGGCCACTAACAACCACAGCAGGGGTTCCTTTCAGCACAGCACTAGTTGTCAGTGTTGTGGAAGGTAAAGTTGTTGTTTGAGGCTTTATTGTTCCAGTTACCATGCCCGATTCCCCTCGAAGAGTTTGCTGTGGTTGCAGACTTGCTGTCAAACTTGGAGTCGCAGTCACCACCTAAAAATGCACAGTGATTATTATATTTATAAATATTGTACCATTATATGGGCAAAATGGCATATGCAAAATAATAAAACTGTCATATTACATAAGATACCTTTTCTAAAATTATGCTAGTAAATAAGAAAAATAAATCAGTCTTAACCTCTTAAATGACAAATTATTTTCCTATGTAAAGAAGTATACAAGGTAGCATTTTCTTTGCTGAAAAAATAAAAAGGCTATATTGATTGAGATCACCTTATAATTGTTACTTAAGGGGTTAATGATCTAAGCCAAATGCAGCTATTTAAATGTTAATCATCTCATAATTTACTCATGCAATTTTCTAACACGTGAAGAAAAAGCTTTCATATTTAACATGTTACCTTAATCTCTCTCTTACAATAATTTAAATATACATATAATACCATTTTCTGGAAGATACAGTGAATTAGTAGTAAGTGAGCAATAAAAGCTAAAAACAACAAATGCTGCTTGCACATAAACCCCATTGCAATCATTGTTTAATGCTTTGCTTGCAAAACTGAATTGGTACTTATGCTATTTTTGATTTTTTTTTTTGCAACGAAACAAATGAAACACGAAAACTTATTAATGTCCTGTTACATACCAAAAAATTTCAATTAAAGATGAGTAAATTTTGAATTTTTCAAATTTAAAAGCAAATTTTCTATATTTTTAGAGTAAAAAATAAATTTTTGTCATTTGCATACTCCAGCAGTGGAAATCCAAACTAATGTGAGATTCAGAAAATGCAAGTAGTAATATTTTATTAACATATATCCAATCCCAAAAGAACGTTTCTTTCAGTATAGACAGTAAAGGGCAAGTCATTGCTGTCGAAGTAAACCCTTTGCCTACCACACTTTACCATCAAAATTTAAAAAAATCTAGCATAGCCTGCTTGCAATATTAAAATTTTGCTTTTTTACAACTTAAGAACTTTCTAATGATGGAAATTCATACCATTTAAAGATTTAAAAAAGGGGAAAATCACATTATTTAATACCAATCTTACCCCCCTCTAAAAAAAAACATTATTATTTAAAAAAAGCTAAATGTCCACAAATAGACAAAATTGAAAGTTTTTTTTAAATAAAAGAGCTAAACAAACACTAAAAAGTATGTGATGTTCCTAAATTATCAATTTAAAAGTAATTTTCTAACTGAACAAAATTTATCACAGAACCAATGAGCTTTTGTGCAGTTCTAATGTAACCACATATTAGATAATGTATAGTCAGTTTTATGCTTTTGTAAAAAAGTTATTTGATTTAAAGTCTGGGGAGTTTGGTGTCCAGGTTATCAGATCATATCTGCCACTTCACTGTATTAAACAGGTATGTGTGGTCTGACTATCCTTTTAATACCAATATTCAATATTCCTCAAATTACCAGAATCAACAAATAATGCTTGTCACTGTAGAAATGTTTTTCGTTCCATACAACTGATCGAAGAGAAAATTCAGAAACCACCGAGAACTATATTTTACGGACATAAAAAACTTATGTACAAGGGGTAATTACTTCAATGCTAAATCTAGCATGCTCACACTTTACATGCACAAGAGTGTTGTTTCGAACATAATACAGTCAAATATATTTATAATGAAGTAGGTAGTAATGAGATTATAGCTGGTTATAACGAAGCAAAGCCCATTCCCTTTGAGTTGAGTTTTAAACCTATGGTATGTGTACATTTAATTACAAATACTTTTTCTGTTCTTTACTGATATAACAAAACTTATTTTTGTTCTTAAGGATCTTTTAGTCAGAGCATACAGAGTAGTTGAAATCGACTAGTTTCCTTGCTTTGCTCTCCAAAAATTAATCTATGCAACACCCTAGGCATTGGATTAACATAAAAATTCCAGAGGATCATACTAGGGTGTCAATGATCAAGTACAGAATGAAATCTGTTGGCCTGCTGACTGTCGCATAATCAGGATGCATTCCTGGTGGCTTGTTGAAAAACTCATTATGGAGGTGTCAGGGTAAGAAAACAATGTATCTTAAGACATTTCTTATTCACTTTGTCTTTCATGAATTTTAGAATTAAGCATTTTGTGTTTTGTTCTTCACCAAAAGAACAGTCTGACAGCGTACATGTTTCACATTAAGCTATAC
Organism: Ryuthela nishihirai; assembly: GCA_038380435.1. Lineage (NCBI taxonomy): Eukaryota > Metazoa > Arthropoda > Arachnida > Araneae > Heptathelidae > Ryuthela > Ryuthela nishihirai. Next base: position 14,409,523 of record JAWZYU010000008.1, read on the forward strand.
CCAAAATGAATAATTCTTAATTTGGGCACAAAAAGGTGAAACTATAAAAAATAATATGCTTAAGTCCAGAAGAAAGCTGATGTTGCCAAGCTATACAGCCATAATCTGGTTAATTACAGACTTCATTATAAAAGTATTTATCTATACCTAAAAAATAAAGAACAAATACTGGTGGAATTTGCAAAATCATGAGGTGGCACCTGAAGATAATATATATTACATTTATAACCAGACAGATGTTTAAGAAGCTTTTTTCCAGTGGTTTGAAGGAGTCAGAGCTGAAAATTTATCACTAAGTAGCCCATTGTTTCAATAGAAAAGAAAAAGCAGTGTTCATTACATGTACTGCTTAGAAAATAAGTAGTCCTCAATATTTAAGTGGATTCAACTATATTTCACATTTTGCCTTATGTGGCAGTCTCCATCTTGCTTCTATAGTGTTGCCAACCATGGGAGAATATAAAGTACTGAGATAGGCATTATGACAACCAATTCTTACTATTTTGTGTGAACTACTTTTTGAACAGTTTTACTTTTGAATGAATAAGTTTCATGCTCTATAGAAGTTTCATAGGTGTGTCCCAGTCTAAGGCAATTTTACTATACAGTAAAATGTTAATGTAATGAATGCCAGAATAACAAAATATTGAGTAAAATAAAATTATTTTTCTCTCCTGCCAATTTACTATGTATCTATGCTAAAGTTATAATGAAATTTGTAAAAAGAATACGGCAAATGTATTGGATGATTACCTGGCTCAAGTTATAGTCATTATTATTAGGTTCATTAATTAGTTTCACATTTACACATGCTATAATACATACATATTATAGAGAAATATATAATATATACATATATATATATTACACATGCTATAATACATACATATTTATAGAGAAATCCTTGTAGAAACAGACAATTCAAAAATAAATTACGGGCTTTTTTTTCTTTAAAGATATAAACATCAATTCATAGTAAGTTTCTCTCATTATATGCAATTATTTTGTAATATGTAACTATTGTTCTGACACTTTTTGTTTCACTGTAACGAAATTTTATTGCAATGAGTGTATTTTGGTTGCTCGCATTATACTGACATTTCACTACAGTAGACTCCCTCTTATTACTCCCTCCCCTTACGGGACTGGACTCCTGGCCGGATGAACGAAAGGCTGTTTAATCCCAAAATTGTGTCAGAAAATAAATAAAAATGGCAAATAAAAAAAATACTAAACTGTAGTTTTTTAATTAATAATTTGTTGTACAATATTAACAATTTACTCACACTCATTTGAAAAAGTCTATGATTTTCTATTTTTCTTTGAACAACACCTTTTTACTTGTACAGTCTTGCAATTTTTTAATAAACATGACATCAATCGCAGATAAGGCCTGTTGTTGTTCAATGCAAAATTGTAAAATGTTCATCAAAAGCTTCTTTCCCTTCAATATGGCTAACTTTCCCTTCTTCCTCTTCTTCATTCCCTGTTTCTTCTCCGTTCCTTTCTTGGCAGACTGCACTGATAATTTCGTCATCAATCAGTGTTTCATTTTCCAACTGTTCATCACCTTTTAACAATTTTTCAATGTCATCTTCTTCAAGTGTGTTACATCCAGGCAGCAGTTTAAAGTCAGCAAGCAGCAAAATATTGTCATTATCCGTGATATCTTCAGCAGGTGCAGGCTCATTCAATACTTTCGTGTTGTCATCTTTGGTACTTTCTACACAGTTTTCAACTTCGGGCCAAAGTTTTCTCCATGACTTCACAAACATTGTATGAGACATTTCTTCAAAAGCTCTTGCCAACATGTAGATCATATCCTTGATATTTATTGTTTTCAAAGCATTTAAAAGTCCTATTCTGTCATTTTCAGTTCGCTGTAGAATTTCTGAAAGAAGCTTACTCCTGTATCGTCTTTTTAAACTTACAAGCACGCTTTGATCCATTTGTTGCACTAAAGATGTTCCATTAGGGTGTCAAAAACGTAGCTTTTATGTTGTCAGAAATGAGTTCGCTTGGGTGTGTTGGGGCATTGTCAAGAATGAGTAGGGCCTTTACAGGCATTTTAAGATTTGTCAAGTGGTTTTTTACTTTTGGAACATTTTCTGTAAAGAACCACTCTTTAAATTAATACAAGTCTATCCAAGTACACTTTTAAGCTTTGTAGTAAACTGGTAGAGCAGCTAAATAATTTTAATGATTTCCGAATTACAAAAAGAGGAAGTTTGTGTGTACCTGCAGCATTTGTACACACAGCCACAGTGATTCTTTCTTTGTTTGTTTTAAATCCTGATGCTGAGGTTTCTTGTGCTGTCACAAACATTTTCGTTGGAAGAAGTTAAAAATTTAAACCAGTCTCATCTACACTGTAAATTTGTTCTGCGCATAGGCCTTCTTCAATAAGCACTAAAAGTTTTTCTCGAAATTCCTTTTCATGCCAAAGGATCAGCTGACAATTTCTCACCACAAACACCAAAATAATGAACACTATGCCGTTTTTTCCATCAAGAAAGCCATCCCTCACTTACTGAAAAATCTCCCCCATTATTGATTTTAGAATGAAGGATTAATGTTATTTCTTTTGAGATTGGCATTCCTTTTCAACACTCTTGCATGAACCATAACCAAAGCGCATCATCGACAATTTCATTTTTTGGCTTTTTAAGAGTGCACCTGGAAGAAAACGTTTTTTCAGATTCGACTTGAGTGCAAAAATCTTGTAAAGATTTTCTATTCCTTCTCCAATCATTTATCATGCTTTTACCAACACCTAGTTCATTAAAAATATGCTTTACTGGATCACCTTTGTCAATATATTCTGCTTTTAATTTCATCTCCATCATAATGACATTACGCTTATGTTTGCATTCACTCATTTTGTACCACACAATAATTAATAGATCACAGCACACACTCCTGTATACGATGTACTGTACACTGTATTATTCACAAAGAGGAACTGAAGCAAATATGTATTGTACTATAAACAAAACACGCGACGACTTGCTTCTGCTTCTTGGAACTGAAGCAAATTAACAAAACAAGTGGCAACTTGTTTCCGCTTGAGCCGAGACCAGATAAGAGAGAGTCTACTGCATATATATATAGATTTATTTCTGTTCCAAACCAGTGCTGTTTATGCTATACTATAAATGTATTTCAGTGAGGAAATTGGACATTTAATAGACCATTGTGACAATTGTTTTCTCCATACTATCCATTGCAAACCAGAAACAGTCAGTATTCCTAACCAGTGTACTACATTTGTTAACATCAAAGTTAGAATGGAGAAATCATTGTGCACTTTTTGCCTTTTTCTGAAACACTTTCACCGTTTGAAAATATATAATCTTGATAAGTTAAATGTCATAAGCAATACATTATTTCTTTAGAGTTTATCATAAAAATTATTCAACTTACTTGTATGGTTTGTTTAAGTGTTGGCTGTGAAGTTGCAAGTGTAGATGCCACACTAGCAGTTACTGTTTGTGAAACAGGAATCACTCTGGTCTGAACTGGTAATGACGAACAGTTGGAAGAAATTGCTGAAGCAAGAGTTTGAGTAGAAGAGGTAGTCGAGGTAATAGTAGCTGGTGAAGTATGAGCCAAAGCAACAGATGCTGCAGGCTTGATGCCCGACACTGATGAGGCTGCTTGCAGCACTGCATGGTGAGATAAGAGCTGGTTCTGAGAAACAGAAGTTGTTACTGGAGCACCTCCAGTGCTCTGGGTACTGGATACTTGCTAGAAAAGAAACACATACTCATTTAGAAATTGCCACCAATGAATGTTGTTATTTTTGTACTGTTATTTGTATTAATAGCCATCACGTGGCTGAGTGGTTAGCGTGCTTGGCTACTGATAAAAGGGACCTGGGTTCGATTGGATAATATATCGAGCCCTGGATAAGGTTGTGTTGTCATTCTGCTGAGGTCTCGCCTTCCTCACAGACCTTCTATTATGGTGTATAAATTAATAGGCTCCTGTTAGACCTCTGTGCCAAGCAGCTGCTTGAGGGGGCATTTATTTATTTATTTTTATATTATTGTATTAAATCTTTTTACACTCTGAATTTATTTTATTTCATTCAATAAACTATTAACTACTGGGGTATTTTTCTTACATTAAAATATGGTTTAACACACAAGGCAACACCTTATTTTAGAAGCAATGAGGGAGAAAAAAATTATCTTGGGTAAACATTTTTTAACACATCTAATACTTAGGTTTCTTCTTTTATATCAGAGAATGAAAAAAACCCCACCTAAGTTCATACTTCTGACAGCAGGAGCAAAATGAGATGGATATTCATTCAATCCATCGACTGTCCACTGTAGCAGCTGTCATACAGAACAATTGTCTCTATAAGAATAACTATATTTTCAACTGTAGAATATAGTTGCTGATGGTGAGCACAGGATACATAATGCTGTCCTTCACTTGTAGATTACCGATGTTTTCACAATGCAATGGTCCTTCAGATAACATTATAACCCAAAATCACACAGAATATAATTATAAAGGACATTAGGAACTGCCAAAAGAAAGAACCAACTGATGAAATGTTGCTGTGGAGAGTGGGTGATGTGCAGAGGAGCCCCATCCTGCCTAAAAATCATTATCTCAAGGCATCTCCATTGCTGAATTTTGGGAATTATGAAGTCCGTCAACATATCTTAAAATCACTGGCTAGTGACAAAACAGGTTCCACAGGTTGTAGCTTTTTGATGAATAGGCCAATGATAAATACGGCCACACAATATTGTGAACATCATTGAATGCAAAGGAACCTCCTTACCAAGTGTGGATTTTTCTATTGCTCAAATGTGGCAGTTCTGAGGGTATACTTGGCCTTTCAGACAGAAATGGAACCATCTCCCAAATGAGGTTCCATGGCAAGTGTTTTGTAGCCATACGGAGAAAATGAGAGCAAATGAGCATTATATATAACTTTCCTTACCATGACACACCTATTTGTGCATCAGTATTTGCTCTGATGCTCTAATATGGACTTTGATTTGGCAGTTCCACAACCTCAATGGTAACATTTCCAAACTGAGCTGGTTGCATTGATTTCCCACCTTTTCCTGCCCTAACTGTAAGATTTTCTGTTTTTTCAAATTTTCCAATTATCCTGCATAGGGGACATGATGTATTGAATTGATGCTAAACAATGAAATAAGCTCGCCTATTCCAAATCAACTATTAAATCAGCACTCTAGCGTCGATTTAAATATTAAAGGAAAAACTGTCTTGAGATGTGGGTTCATATCCCACCCGGCTCAAGACAATTTTCCCTCTAATATTTAAATTGACGCTAGAGTGCTGATTTAGTTTGGTTTGTTTTACCTCTGAGCGACATTTTTTTCCACACAATGGGCTAAATGGCCAGGTCACATGGACCCCGAAGGCTCAGAGAAGGTTGGGGGAGGGGACCCACTGGAACAGCTGTTGGGAGACAGATGGTAGCCTCCCGTCAAGGCCATCCAGCATGTTCTTTAACGTTGGGTTGTTTTACCTATGAGCGGCACTCTTTTGCACACCATGGGCTAAATGGCCAGGTCACATGGACCCCAAAGGCTCAGAGAAGGTTGGGGGAGGGGACCCACTGGAACAGCTGTTGGGAGACAGATGGTAGCCTCCCGTCAAGGCCATCCAGCATGTTCTTTAACGTTGGGTTGTTTTACCTATGAGTGGCACTCTTTTGCACACCATGGGCTAAATGGCCAGGTCACATGGACCTGAAGGCTCAGAGAAGGTTGGGGGGAGGGGACCCACTGGAACAGCTGTTGGGAGACAGATGGTAGCCTCCCATCAAGGCCATCCAGCGTGTTCTTTAACGTTGGGTTGTTTTACCTATGAGCGGCACTCTTTTGCACACCATGGGCTAAATGGCCAGGTCACATGGACCCCGAAGGCTCAGAGAAGGTTGGGGGAGGGGACCCACTGGAATAGCTGTTGGGAGACAGATGGTAGCCTCCCGTCAAGGCCATCCAGCGTGTTCTTTAACGTGCACAGGGTATGGCTCTCCCGCACACGGGGCCACGGCTTAACGTCCCATCCGACGGACGGCAGCCTTTCCAAGCCCATCGGTGTCCCCTACTGACCGTGGGCAGGGCGGGGAAATTTTGCGGAGATAAATCTCAACGCTGACCCAGCTGGGACTCGAACCTGGGAACTACAGATTACGAGCCTGGCGCGCTACCGACTGAGTCACCCCCGCCCCAGTGCTGATTTAATAGTTGAATTGATGTTATTGAATTACTCTTACTTTTCATGGTACAATTTCCCCATAATGATATATTAGAGGAGGCTATGAAATTAAGCCTCCCCAAAGGAAACTGATTTGATGAAATTAGTTGGTATTTGTTTTTAAGAAGAGTAAAAAAACTAATATGAAAAAATTTCATGGGCTACAACAAATAAAAAAAATTTTTTTTTTCAAAAAGGGAAGACGTACTCCCTTACACAAAGGACGGAGATTTACCTAGAAACTATATTGGGTTTGTCCTGGTTTCTAATAAATATACAAACACAGGGTCATACTCACTGGTTTAGTAGTCAGGAATGCCAACCACTAGACTAGGTAAGGGCTATATTTATATTCTTTGGTTAAAAAGTGCATTTTTACTACTGTAATATTTTTTTTTCTTGCAACACTTACATGAAAAGATTTTAATAAAGAAATAACAGTTATTCATCTAGAAGCACAGGCTGAAGCATTCTAAGTTCATAAAAATTTGTTCACATCATTAACTGCACATCTGTAAAATGGAAACTTTCACTGCTATAGATGTAATGGAGGCTTCAATGTATTGTTGCCACCCTGAAATAACATTAACTGGAGTTTGAGCACTAAAATTTCATTCACATGTTCATAAAAACATTTTTTTTTTCAAAAAATAATTTGCCAATGCAAAAATGTTTAATGATATTTTACTTGTCACAAGGTCTTCACATACTTTTTTCAGTCAGTTTCAAACAGCCTCTAAAATACATATATGTAAATGACACTCAGCACATCCCAAGCTTTCATTCAGGCATCACATAAAATATACTGCTCACAAAAATTAGGGGATATATTATCGCTTCATATTCATTTTGAAATATCCCCTAATTTTTCTGAGCAGTATATAATGATTTACTAATATTTTGTTCAAAAATTCTCTGACAGTCATATCTTTAAATATTACAGAAAAAATAACACTAACTATTGTACATAAGTTAAATGATTCTGAATATATTTTTATTTCATAGCATTAATATATCCATCATAGATAGCCAGCATTTTCTTTAATGTGTAGAGGTTGGGTTGAGTTGTTTTACCTCTGAACAACACTATTTTGCACGTAGTGGGTTAAATGACCAGGTCACAAGGACCCCAAGAGCTCAAAGAAGGTTGGGGGAAGGGGACTCACTGCACAGCTGTTAAGAGACAGATAAAAGCTTCCATCATGGCCATGTAGTGTGTTCTTTAGTATGCACAGTGTATAGCTTTCTTGTACATAAGGACCATGGCTTAATGTCCCATGCAACAGAGAGCAACCTTTCTAAGTCTATCAGTGTCTTCTTTCTCACCAAGAGCAAGGTGAGGGTTAGCAGAGATAAATCTCAATGCTGGCAGAACTGGAACTCGAACCAGGGATCTGCAGATTATGAGCCTGGTGCGATGCTGTCTGAGCCACCAGTGCCCCAATTCTGAAATGAAATTGTTGCCTGAGATCAGCTCAGGAAAAACACAGACATTATTAATAAAACATTATTTTTATTTTCACATGCATCATGACAATATAAAATCCACTGAATTATAACATTTAAAAATTAGCAGAACGAATTACATTATATAAAACTGTAGAAAACTAAACTGCAAGCTTCTGATGAAATAAAACCATCTTGCAACCTGTTACTATTACTAAAAACCAAAAATTTATTTTACTTTAATATCATGATCTGTAGCAGGATTTCCCAAACTTGAGTCCAATGACCTCTTGATCAGTTTATGAACTTGCCATGGACCCCCCAAGCACCAGAACAGCAGTTTGATTTAATTTCAGCAATGCTTTTGGCAACTGCTTCCCCTATTCAAAAGGAATTTTTGTTGTAAGATATGTTCTTAATTCAGGAGCTCAAGGGTATACCATAATTGTTAGTGTTAAGATTAAAAGTCAAAGAGCTAAGCCAATGAAATTTACTAAAGGACATATAACTTAAACTGGATTTCTTAAGTATGAGTACGTGAAGACTGGAATAGTGGTTGCTGAAACAAAGACTGGTATTATTGGACTTCAAGTCAAAATTATGTTGCCTAGTACTGAAATGCCAGATAAGGTAACAATAATACCTCTCAAGTCTTATTAAATTATAGGAAAAAAATTATATGTATTTGTTTAATATGAAAATTATGGTATTTTTGATTATTATAAATGTTTCAAAATTGTATTAAATTTAATATTTATAATTAAATATTTTATTACATATTTAATGTTTTTAAAATGACACCATAACTTAAGTCATTTTTCACTACTATAGCCAAAATACTGAACATTACTAGGGAAAAAAAAGTACAAAAAAGTGCACAGAAAATATTTTGGAATCAAGAATCATTCCTTGAATGAATATTGCTGCACAAAATTGAATTGTAAATTAAAAGTAATTTTAAATAACATGCTATGCTGCCTGTGAGTAGCATTTATTTTGATGCTGTCAAATCTGAGATCTCTTGCAGAAAAATATCTTTATTATTTACAGAGAAGAACCGTAAGGTGCTATATCAGCACATTGATACTGGACAATGAAAAGTCTAAAAACAAAATTTGAAACGCTTGAGAAATGGTGATGTCAAATCTCTTCATTCTAAAAGTAAAAACATCAATACTTGTAGAAGTACCAATCTCACTGGGAAGGGAGTTCCACACTCTTCCAACACACAAAGGAATGGTGCAATTATTTCGAGCAAAAGTTACATCAATTGTTTTTCTGTTGGAAAGTTGAATATAGGAGTATCAGTGTTAGAGTGAGTTATTCCATGAATAAGTTTATAACATTTTTTAAGTCAAACATTAGACTTCTCCACTCCAAGGAATGTAACGAGAGCCTTTTTAACCTTTCTTCATATGGCATATTGTAAAACCCAGGAAGTATTTTTTGTAAACCATCTCTGGATGTGTTCAAGATTTTTGATGTCTGATATTAGATGAGGTGTCCATACAGGTGAGGCATATTCTCTAGTGAGGGTCTGATGAAAGTCAGAAATATGTGAATTAGGGAATCAATGTCACATTTACCATAACATTTCAGAATTAAGAAAATGGTACGATTAGCCTTTCTAACAATGTTATTATAGTGGTCCCCAAAAGTTAACTGTGATGAGAATAGCACTCCAAGTTTTTCTGCATCTGTACATTTGCAATTGGATTATTTGTGAAGTTGTCTTTATAATGAGAATTCTTGCTTACAAGGTATAGAACACTTGATTTGTCTTTTGATATAGGTAGTTCATACTTTTAGCTCCACTGGTAAATGGTGTCACAAGCAGTTTGTAATAAACTACGTTCTTCTTAATTGCTGGAAATTAATGTCATCTGCATAAGCTGTACATTGGATAGGACCAAAAATTACTAGGAATTTCAGAGGTGAAGATTATGAAGAACAATGCGCCTAGAACAGATCCTTGTATGACTCCATTGGCGATGATTCTGATGGAGGATAAACTGTTCCCAACTTGAACTTGGTGTTCGATGAATAATCAGGTTGGAAAGAAACCTCACAATCAGACTAGGTATACAAGGCTGAGCAATTTTGAATCAAGAGGGATCATTTTAATTTACCGAAGACCTTTTCAAAATCCTAGAATATAATGTCAACAGTGATATTATCATCTAAAAGTGTGGTCCACAAATGCACATTATGGAGTAACTGAATGTTTGTAGAATGGGACATAAACTAGATCAAAAATATCAACTAAAAGTGATGCTTTATCAGAGTCCACAGTAACCATGGTGCCATCAAATTTCAATAATGGTGGAATGGTACACGACCCTTTCCTGTGTTTTCGAATGTCATGGAAGAAAGCATTTAGATTGATAACATTACATAAATATTTTAGCTTCGTTTATTCCACAGCCTTGGTATACTTCATTGAAGCAATATTGAATTCTTTTCCTGTTTTCATCAGAGGGATCATTTTGATCCTTTCACCATGATTTAAGCTTGCAGTTTGTGATCTTTAACTTGGTATTTTTATTAGTTTTCTTTGCATTAACAGGTATTATCACTAAGCATTTTTCTATAAAAAGAGTAAATGCCAAATAAACTTTATCAAAATTTCTGGTATTATTACTATTGCGTGCATCTAAGTGCAAAAACATATCAGTGATTATAATAATTATGTTGGTCATAAAACCATATTTAGCATTGTGATAATCCTACTTTAGTTTGCAAGATTGCTGAGTGCTGAAATTAAGATTAAATGAGATGGGAATATGCAGTGGTGAGTTGCTGTGGGAGAAGAGGTAGAAAGCTTGCTTAAATATTAAATAATTGAATAAACTTAACTTTTTTGGTATAAAAAAAATAAATACCCCCTCAAGCAGCAGTTTTGGTATACACTAATGAATTACCACTTTTTAAGTTGATTCAAATTTTTAGAGGAAAAATTGTCCTGAGCCAGATGTGACATGAACCCACGACCTTCTGATAACATGTCAGGTGCTCTGGACCACTGAGCTAAGTGGTCCAGAACACCTGTACATTATAAGCAAATTCATCATTCGAATCAATAAAGTTATTGCCTCTTGTGAAGAAATCAACAAGTTGTTGGAAACCATGAAAGTAGAATTGAGATAATGCATATTGTTGTGCTGAACTCTTGGCAGTGGAGATATGCCAGTCAATTCCACTTAGATTAAAGTCACCTGCTATAACAACTGGAACTTGAGTTGCCAGAATAGAGCTAATACTGTAAAAGAAGTTGGAGATGTATTCATACTTATTGGACTGATTTGGCGGAATATAAACTGTTATCAATTTGCATTTGAGAGATTTTTCTCAAAGATGCTAATTCCAACAACCTTCAGGAACAGATATCAGTGAATATTAGATAAAATTTTTTACTATGATACAATTACCTCCTTTACTGTCACAGTGATCTTTTCGGAAAGCAATATATTTGCTAGGGCAGATATACGAATTCTCAATATTTTCCTTAAGCCATGATTCAGCAATACATAATATATCAATGTCATGGAATTCAATGTAGGAAAGTAGAAGCTGAAGTTTATTGCAGATATGGGTTAATGAATAAACAAGAAGTGTTTACTTTGTGGATTCATAAATACAACATTACATTTGTTAATGTCCTGAGTAAGTCATTCGTTATTATTGAAGGAATTAATATGTTGTGATGTTGAGAGTATTTAATTTGGTTGATTGTTAATTTTTTTCTGCTTATTAGCAGGTTGCACATTACAATCTTCATTAGCAACAGTAGAGAAAACTGGAGTTGCAATGATGTGTCTTGGAGCCCCCCTGAATCTGTGAAGATTCCTTTAGGCCATAATGCAGGTTCCATCATTTTGTTCATGTGTGTGCTGTTACATGATATAATGAAAGATGCATATAAGTCAACATTTCTGGACTGAATCTTCACACACTCATAGGATAATTTTTTGGATCCTAACATAAGATATTAATAATATTATTATATAGATAACATATTAATAATACCCTCTGCTGAGCTGTTGACATTAAATCTGTTAACCAAGATTTTTAATTAAGATGCCTTTTCTAGGAAGGAACATTGACAACAGTGATATTAGTAGCATCCTGGGTGCCCATGAAACACTCTTTTCGAGGAAGTTGTAGGCTTATTGTGGCTTGTAGTCGGGGGATCTTTGAACTGTTACTGCAGGGTGTTTCAAAAAGGATGCAACCCTCTATAATATTTTTCTATTTAAACTTGACAAAAGACACAAACTTCAAAAGATGCAAATTAGACATATATATATATACCTTTATAACATGTTGAGTGATTTCCTGCAACCTGGATGCAGGTTCATACCCATTTCATGACATTTGCAGCCACCTTTCGCAATGTTTGTTTTCTTATGTTTAAAATCTCTCTTTCAATGTTAGCCTTCAAGTGTATGAGGACTGTTTTGAAACACTACACATTTGAGATATCCCCAAAAGAAAAAATCTGGAGGTGTAAGATCTGGGGTTGGGGGCCACAAATTTTTTGAAATCAAATAATCACCAAAAAATTCCTGCAATATGATCATTGTGTAATTTGCAGTATGGGCGGTCGCACCATCTTGTTGAAATCAACACTCTCATTCATTCATATCAAATAGTGCAATAAACTGTTGGATTAGGTCACAATAAACTTCACCAGTTACAGTTGTCAAAAAATAAAGGCCCTATCACATGACAACGGGAAATTGCACACCAATTTTCTGTGTGTGTGTAATGGTCGTTTGGGAAAAGTGTGAGGATTTTCACTGCTCCATATTCAACTGTTTTGACTGTTCACATACCCATCCAAGTGAAACCAAGCCTCATCACTGAAATAAACACGGTCCAACACCTCAATTCCATTTTCATCAACAAAATAACGAAACCAATGACAGTACCATAAACGTTTTTCGTGGTCTGGTTCTTTCAGTTCATGAACGACACCAATGCGGTAGGCATGAAATTTTCTTCTAACTTCTTTGTAGCCCTGAAAACAGTAGCTGGTGACAGTCCAACCTGTGAAGATAACTTTCTAAGAGATTTTCTTGGTGAGTAAGTTAAATGCTGAGACATATCATCAAGAACTTTGGCAGTTAAGAGTGATGGCTGGCCTAGGCTCTTTCGATCCTGTACAGACCCAGTGTCATGAAATTTATCAATCCAATGAGATATTGTCGACTTGTTGGGAACTGCAGATTGAGGAAACTTCAACACATTTGTAAGATTTTGTATGTACAATAAGTCTCAGTAATAAATACACGTTCATTTTTGGAAAATGACATAGCTGACACAATGCAAAGGAATGAATGCTTGAGTGAGACTAGCATTTTACAAAGTCATTTCAACTGCTAAAGGCTTTTAACCTTGAATATAGTAATGCATACTGACTAATATTATGGTGTAAAATGTACATGCGCATAAGTTATACTCTCTTATATTTAGGGTTGCATCCTTTTTGAAACACTCTGTAGTATCAGCAATGACATGGTTAGCAGACATGCTGAGAGGAGTATTCTTTTTAGCAATCATGGCACAGATTTGTGACATAAATACAGATGAGCTATGCAGAAGCATATGTATGCATGCATGTTAGCTTGAGAAATACAGGAGCTATTTAAAGCAAACTTTCAAATTTTTTAAAAATGCTCTTTTTTCTCAAGAAATGTCAATATTTTGGCTACTGAAATAAACTTTTTTTTTTTTGCCCTAAACCTCAAACTTCAGTTCCATTCATAGACTCTCTTCAAACCTTAGTTCCATTGATCACTTTGAGAAAACCTTGTCTATACTAACCACTTTGGGAGCCCTGGTCTATACATACAAACTGATGAATCTGATGTTTAAAACATTTAAGCAACAAAAATTAAGAGGTCAAGGACAGGAGCTAGTCTAAAGGCCTTTTTATTTGTATGTAAAAATGATTTAAATTTTTTAAAAAATTTATTTATTATGGCATTTTACTACTTTAATTCAGTCCACTAGTTGGACCACACTGATATACTGCTCTTGTTAGCATTCTTCTGATTAAAAAAAAATTTAGATTTTGAAACAATGTTGCTATTGTAAGATAAATTACCTTAAAATATTAATGCATTTCATTTCTTGTATATGTTAAAGTGGCTTTTCAATGTAATTTACATCCTTTGTAGATTGGTTGCTGAATTTTTTGCTTCAAATTAATATTAAAGAAAAATTAGCATTGTTTACAAAATTTTAATTAATATACATACCACAGGAATATGTTGCGGTAGTACTTGCTTAATAACTTGTTGAATCTGTTGGACTGTCATAGCAGCTGCAGCAGTCTGGAGACTTTTCCCTTGCTGTTGATTTCCTGCTTGTGTACCATGCTGTACAATTTGCACTGTACTCAGCTGGTTTGGAAGGGTTGTAGCTGTAGGACTTTTCCCTTGAACCTAGCAAAGACGTTATACTATTTTTTTATATATGTTAACTAAAATAAGTTGATATATATAATAATTACAGAAAGTGAGTAAAAACTTGTTTGGTACTTGAACTTTAGAATCTGAAATAGCTATCATTCTGAAGGTGTCAAAAAGAAAACATTTATATGATTCTTTGAGGTGATGAGCAATAGGGAGAAATGGAGGCAGATCAAGTGGCCATGTGGCTAAGTGTGAGTGACTGAAGAACCAATGACAAAATGTCTCTCAAAGATTTCACCAAGGTCATATAGGTTTGATTCAAACACAAGATGATCATTATGTGGCCTAATTGCAAAACATCATAAAACTTCACAGAATGTCAACTTGTTTAATTGAAAATTGCCAGTGTTTGGATTTTGGACAATATATGCACACATTTATGCTGTTGTATTCTGCCAATACTGGGTATAAGAGAGAAATTATCTTGAGCCAGGTGGGATCCGAACTCATGGCCTCCTGATAAACGTATCAGATGCTCTGACTGTTGAGCTACTGGTCACTGATCAAGATTTCCCCTGTTGCAGTTGTTAAGTCTTATACCTTAGTCACAGGTAGGTGTTATAAATGAAGATAAAGTTTCTATTCATCAGTTTTTTTTAGGCTCATGCACAACACCAGAAGCACATCAAGGCAATCCAACTGGTATTTTTTTTAGTATATTTTAGATATACTCCATGCATGTTGGTATAAGTTAGTAACCCATAGTCATCTTCTTTTGATTAACAATGATCATTTGATTTATTTGAAGCCACTATCTTCACTGTTATATTCTAATACTGGGTAAGGGAAAAAAGGTCTCAAAATCTTGAGCTAAGTGGGCTCCAAATCCACAACCTTCTGATAACCCACACCTACATATACAGAGAGATGCTAAAATATGCTAAAAAAAAAATGCCAGTTGAATTACCTTGATGTACTTCTGGTGTTGTGCATGAGCCTGAAATAGCTCTGATGAATGGCGATTTATCTACAATCATAACATCTACATGAGATTAAGGTATAAGACTTAACAACTGCAATAGGGGAAATATTGATCAGTAACTGGTAGCTCAGCAGTCAGAGCACCTGGCATGTTATCCGGAGGTTGTGAGTTTGGATTCCACCCAGCTCCAGGCAATTTCCCCCCTATACCCAGTATTGGCAAAATACAACAGCAAAGATAGTGGTTTCAAATAAATCTAATGATTGCTGTGAATCAAAAGAAGAAAATTGGATATTATTTACTGGCAACAAAAATTTAATACCTCATAACTAAATAATATGAAAATGTATAATGAAGTCTTATTTACTTACTATAGCAGTGTTCAAAAGTTAAGTACAAGTTCTGGAAGATCTAAAGACATGACAATGAAATGCTTGAGATTTGGGAGTGACAATGCATTGTTCTATGATGCGATAAATAGTGAGGCATAGAGCAAACCAATCACATGATTGACATGTGTTATGCAAATGAATGTAGGATGCCCAAAGCTATGGGACCTGTTTTAGTAGAATGGAAAGGTTAATACAGAGTATGATGACCCTTAACAGCTACACAAGCAAAACGACTTCACATACTGTTTACAAGGCTGGTTATGAGGTCTGGTGTCAGTATATCCACTCTCCCCAGAGAGCAAATTAGAGTTCTTGTAGAGTTCTTGGAGGAGATTGACGACTCCAAAACATTTTCCCACTGCATCCCATACATGCTCTATAGGTTCAGGTCCAGAAAATAGACTAGCCACTCCATCTGCTGAATATGCTCACTTTCAAGGAATTCACTCTCTGAGCCCTACTAGGGCAGGCATTATCATCCATTAAAAAAAATTGGGCACTCTTGAAAAGCCTCACATAGGGCTAAAGGATATTGTCCCTATATCTTCAACCAGTCAGAGTGCCTCCAGAAAAGATGTTGGGTGGTGTCCATTTGACATAATTCTGCCCCAGACTATCAAATCAGCATCACCACAGTGGTGTCATTCTCCAAGCTTACAGCAGGTCTGGACAAACTACAGCCTGACATCACTTTTTGTGCAACCTACATGCAACTGATGGCAAATGAATCAAATTTGTAAAAGAGATAAAGAATATACAGAGGATAAGAAATCCAACTTTAAGTGTGCATGAAATAAAATGTAAGCGTGAAGTGAATTCTCAATAAAATAATTAATTTAAATAAAATTATATTGTTTGTACTTTTTTGTGTTAGTTATCGTATGTTATTGATCATATATTTCTTTAGTGACCCACCCTTATACTTCAGTTTTCTGTATGGCCTGACCCTTCCATTTCAATTTTCTATTCAACCTTTCAGCTAAAAAGTTTGCCCAGGTTTGTGTTAGAGGGTTGGTAACAACTACTTTGCTCTCTCCAGATCGAAATATATCAAGATTAATCTGAAGACTGGATTGTGATTTGTTAGCAAATTACAAGCAAAGAGCATGTCCTTTGATCATAATTTGCATGTTTAGTTCAATGCATAAACAGCAGCAAAGAGAACATTCACCCACTGGTTTGGGGTCCAGTCATGATATTGTTTCCACCACGTTAGTTGGGCTTTCCTATGAGATGGGATTGATGGAATATAATGGATTGAAATAATATAATTTAGTATAGAATCCTCTCTGGTGAACTTTTCTGTAAACTGTTTGCCTACCAATGAACTCTCATCCCAATGGCTGCAGAGAGAGTTGCCTGGCTAAAATCCCACTATGATGTCAAGCTGTTACTGCAAGATAGCAGTCATCCTGTGCTGTCACTCTTGGACAACCTTGCACTCATCTATGGTTAGTCTCCTGTCTGTTGGAATCATCTCCACAGCATTGAAAACAATGACTGGGGGACATTTAGTCTTAGCCACATTAGTCTGGGATCAGACAGACTCTTAACATATAAATTACTCTACCATGTATAAAAGCATCCATGTGATATCTCTGTGCAAACAGTTGTTACAAAACACGCTACCAACATGAACACAAAACTTACATAACTGAAAATGAATGGGACAGAATCAGAGCCACCTTATAACACATTGGATTAGCTTTTCAAGTCACATGTGCAAATTTTATCTGTTCAGGTGTTTTTTGGGAGGCATGTGACCTTGCTTATATTTTATTTCATGCACACAAAATGCATTGTTAATAATTTCAGCATATTGTGAGATATTAATATTTTAGGAATTATGCTTAACTTTTGAACACCAGTGTAAAATGTGAACATGCAATCCTATAAACACCTCAAACTCCCTGTAGTATGATGTAGAACTTTAATAACATCTTTGATATATATCTCATACAAGAGCGCTGTGATAAGCAATTACCCACAGCTATGTTTTTATGCATTTATTTAGTTTTGGTGGCTTACAGCTATGGAAAAATTCCCTGTTTAGCAATATGCACTATTTCAAAAATATTTCTGTAACAACTCTTCTAATTTTTGGGGTTTTAAGTGAGGAATCAAGATTTACATTTACTGTTATGTGCTGAATAAAAGTTGCTTATGAAGGAAGTATTTTGTGTATTAGTTCAGGAAGCAAACAAAAACAGTGTCAGCCAATAGCGTTTTAAGAGAATTATAACTAGTTATACCCACACCAAACATTTGGTGTGAAACGGATCAATAACTTCAATAAGTTCATTCACAGGTTTCTACCAATCACAATTCCAGCCAAAAGTTTGGTGCCAAATATATCTCAATGGATAACTTCACTCACAAGGTAGGTGACGGCAGTGCCCCAGAAATCTTGGATACTTTTTGAGGAATCACTCCCAACCCACAGCAGCTAGGTACCCCATTTGTCACACCAAGAGGGTTAGAACTAAGTGGGACCACCCTACCAAATTCAGGATCAATCGCTCAAATAGTCATGGAACCACAGGGAAGCTGACAATTTCTACCACCGATGACATCACACACATATATGCCTGCCTGGAATTACAACTATTATGTAATATGATGATTTTTTCATCCTAATTTCTTACTCTACAGTTGTGATTCAACTGTTTGCTCTAGGGAAACAGAGGCTGTTAATGTTAATTTCAGATATCATGGTTATCATATAATAAAACACACTGGTTATTATGATCCTGTTCTTCTGTCAGTATAAAAAAAGTGCAGTAGAAAGCATTCTGGCACAGAGGCTATAGTACATAATTTAATCAAAGCATGTGGCTAAGTTGCTGTCTTTAACTGATAGACCTTCTGTCAGTCCTTCATAAGCAACTTTTATTCAGCACATAACAGTAAGGCCATACAGAATGGTTGGATTGCTTTTAATTCTGAGTGGTGCTTTTGTACACAATAGGCTAAGTGGTCATGCTATTGTGTGTACAAAACTCCAAGGGGTCAGAGAAGGCTGACAGACATCTGTTAGGAGATAGATGGAAGTCTCCCATGAAGGCTATCCAGTGTGTTCTTAGTGTGCACATGATATGGCTCTCCTGCATGTGGTATTAAAAGTGCCTAAAGTCTCATCCAATGGATGGCAGACTTTCCAAACCTATTTTCAATAATAATAATAAACACTGTGTTATACTGAAGTGTTCATATATTGTAGTAGAACAATATTTTAAAAAACTGACATGAAAATTATATCTTTCTACACTGGTGGAAATTGAAAAAAAAAACACCCAGAAGGAATTCCTTTAGGAACATCATATTATAGTGTGTTAATAATTAAGGGCAGCAGAAACCGTGATTCAAGATTGAGAGTCATTGGATGAAATAATGACATTACTGAGGACGACAACATGCAAATGTACACAGCATGTATTTAAGGACTAGGGAATGAAGGAAGAAGTTATTCATCTTGTGTCGCGTTGTTCAGTGCTCTTTGAAGAAGCTACCATGCCTGGATGATGCAGGCATGCAACATTTGTTCAGTTAGTGGAGTTTGAGTGAGGTCATATAGTGGGTCTGCAGGAAGCAGGTTGGTCTTTTCATCAAATTACACACCACATTGGATGAGAAGTATCGGCAGTGGTACGATGATGGCATCGATGGTCAGAAGAGCATTCGTACACTCGCAGACATGGTTCCAGGCAACACAGAGTTATGGACACACAAGAGGATCGACATATTAGGAGGGTGGTGGTGACAGAGCAGAAAGCTACAGCATCACAAATTTGATCCTCTGTCGTACCAAAGGTATCTACAAGAATGATGCGCAATTGTCTTTTGGAAGCAGGACTATGGACATGCATGCTGCTGGCAAGGTTACCGCTGTCGAGCATGTTTGTAGTGATGTCAAGAACGAGTTCAATGGAGGGAAGAATGGCAGTCTGCAGTCTTCAGTGATTCTGCTTAGTAGTGTCTGATGGTCGTTTATACGTCCGAAGGCCACAAGGTGAGTGGCTTCTTCCATTGTGCATTCACCAGGGGGGCATCATGGTGTGGGGAGTGATCAGCTATCACTCTCATATGTGTCTCATGTTTTTACAGGTTATACTGAATAGCAATACGTATGTCTGCGACATCATACAGCTGGTCGTCCTGTCATATTTGCGTGCAATTCCAAATGCAATATTCCAGCAAGATAACGCCCGCCCACACTCCACCCAGACAACTCAGCATGCTCTTCAGGCAGTGCACCAACTCCCTTGGCCGGCACACTCTCAGGACATCTCCAGTCGAACATGTCTGGGACTGGATCAGACAAAGATCCTTCCATGGACTGCGGCAAACAACGACCATCACTGAAATAAACGTCCAAGTTGAAAGTGTATGGAATGGTATCATACAGCATGATATTCAGCATTTGTACGACTGACTGCATGCCAAATTGGAAGCTTGTAGTGCTGCTCAAGGAGGCTCAACACCTTATTAAAATGTGACTTCTGTAAAATGTAATACTCATTAACCCTTCCAGTGTCCAGGCTGAAAAACAGGTTTCCATCCAGAGGCCAAGCTATTGTCTCACTATGCTCAGCCAAAAAAAAACTAACTTTAGAACTTTTTTTGCCAAATAACTAATGAAAGGAGTTATGGCATGTTGTATACCAAATTAATCGGCATTTAATTCTAGATCTTCTGAAAATCAAGTATTTAACAAAAAATATGATGTTTTATTTCAATAGGACTTTTTTTTAGAGTCATGTAGTAAAAAAATGCATCTGGCAATACAAATAAAAATTTATTAAAAAAAACAAACTAATATACAGAAATGATTACAATGCACATGGATAGAATGGCTATATATTTCTGAATAACAAAAATATATTTGTTTGGTTTTAAGTAAATATTTCTTTCGTTTTGTAATTTTTTTTTCTTGGTACCATACTTTGAGAAAATTCCAGGCTTTTAGCTAATTGTGTTGAGTTAAATAAACAAGTCAACTTTAGAATTAAAAAAAAATAACCAATCAACAGAAATAGGTCATGTTATATATCAAATTAACAGAATTTAATTACAAATTTTATAAAATAAATAATATAAATAAATTTGCAAGCATACTGATTTTAATAAGCCTTTTTCAATGTGATATGGTGAAAAAAAGTTTGCACTATACAATTAAAGCTTCACTTTGGAAAATCTGATGAATAAAAATAGTTAAATTATATATTTATCAAAAGGAAATTTTCTCCCAAATAATATAATATTCAACCTGAAATATGACTTTTATTTCTTTTAATAATTTTTTTCATTATCATATATTTTAAACATGGCCAGTGTTATTCAACATGACCTGGACTTCTTGCATTCATGGGATCTTCTGAACTGATTATGAAATAGAAAAAAAACTTTCTTGGCTTTTTTTTTACTAAACATTATGAATTTTTTCTTTGGGTGTTTAAGTTCAGTGATATTGCCAAAGTGCAGAAAGGTTTGTGCTCCAAAGCACCAGCCCTTCCTGAAATTGCCCTACCACATGACTGCATGACATGATTTCCATAGCAAGGAAGTCTATTTTGCTTCCGTATCTAAGACATTCATTTTCAGAAAACAGTACAAGCTCAAAGTTTTTTTACTAAAAAAACAAGAAATAATAAAATAAATATTACATATAACCTAATGGGATGTTAAATAAAATATCCGCAACAACTTTTAAGCCAGCCTCCGATCTAGCATAACTAGAAAAGATTGATAAATCAGCTGATTGAAAGGTAGGTAACTAACAGAAGTAAATCTACAGAAATTAATTTGCTTCCATATCCAAGATCTTTTATTTTCAAAAAATGATACTAGATCAAAGTTTTATTGGAAAAGTAATACAAAATAAAATAAAAATTAACATATAGCCAAATGTGATGTTAAAATATCTTACAGCAACAAGTGTAGGCCAGCCATCATACAATGTAGCATAAGAGTGAAAAAAAATCAATACTTATCGATCGGCCAAAAAAATCGCTAATTTCCAAAAATAAATCTACTGAATTGAAAACTAAGGTTTAAATATAAAAAAAATTAACTTTACAAAGGGTATCTAATATGCTGGACCAAAACTGTAAACAACACTTATAGCAAATGCAACGGAGATTGCATGTGTCAGCCATCCAAGTCTTGTTTGCCTTGGTGAAGCATAACTAATTAAATGCAGCTGCAACCAGAATTTCTAAGAAGGATGTGTTTACTTCCAGTTTCGATTTTGAAGGTGGGAAAGATGCATAGAATGCTGGGAAAAATTACTTGGAAATACTGAAATTGGTTTATGATAGAAAAGAGTGTGAAACGGGGGAAAAAAATGGCGGTATGCATTTTGTAATTATTTCCAAAATCTATCGTTTTTAAAAATAGCATTTTTTGTTAATTTTTAGGAGATTTTCGAAAATTTAAGAAAATATTTGTTGATAATAGAACTTGTGAATCAATCTTTTGAGCTTAAATCAGAAGGTTGCTTCAGCAAATAGGAACGTTAACAAGCAAATCTGCAATCAGATGGTTTTATAAAATTATTTATATTGTAGTTTAATAAAATATGTATCAAATTTAAAAACAAAATATTATTTTTGATGTCTGAATTATATATTTTAATAAGTTTTATATATATAAATTTACAACAGCAATTTTTATTTTAAAAAAAATCGATTTTTTTTGTTGTACTAAAAACGTATACATATGTCCTTGGGACCTCAATTCAGATTCTCCGAAGGTATACAGACGACGTGGACACTGGAAGGGTTAAAAGATAAAATAAACATTGAATCACTTCACACATGTGATCACTGTTCAGTCTACTAAATAAATCTCATAGCTTACACTTCTACTGTTAATGGTGTTCTTTTTTCAATTTCCACCAGTGTATTTAACAACTAGTGTAATTAAAAATTATTCCTTTTTTAAATAAAATATTATGGAAAGGATAGTTTTTTACCATTAATTTGACACTTATTAGCTGAAAATCTGTTTTTCATTTTTGGTTAAAAGGCTAGTTATAAGATAACAAAAATATATCAAAAAAGTATCTGCCCACTTTCATGGTATGTCAATAAACATCCAAAGTGAAAGCACCACATTTTTTAAAGCATTCTTTTTAATGAAAAAGTTTCTGAGAGTAGAGAGGGAGGGGGGATGGGTTAGTGGTAAAATATCACTGCAGATGCTAGAGATTCAAACTTAGGGACACCAAGATATAAGCCTGACACATTATTGACTGAGCCAACTTCTAACCCTTTTAATAAAAGAATGCCCCTCCCCCTAAGAGGGGAATAAAAGGATCATTTGTTCCATCTATTCTGGAATTTAATGAGTTACTTAATAAAAATTCATCTACTTTGTTTAAAAAGAAAACTTTAAAACACCGATTCAGATAATCTCTTTTGTTATTCTTGTTATAATACATATCTAATATTACAAACCTTAGCAAGCTGAGCTAGAGAAGCTACCTTCTGGACCTTTCTTTGTTGCTGCAGTAGCTGATGTTGAAGTTGCAGCTGTCGTAATTGCTGCTGTGTTACTGTAGCTGCTGCAGTCCCTTTAGAAGGTGCACTACCAGTCTTTCCCTGAAACAGAAATTGATAATCAGATGACATGTCAGTGTGACATTTCCCGAAACATAAAAATATGTTAATAATGGAAAAAGACACAACATATAGAAGCATACACACACACACATATATATATAAGGCACCTGTAGAATGAAGAACAGTTTATAAGCTAGTGGAAAAACTATCACTGGACAAAACTCACCTAGCTAAAGAAAACTTTCTGATTAATTTTCATTAACTAATTCAAATAATACATGCTCATGATTGTATGATTGATAATCAGGGGTGTGTACCTTACAGCCCATGAACAAGTTTGCCTGCCTTTCTGAGTAAATGTAGAGGATATTAATATTTTCATGTGGATGGAAAATGGCATTGAGTTTAAAGTAATTTATCACAGAGAAATTGAGGAAAGCTCCTGATATAAAGGTTTGCTTGTTTTATCACAATAATTGCATCTAAAAATATTGTTGCTGTTATTTCGAATATTCTTATACTATTTTATCTGTATAACACATTGATATTAAGTGATATTAAGTGATATTAAGTGGAAGAAATATGCAGGCCAGAAGGCCTGCATATTTCTTCCACTATTGAGGAATGGTCCACCAATGAAAAGGTTGAACTCTGCTAACCTCAGTGTTGGGGTTTATGAAACTGAATGCATTCCATCAATTTTGAATGTTTTCAGAAAATAATGCAACTTTAGAACCTTATTCTGAAATAACTAACAGAAATAGGTCATATTATACAACGAAGGAAAGGCATTTAATTGTGAGTAAAAAAAAATCACATTTAATTGTGAGTAAGAAAAATTCAAAGAAAATTATAATTTTTTAAGCACTTTAAAAAAATGGAAAATTTCATTGTATCTTTTTCATTTTAATACCAATAAAAATGTTCTAAAAATTTTGACATATTTCTAAACTATTTCATCATTCCAATATAATTACTTAATATTTCCCTCTCAATTTGAGTTTTAAAATTATGTTATATATACTTTTTCTGGTCTTTACTGAAATAATAAACCTTTTTTGTTCTTAAGGGTTCTTTTACAATAACACACTTTTCATGGTCTGACTTCTGAGGAGGGTTAAGATTTGTTTGTAAAACAGAAGACCATGTTCTGTTGTCTTCCCTAGATGGGGGAACATGTTTACTGACCTAGGAAATGTCATTAAGCTTTCAAACTGGGTCACTGTACTAAAAAACCCAGGCGTTGTATTAATTCAAAAATTCCATAAAAAATAATAAATTAGGAAATTTTTAATCAGCTAGGGTGTTGTGCTGGAGTATTGGTGAATAACTATGGGATAAGGGGACATTCTCAGAAATTTCACTGTAGGGGTGGCAAGACAAGAAAACAATAAATCACAAGACATATCTCATTCACTTTCTTTCATAAATTCTGTAACTTGTGTTACACAAAGATTCTGTTTTCCATCCCTCACTAAGTGCGTAGTCTGACAGAAGGCTGCTAAGAATTTTACACTAAGATATTCCCAAAATGAAAAATTCTTAATTTGGCACAGAAAAGTGAAATCATAAAAAAAAGTGAGATAGGCTGAAAGAAAGTTTGTGTTGACAAGGATTATGGAATTCCACAGAGTACTTTTATTTACAATTTTAAAGAAATAAAGAACAAATGTTGGAAGAATCAAGAGGTGCAAAATCAAGACTACAAAATCAAAGAGCTGCTTGAGGAAAAAAATTAGATCAGTTGTATAACCATATGTTGAAGCTCTTTTCCAGTGGTTAGCTAAAAATTTACCATTAAGCAATCCAATGCTCAGTAAAAGAAAAAAAAAAAAGCAGCGTTCATTAGATATGTGGCTTATTAAAAAAATAAATAAGCAATCTTTGTTATCTGTGTTTATAAACAGTTTTATTATTTTACATTTCAGTCTTTGTTCTTCATGTTTTAAACTGGCTGTGAAGAACCATAATCTGAATCTATTCTGCCGATTTTTCAACATTAGCACAATACAGCTCTTCATGCTTAAATACACTTATACATAACTTTTTTGAATGGTATTTCTTATAGCAAATTTATGAATATAATGATATAAACAGGCTCCCACTGTATGTGCTAGATTTTTGGTGATCACCAATCTGCAAGATTAACATAATAATCTGAAAACAGGAAAATTAAAAAAAAATACTCTACAACATATAAAGCTCAATTGAAGGAATGGAATTCTAATCAAAATCACTTTGAATTAAGTTTGAATTACCGATACCAACAAGTTTAATTTAGAACAGTAAAATCTCATTTAAAAAATTGCCATTTCTTAAATGCAAACTATATAATCAAAAAGTAAATAAAAATGTAACTAAATAACCCTCCATTTAAAAAAATAAACTTTCTCTGTGTTCTGTTTTCCATTAAGGCAGCTTTGCCATTTGGAAGTAACAAATCCTAATGTAATTATTGTTAATATTGTTTTAGATCAAATTAACATTTTAAAATAATTACTGCTTATTTATTGCAATACATAACTGAAGAATAATGAAAATAATTCCACAGGTAGCAAAGTAAAAAATTACTTTTGAAATCGGAAATCTAAAATATTACTGGATGATGCAACTACTGCTAATAAGAAAAATCAGTTCTACTTGTTATAAGTTTTGATAGCGTTTATGCAACTTATTATGCAAACTGAGATAACACCAGATTCCTTTATCACATACAATCTTCTAAAAAGCCTAAAGCTCCTTTTCTCTGCAAGGGGAAAAACTTACCCCTTTGCCTCCTACAGTCTGCATACTTAGAGGCTTTATTGCACATATATATTTTTAAAATAAAATTAAACAAGAGATATAATTTTATACCATGATTTAGTTACCTCTTACCAAAACCTTACTATACCTTATCTTAAATTAGGATTGAAACCTGGCAATTGTTATGGTTAAAATGTTTCCAAAAAAGAGTCAAATTTTTAGTCATTTGGTAATATATTAAAGTGAATGCTTTAAAAGTTAGTTACCTGAGGTAGACTAACATTTATATTAACTCCAGCCATAGTAACAGCTGATACTGGAATAGCCACAGATGGAGAGCCCCCTAAAGATGTTGGTGCTGAAACTGTTTTCACCAAGGTAGCCACTGGAGTTTGAACAG
Source organism: Ryuthela nishihirai (assembly GCA_038380435.1). Lineage (NCBI taxonomy): Eukaryota > Metazoa > Arthropoda > Arachnida > Araneae > Heptathelidae > Ryuthela > Ryuthela nishihirai. The sequence continues at coordinate 14,435,724 of JAWZYU010000008.1, forward strand.
TGCCAGTAATAGCAGCTTGCTGCTGCTGAACTTGTTGCAGTTGGGCCTGAGCAAGTATCTGAGCAGTAGTTAACTGGAAAAGAAATGCAAAAAGTTGAGAAAGAAAATTTCAGAGTAATGTACTTTTAGAAAAGCTAAAGCACACTTGTATTTGTTTTACAAACTAATGTCTTACTTGTAGAAAGCAAACTGTTATTTGAAGAGACTTTCTTAAATTATTTTGTCAATTAAAAGTAATCTTGATGCATAACAATGAATGCATTATGATAGTAACAGATTCTACGCTAAATTTTACATCTGAATTTCATGAAGCATTACTAATATCAGTGTCTTATTATAAGAATGCACTAATAGATCTCTGCTTTCCAATTTAATTCTAATACAAACTAAATGATTTAGAGCCTGCAAAAAGGAAAAAAATGGTGAAAGAAAATTCTAAATGTAGTAACTCGAATAGAACTCTTGATTATCTGGACTAACTGGGGCAAAAAATAGACTGGATAATAAAAAATCCTAATAATCAGACAGTGTTATAAAACTGCATACACAGTAAAGGAGGTATATGCATTTTTTAAACATATAAATAATAACAAACTATGATGCATTAATCGACAAAACTGCAAATATTAACTCAGTAATTAGCAAAAAGACACAGGAATGTACATAAAATGAAAGTGTTAAAAGATAAAATGAAATTTATTTTAAGGTAAGAATCAAGTGATTGATAGCTATATTACGAGACTCTTTTGTAACTAAATCATGCATCTTTTCAAAGTAGTTGAATAGAGTCACACTCTTCCTGTCCTTTCAAACATAGCATTGCTATTCCCAGATATTTAATGATAATGGTACACACATCACATGTGCTTATCTTCATCTTATATTTTTCTTGAGAATCTTTCCTCTTGTATAGTTTCAGTGATCTCTCCAGTAAAGAGTTGATAGCCAGAGTCATTAACATCAGAGTTTTATCACTCTGAATTCTGAGATTCCAGGTTTCTTTTAGTGCTACTGTTATGCCATTGAGAATTTCTGTTTTGTCACTGGCTTCGTCAAAAACAATTTTAAAAATCTATTATTACATACCTACTGGAAATTTTTGTAAAGGAGTTCCAAGAATGAGACAGCATATAAAAGCATTCTTCAAGATGAAGTTCTTTTTAAAAAACCTTACAATGCACTCTTTGTCATTGGTGTCAATGGACGATTTTATCAGGATAACTGGCACTCTACCATATTTGAATGAAAAGGGCAAAATTAACAGGAAGGCAAAGAAACAAATGAAGCTTTATATATTTGAAACATAAAATGATAAGTCTTTATTGTTTTAAAGAATGAATAAAACTAAAATATTATGCATTTATTACTGCAGTTGAAAATAACTTAAAAGTTCTTCCAAATTGATCAATTTTAATGAAAGGAAAGGGAGCCAGAAACTACACAGTAAGATAAATGCTGTTAATTGGTTCCACAAAAATGCAGTGCTAAACAAGTAAAAATTATCCATAAAAATTAATGTAAATACACTTGATACATGGTAGAAAAATAAATTTCCAGGGCAAACAAAACCCTAACTGTACTTATATTTAACACATGCAATGAATGAAGGCAAATTATAAAACTGAAACAAATGAACATTGAATAAACAAAATACTATGTAAATTGAAATAACAAACACTGTACTGCAATGAGATGTGTTACCTTAATCTCAAAGCAGCTATTACAAAAATATTCACAGGGGAAATATTTTAAAATTATCAATTTGATTCATCAAAATAACCATTTTCAATGCTGGAGTCTTCAGACAAAAGTGTTGTCTGAATCAGGAATAATGCTTTAATTTGGGGCAGACATTCTGCTATTAGTGGATATTTGCCAAATGTCTTTGTGGTAAGGGAGAGGAAGGCCAAAGTTAAACATTTCCTTTGAATCTTTTCAGCATTACTGCTATAGATGAATTTGCATGCTTAACATTCATGGTGAATTTTAAAAGAGTTAAGTTTAATTCCAAAAAAATATCTAGAACAAATTTAGCACCTCAAAAAATATGTCAAACATAGCTTAATGCTGTGTGCCCAAATGGAAGTACAGTGCAAGGTGTCAATGTATGAAAATAATGGTATTATATAAGGTTTAATAGGCATAAAAATGCACAGAGCACTCCCACACAACAATACTAGATGAGCAGACCACACTATAACAAGATTAAATTATACTGCATCAAAAACGATAAAGTGAATGAATGCTGAGTGAACCTTTAAGTAAGGAATTACAGTATCCACATTTCACAGGTCAGTTTATACGCGCACACACACACACACAAAACAAGAACTAATTTCACCTGTGCTGCTGCAACTGCTGCTTGCTTCTGCTGTTGGAGTTGTTGCTGACGTTTAAGAAGCTGTGCTACCTCAGCTTCTGTCATTCCTCTTCCAACTGATTGCTTTGCTGCCGCTTGCTGTTGTGCAGCTCTCTGCTGAGCAGCAGCTGCTGCAGCTACTGCTGCAACACTAGCAGAAAGAGGAGAACTCACACTAACTGCGACTTTACCACTAACAGCCTGCTGTGATGCTTGTTGTTGAGCTGCAGCAGCTACTTGTAGGCGTTTTAACTGCTGCTGCTGTTTCAGCTGTTGCTCCTAAGATAGTTTTGTACAAAAAAAAAATTAGATTATAAAATGTCTAAAAATATATAATCTTTAATCTAAATTACATAAATCATAACAAATACCTATAATAAAACTTTTAATCCTCTAAAAATACTATATAGAATATTTAGGCATATTAGTAAAAAAAAAATTACTATCTATATCTCATTGAGTCAGTACTAGTAACCAAAAGACAATTAACAACAATAACAACATACAAACCAATTATTATAGTTTCAAACTGTAAAGTGCTCCAAGTTTAACATTTGAATCAAGACCACCCTACTTGAATGGATATGTTATTCTGCTATAGGTTGCTTGAACATCAATTCCAACTCAAGTAGCTGACAATAAAGATAGTTTGATACAAAGAGCAGTTATTATACAATAATGAAAGTAACAGATAGACATTGTTACTGGCTTCAGATAGTTGGCAAAAATTACGCAGACTAAAAAAAACCTTTAATCAGTTTGTAACAGTTGTGTGCTGCAATAGTTAACCTTCATCATCAACTACCTGGGACTCTTAATAAGACAGTTGCAAATAAAAGTCTACAGTTGTTATTGCTACAGTCATAACAAGTATCAATATATCAGTGGTGAAGCATGACTGTTTGTATAGAGGAAGCAATTACCAAAAGTAGTGAATTGAATCAGTTTAATTAACATCATTATGCTGTAATTTGTTTGCAGTTGAGCAAGCTATATACTCATTATTAGTCTATTTATGTGTTGCATTTTAGGGAATGGTGGAAAACTTATCAGTGAGTTTTTACAGATTACACTTTAGGAGTTACACATGAACTCGAGAACTGTGGAGGACTTGGGTATGGTTTAACTCACATAAAGAGTTAAAAGTAAATGCCAAAGTGGCATAAGATAATGCAATATTAAATACTATAACAACTATGTAAATATCACTTATATTCATTGTTGGTATAAATTAAGAAGGCAAAAGTGGTAACTAACGCCACTGATAAGATATATTATCTTAATTTACTTAATACACTAAGACCTCTATGATCTAAGAGTATATTGCTTAAGTGCAATGCTAACTAATAAACTAATTATGAGTATATAACTTGCTCAACAGCAATTAAATTACAGCATAATTGCATTAATTAAACTGATTTGAATTACTGCTGTGTTGAAAACTTTATTAAATAGCAATGCTGAACTAAATTAGAATGCTCTTCTAGTACCCGATGTTCCAGAATCATTGAATTGGAGTTCCATTCCATTTCAATGTTTCCCAATTGCGAACCAGAACATGTTCCAGTACTCAATGTTTCAGAATCTCTGAGTTCTTTTTTTTTTTCAGGTTTTGAGTTCAGGTTTTTTAAAAATCAAATCTTGACATATCAGAATTATAATCTAGCACATGCCTGGGTAAACTATAGATGTCTGCCACATCTTTTAATGCAGCCCATGAGCTACTGACGACTAATAAATTTGTAAAAGAGAAAAAGAACATATAAAGGAAATGAAGTCCAACTCTGGCAAAGCAAATTCTCATTAAAATAATTAATTTTACATATGTTATTGATTACATATTTCTTTGGGCTTTCCATTTTAGTTTACCATGTTGTCTTTTAGCTAAATGGTTTGTCCAGCACTGGTCTAGTAGTTTGGGGGGGGGGGGGGGGGGGGGGGGGGTGATATTTGAGGGTGTAATCTATCTCTCATTGGGTCACCCTTCACACTCTTGGTAGAGTCTACAATCCTAACTGTGCCACATGCAGTGCACCCGAGAGCACCCGAGACTGTATCTCCCATACTGCTTAAATGCTCCTGCTACAATGCTGAGAGAAAACTTTTGTTTCGGGAGCTTCATGCTATCAGAATCACTGATTACTCCATTACCTCCCTTCTTGGTACCCACCAGAATAAGAAGCTGTAGCAAACGTGCATGTGACTACTAACTGATTTCTTTCAGAACATTGGTCTCTTCTGCAAAGTCTAATGTCTTTTATCTCTACTAGGTTAATGAGGTTAGTATAGTTAATAGAATCGTGAGATAGCAGAGATGTAGTATTTCCTACTTCTGCTATCTCGTCCTCCTGTTGCGACTGGTGTAGAGAGCCCCTCATTGGAGGCTAATTTCACCATGATCATAACATCTTAAACCTTGGTGTGTTTGGGTACAAGGACAGAATATTAATAGTATTAACAGTGTAGTGAGGAAGGATATGGAGTATAATTTAGTTAAATATGCACCTAACTTTACAAGTATATTGTGTGGGAAGAAAATATGAGAAAAAAATTAATTAACAATTTTTCAAGATGATGGCTGGGACTTTTTTTTTTACATACTAAAGAACAAAATGGGTGGAAAAGTTTATATAATTTCATTTTTAATAAAAGGTTGAAGGGTAAGCATCCCATAGCTAAATCTTTATTAAAAATGGAGTATTTTTTAAAGATAGTTAATTTATTTAGCACACGATTTAATTACTTTTTAAAAATTTACTCAATTCCAGTCTTCTAACAGTTGATAAATTTTTTGAAAGCACTCTTCCATGTCTAACTGTCTGGTTAATTTCATCAGCTAATACTGTTTCAATAGTGGGCTCTTTCATATATTTATTTTACACTTTTAATTCATGCACGGGCAAATGTTTATTATTAGTATCACAAGTTTTGATATTCCGGTAAAATTAAAACTTCCTTTATTGTTATATTGTGCCAAAATTACTTTAAATAATGTTCTAAGTGAAGGATTAAGTTAGAAAATGCTGGTAAAAGGGCTGCATCTAGGACTTTTGATAGTTGAGTTTGAAGAAGTGTTAAGTATAAAGCCATTGTTAAAACACAAATGCAATATTCTGCACTAAAAGAAGGGGTTTGAATGTTATGATAAGAAGTTTTAGTGATATCTTCTGGTAAAATCTTACTTTCAAAGTCAGTGAACTTTTAATGTGGCTTCCCATTCAAATAACATGGAAGTGTTTGAACACTTTTTTTTTGATAAAGTGGTGCATATTGCAACTATCAACAATGAAACCATTAGTACATATTACCAAAACAATTACTCACGGTATGAATGTTGAAATCATTAGTATACTTTTGATAATATAACATATACTAAAACAAATAAATTTAACTGTAAGTTAAAACAAATTTAACACCTTCTTGCTGTATTTTGTTTAAAAAAGTTAAAGATTAAAAAAAAATCGATCCATTCTCACAATTGCAGTTTGCTGGTCAATGCATTCACTGATGTGAGATGTCCAGTATTTGGACTTGCATTTCAAAAAGCCTAATAAATGAAAATTAAAATATTATTTTCCTGACATACCTGTTGTGTTTTTTACCCTTGAGAGATCCTTTTTTTGCAAACAATAGGGTAAATGGCCATTCAAAAACCCAAAGGGTATTCTCATAGCTGCAAAGGAGATTCACTGGACAGATGTTAGGAGACAAATAGAAATATCTCATTATGGCCAAGCACAGAGTATAGGTCTTCTCTGTACATAGAACCATGGCTTAACATCCCATCTGATGGACAGTGTCTTTTCTAAGGCTGTCAGTGTCACCATTCTCATTGAGAAGAGAGGTTAGTCAAGAAAATCTGAATGCAGATACACAGGACATCAAGTCATGAGCTTGGTATACTAATGAATGAACCAATTCCTGTTCCAATAGCAGTTCAGTATTAACATTTATGATCTTAACTGTAGAATTATTAGATTCAAAATCAAATAATTTTGAATCTTTGTGCTCTCATATTTTATACCTGATCTGGCTCATTGGCTGGAAAGAACTCAACTGCTATGTATTAGTAGTTAACTAGAACAATAACGTTGTCTCAGGTGAATACTTGTTTTTAAAAGAGAAGAAGGTATTCTCTACACAAAAGACAGAGAAAAACCTAGAAATTTTACTAGCTGGTCCTGGCTTCTCATACAATGCATAAACACTTACATAAGGACACACCCACTGGTCTTAGTACTCAGGTATGCTATTAGACTAGATAGGGCTATTACTTTTATGTGGGAAAGAACTGACATTGCTGCATTAAGGAAAAACTGCATTAAATATGGAATGCTGATTTCCAAAAGAGAATGAAGTTTCTTTTCCACATTTATAATCCTTTAGCAATGGAAATTCAAACAAGTGGATTCTGAAAAAAAAATCCATGTGGAAATATTTTATTAGCACCTATAATAAAAATAATAAATACCCCCTCAAGCAGCTGCTTGCTACAGAGGTGTGACAGGAGCCTGCCAGTTTATAAGCCATAAGATACACAAAACAATTTTTTTACATCCATAAAAGCAAAAAAATTGCATTTCTCATTCTCTGGGAGTAATGGGATAAAGTAGTGCTACAAATGTAAACCTCTTGATCATAACATTGTAATACCAAAATTTTTAATTTTTAGTATAAATAAAACATTTGCAATATTGTTTAAAGTTGTGCCATTTTTCAACTTTTTCCCACTGTTAGAGGGTGTTATTAAAGTTGTTGCAAAATTCAGAAAATGCAAATCACATTTCATCAATATCTATCCAATTCAAAAATAATCTTAAAATTTTTTCTATAGACAAAACAGCTAAGTGTCTACAGACAGATAAAATGAAACATTGAGTTGCTTTTTTTTAATGAATTAAAAAAAGATACATGAGAAATTGCATTTCTTATATTAATGAAATTAATAATGATGATAATGAATGATGATATTAATGAAATGCAGCAGAGTAGTTTTTTGCTTTTTCTTACCAAATTATATTAAAATATTGTTACAACAGATGAACATGCTAGAATAAACTTGTGATGTATCATCTTGATGCTCGTATGAACTAGAGCATGAGAATTACGTCACCAATATTTCAAACGAACCTAACTTAAAAATAAGGAATAAGCTAAAATTAAGAGGAATTGGAAGTGCGAAGAATGACATTGTTTTAAGTCTGTGTGGTATAGTTAAAAGAAGAAATATTTCATTTGGTAAGTTTGAGGGAGATTAAATAAGCTTATTAAGTGTTGATCCTGTTAGAGGACTGCAAGAAAAAGAAGGATGCTTAGGATATTTAAAAATGTGACTGAGGAGGTCCTATGTTAGTTGAACAAACAGAGCTGATCTCAACTTTTCTGTAGGAAGAGTTCATCATTATATTTAGTTGCTTAGGAATTGGTAAGGCTATTCTCAATAGATTTCAGGTTTGTTCACAAATATGATTGTGCCACTTATCAACTGATGTAAAAGCCTTATATTATGCTTTTTGTGTACATAGTAAGAATAGTAACAATGTGTAAGTTCTTTTGAAGATTTATTTTCATATTGATATAATTTATATTATTTGAGTTTATATAAATGCTTCCATTCATACTTTTGTAATAAATTACATAATTTTAGAATTATAATCATTACATACTATTTTTTTGAATTCATGCTCAGTTTCCATCTGTTTAATTCATAACAGTATATAACAACTACAGGTTAACTTTTAAATACTTTTTACTATGATAAGCAAAGACAAAAAAAAAATAGTTTATTTACCTGCAACCTTTGTTGTCTTAGAAGTGCTGTTTGTCTGAAAGCTTGTATTTGACTTTGAGTCATATTTCTTGTTGTTGTCACTTGAGTGCCTGCTTGTGTACCTGACACACCTAACAAATAATATAATTTAATTGCAAATTAATTACAGCAAAGTTTACTTACTCAGGGAATGTGCTACTTTTTAATATTTAATAATAATCATATAATATTTCAAATTTCATCACACATACAAAAAATATTTGTATAATATATATAACAGCAAATGTTAATTATAAATGTTAAAACTCAAAATATGATAAGTTAATGAATAAATTAATATATACATTTATTTATTTTATATAAATTCTGTACAGTCTCAATTTTGAGTCATTTAAAACAAACTTTCCTCTTGTGTCCACATACGCTTTCAACACCATTGTCCTTGTGCTGCAGTTATTGGCCAAGAATTTTAAAGGGACTGTGTAATTCTCATACAAACTATTTCCAAGACTTTTTGTTTCAATCTTTCCACAGATTTTAGGTGTGTTGCCCTTGAAACTTTTCAAATGTGAGCCACTAAATCCCCAAGTAGTAATGTTTTTATATTGATTATTAAGCTTAAAATATATGCTTACATAAGATCTCATGCTTCAAACAAAGTTAAAAAACTTTTATTCTGAGGAAAAATACCTTTCTACTTACATGAAAAATATAAGCATTCATAAAATGAAAATATTGTTCCCTAATTTACTTTTGCCTTATTTTAGCCAACAAATATAATCAGATTTTTTAAACCAATCATAATTAAAATTGAACTTTTCTGGCAGAAACTGTAAAATCAAACATGCAAAAAATTCCAACAAACACTGCATAAAAAGGGATAAAAACAGATTATTACAGTTGTTTTCTGGCTGAATGCCACTGGACAACCATAAAAACTCTGCTAAACAATTGCCAAGGTCAAGAATAACTTGACCTTGACAACTGTTTAGCAGAGTCTTTCAGTATATTTTTTAATGTGTGTAATTTGTGTATTAATAAATACTGAAGTATTGTCAAAATCATCCCATGGATCTTGGCAATACTTCAGCATCTCCTTCCTCTCCCTTGTGATTTGGGGTGGGGTTGGACCAGGATGAAGTGGCTCTTTGCTTGCAATAGGAATGTGTGGTTTGTTTTCTGATTGATGATGTGTTATTGCACTTTATGTGTATAATACGTATTTTGCTATTCTGCAAAAGTAAAATGCAAAGTTATAATGAATAGAATAGCCAATATTCAATAGAAATTATTGTTATGAAAATAAATTAAAAAGTCCTTGTTTTTAGCAAATTTGGCCAATTTTTTTTAAAAATCATTTTGGGTGAAATTGTTTACACCAGTTGTTAATAGTGCTTGTCATTTCTGTTTCTTCTCAATCCTGAAATTCAGTTAAAGTCATTTAAGAAAAAGCTTGGATACTTGAATTAATAGGGAAGACAAAAATAATAACTTCTAAACAATCAAAGGAAGCACACCTGATGCAACTGTGGTTGCAGCAGCAAGAGAAGATGCTGAAATCCTCTGCGAAGCAGCTTGAAGTTGTACAGCTGTAAGGCCAGATACTGATACTACAGCAGGAGCAGCTGATGTGCTACCAGTAACCGAAGCTGTGGTGAGTCCTCGTACTTGGCCTGCAGCTGCTGCAGCTGCTACCATTTCTTGCACAGTCATGGTTGTAGTAGTCCCACTTGTTGTAACAGTAGGCCGTTGACTACGCAGGGTTGCTGAGTTAAGTGCTGCAACTGTTGCATTCTACAGAGCAGTTGAAAAAAATGTCTAAATTAATATTCCCAGAAATCTGTATGTTAACCATTTAGCACAGATTTTAAATATACAGAACCAAACAATGTGTAAATAATCAAAGTATAAGAAGATAGATATTATCCAGAGTTCAAACAAAATAAATACTATTTATTGTTTATTATAATGGAAAACACTTACTAGTACTACTCAGGGTTGAATCTTAATATGATAAAAATTACTTATCTATTTAGTGTTACAAATTTCTAGCTTTTGTCAAAATATCACAATAATTACATATATATGCTTTAATATGTTGTTGAGACATCTCCGCAAAACTCCCTGCCCTGCCCACGGTCAGTAGGGGACACCGCTGGGCTTAGAAAGGCCGCCGTCCATCGGATGGGACGTTAAGCCTTGGCCCCATGTGTGGGAGAGCCATACCCTGTGCACATTAAAGAACACACTTGGATGGCCTTGACGGGAGGCTACCATCTGTCTCCCAACAGCTGTTCCAGTGGGTCCCCTTCCCCCAACCTTCTCTGAGCCTTCAGGGTCCTTGTGACATGGCCATTTAGCCCATGGTGTGCAAAAAAGTGCCGCTCAGAGGTAAAACAACCCAACCCCTCCCCCAACCTCCTCTGAGCCTTCAGGGTCCTTGCGAGCTGGTCATTTAGCCCATGGTGTGCAAAAAAGTGCTGCTCAGAGGTAAAACAACCCAACACAACCTTTATGTATTAATTTTTAATTTGTGAACCACTGTTTATGTTAGGAGGAGGCAAAGAATAAATTATAAAAATTACAACCCCTCCCCCATCTCAAAAAATTATATTTACTGCCAAAAATGAAGCAACATAGTATTGGATAAAGCTGCAAAGACAATGAAGAATTTTTTTTTTTTTAATTATAAAAACTCTGAGGAATGCAACAACTAATTGGTGTAAATTGGTGATATAGTGAAAAAAGGATCTGGCAAGACAATTAAAGCTTAATTCTAAAAAAAAAAAACTAAGCAACAAAAAACAGATATATTATATATAAATGGAAAGAAAATTACTTTCTGAATATAAAAATAGCAACAGAGAAGGCTCACTAGACTCTAAAAGGGTTAAGAACTACAATGTACACTGAAAGGACAATTTATTATACACACCCATCTAATAACATGTGGGTCCATTTTTTGGCCTCACAATAGCAGCAACATATTGAGGCAATTATTCTACCATGTGCTGGAAATGCTTGGATGGTATTGTGACCTGATTACAGGACAGCTGTTGGTAAACTGCCAAGAGTTGCAAGCAGTGGGTTTCAGGCTCGAATGCATTGCCCCACTTCATCTCACAGATGCTTAGAGTTCAAATCAGAGAGTGAGAGGATCATTCAAGGGTTGCGAACTCACTGGAATGCTCCTCCAATCGGTCCTTTGCCAAACGGGAGTGGTGAGGCAAGGTGTTGTTTTGTTGAAAGGCATCCTGCTATGGGAAATGGATAGCCATGAACAGGTGTAGGTGGTTGTTGAATATGTCAGCATACCTTGTATGGTGATGATAGTATTAATAGGTACAAGAGGCCCCAAGGTAGTCCACATATATGCACCCTAGAACATTACACCACCTCCACCAGCCTGTAACACCCCAACTTGACAGTGGGGTCTACCAACAACCTCCTGTTGGCATGCTGCAGTTCGAACCTTGATTTGTTGGATCAAGCTACCCGTTTCCAGTCTTTCATGGTCTATTGGTGATTTTCCTTCACACACTATAGCCTCATAGGCCAGTGACATGCTGTTAACAAGAGTACTAGATATGGGTGATGGCTTCCATAGCCCAGTCATGTCATCGTACATCAAATTATCTTTGCACAAACCCTCATAGCTGTTGTGTCATTAAATGTTGATGTTATCATCTTCCCTGTGGCTCTCTGTTCCGACATTGTTACAGGAGAGGAGCCACTCACCTCGAGCTTCAACAGTCTGTTACAGTCACATTTTATCCTACAGATGCAAATTTTGCTGTAGTCCTGGTACATATGTGAAGGTTGCATGCAGAAATCCCAGACGTTCTGCAGTCACTGATATGGAACACCCCATCTTCCTCACACTATCTGCCCACGATTGAACTCACTCATGTGGCCTAGTTTACCCATCATAAAAGTCACAGGTACACTATACAGCAGATAGGTATCTGACCTATTTATAGTCCATAAGGCGATTTCAGCTGGCTGCATTATAGTGCCAGGGTAGGGCAGGTCTGTTGATGGGTGTGGTATGTATAATAAATTGCACTTTTAATGTATATCTTATTAACTAGGTTGTAAAACTTCTGCTGCCCTGCATACTTATAATCTGCATTCAATGAATAATGACCAAATTGCATTTTTGCTAAACATAGCTTATGGCTGCTTAAATGTTTTATGCTGTATTCTTATGTGAAACTTTAGAATTTTAAATGTTAGAAAGTTATAAATGATAATTCTGCAAGTAAACACAACATTCCTCTTCCAAGAATAACAATATAAAAATGGTACCCCAGCATTTAAGGAAAGTCCTTGAGGTGTTGCAGAGTTCACTGCATTACAGCATAAATAAAAAAAAAATGCAAAATATGCAATTTTTTAAAAATTCTCTTGCATAATTGAAAAAAATTATGCATGATGATTGGATGAATGGGTACCTCTTCATAAAATATTCATATATGTATTTTTCAGCAATTACACAACATATATCAAAATGAAATCAGGTTTTAGGTTTTTATGTCTTAGAAAAAAAAATGCTAAGTAGCATTTTAATTATCCGAAAATAATACTATAGTTACATTACAGCAATTGATTCATCTTTAATTCCATCCCAGTAAGAAAACCATCTCAGTTTTTCCTGACATTTTGTTTCAACAAAAATTTTACATTGTTGGCCACTATCTATCTATTAGTTTTTATAATAGCAAAAAACTCTACACAGGTTGGGAACCACTACAATATATTTACTGATTATGATGAGAACATTTATATTGACGGAAAACAAATATTGTAAGAGGTACCTGTACAGATCCTTGTGCTGAAACTGTTGCAACTCCTGTTTGCCCCAAGGCTTTGCTAATTGTTGCAAACGTACTAGCAGTGGAACCTGCTGCTGTGTTCACCATAATACCACTGCCTAAAGGCTTGGCCAGAGACACAGTGGTTACTGCTCCTGCCTGTAAAGCACCTTTGCTTAGTTGAGTGGCTTGCTATTAAAAAGTTAAAAACATCCATATAAGTTCAAAATTAGAAATTAATCTCAATATATGTTAAGAAATTTTTTATATTTGTGTTGGCCACTATCTATTAGTATAAAAACTAATAGATAGATAGTGGCCAACGATGTTCATATACAGGGCTTTAAAAATGGCATCACATAATCTGTTTGGGAAGAAAGGTTTGTTTCCCAATCTACATTACCAATGAGGAATCAGGACGAAATTATCAACCAATGTTTCAGGGAAAGGGTATATTATATTAATATTCAAAGCAATAATGTAGCAACAAATTTCTATGAACCTTCCTTCTTGGTATAACTTCTAATTTAGATAAAAATGAATGGTTTGCCTTTTTCGAACCCTGCATAAGCATGTATTTTTGTAAGTCTCAACAGTGGCCAACTCTTGGGAGTCAGAATAAAAAAAAGTTAAAATCATACATATATATGATACAGACATTTCAGAACTTCTAAATAATGCTAATATTTTCATTTATTTCTCAACCATGCATCAGAAAGTAATAAACATTTGTGATCCTTCAAACTGCCATTAACAGAGTAGCCATTAACTAGTGTAGTAGTCAACTGCCATTAACTGCTTCAAACTGCCATTAACTAGTGTAGTAGTGAATTATAAATGTTAACTCCAATGAGTTAATTGACTTGTTTACATTAGATTTTCCCATGTATGTTTTCAGTTATGTGCATAGAAATGTGGCAAGTTACACTTTTTACTGGAGGTCTGGATTACTATTACAGAAGTGCAGTGTGGTGTTTTTTTTCATTTTTTTCATTTTGATACACTTTGTCATTTAAAATTGTTTCAATGTTCCTAAATTATTTTAATCATTTTTTGGATACATTTTATGGAAGTTAAAAAAAAAAGTCAAATTTTCTTTGAAGATGTGATCAGCATGTAATAGCAACAAACATTTGTGTTCTGATTTGAAACTTAGTTACATACTTGACTGTGCAATGTTAAAGATACTATGATTATTGGCAAGTATGGGGCAAGTAGTGACATTTTTTTTTTGCATTTTGTTATTAGTTTCTTATTTAACGTATTTGTGAAATCTTAAGTCAGATGTTTTGGATAAAGTTGATCCAGAAAACTGCAATTTTTTTGGGAAAAAGAATCATAGGAATGTTAGGCTTCCCTGCCTGATTCAGAAGCAGGATATAGATTTCAAGTAGAATATATTAGTGATGTAAATTTTTTTTTATTTTGTTACTTCTAGAATTATTTATTTCTCCACAAATGTATACTGGAATTCAAAAGTATAATTAATTTGAAACTTGACTGAAAATGAAATCATTAGGCAAACATGGCCTCAAATGGCAGCTACCTTATGAGTCATTTGATTGGGAGGACATTATAAGAAATTCGATTTTTAAAGGATAGTCAGTGTCAAAATAAACTTTATGTACTACTACACTATACTATAATTCTGTCTTGTATAGACCTGTCACACTATATGTGCAGAACAAATAATAAAAGCCTTTGCAGTGATATCTTCCACCATATAAAATGATGCCCATTTTTTGAAGGTGGAATCATAATTTTTCTTCCATTTGAAGAAAGGTTAGGAAAATAAACCTTTATGCTGCTTTAAGCTATGATAAGAGGATGTGATATACCAAATAGAACAAGTGTATCATTATTAGTTTTAGATGTAATATAAATAGATCAATAACTTAAATGTTCTGTTTAATCTCTAGAAGCTCATAATAAATTTATATCAAGTTTTAGTAATCTTTTCAATCTTTTTTTTTTCTTACAGTTTGGCTTATAAAGAGTATTTTTTTTTTATTTTAATGCTTGATTTCCCAAGTGTTTTTGTATTATTACTTTTTGCTTCGGACAGCAATCAACTTAACGTTTCTTACTAGTGCTGTCATCAGCCACTATAATTGTTAAAAATAAAAAAGTTTTAATATTTTACACTTTTACTGAAAAAAGTAGGTAATCTTACATTTACCTTTTAAAAATTAACAATTTTATTATGGCTTTATAAATTACCTGCAACTGCTGGGCTTGACTAAGACTTGCAATGACAGCCTGTGCCTGATGTTGAATAAGACCAGTTGTACCTGCTACAGGAACTGTTGCTTGCTGTTGAACTTGCTGCTGCTGCTGCCTCTGTACTGCTAATTGTTGTTCAGCTGCTTGAGCTGCAGCGGCAGCCTAATATGAAAAAAGAACTTTAAACAACTTGTCACTACACTAGCCACTTCTTATAGATGGATGATGACTCTTTTACAAAACCATATTATATTCACATATTGAAACTACTTAATATTTAATATACTCCATCATACCTGGAATCAAAAGCATCAAGATTCATCTTATTTACTATAAGGATCCATGTTCACTATAATAGCAAACTGTAGAAAAGATCAAACTGTTATAAAGTCCAAGTTTAGTTTTTATATGTACTTTATTTTTTCATACTCTACAGATTCTTGAAAGTTCCAGAAGAAATATATTCTTTTGTCTACCTCATGTATTGTTACCAGTATCTGCCAAAGTCCAAGTTAAACTAAGATTAATTAATAGATTCTGAAAAAAATTAATCGCCGACATGGTGGGAATCGAACCCGCATCTCTCCAGATTCATGCCAGAGCGCGCTACCATTGTACCATGCGTCGGACAATGAAATTTTTCATAATAAGACCTTATAAATCTTCGTTACTGAGACGTGGCTGAGACAGCGCCATCTATACTCAAGGAGATGCAACTTTTTCAGTTGTTGCTATTGATTATCAGATGTTAATGAGAAGGTCGCTAATGCTAAGACGTTAATATATAATTAAAAATCAATCCAAAGTGAATGCACAGTATTCCCTGTTAAGATAGACATCAAACATTAATTAATAGATTCTGAAAAAAAATTATTAATTAATGTTTGATGTCTATCTTAACAGGGAATACTGTGCATTCACTTTGGATTGATTTTTAATTATATATTAACGTCTTAGCATTAGCGACCTTCTCATTAACATCTGATAATCAATAGCAACGATTGAAAAAGTTGCATCTCCTTGAGTATAGATGGCGCTGTCTCAGCCACGTCTCAGTGAAGAAGATTTATAAGGTCTTATTCTGAATAATTTCATTGTCCAATGCGTGGTACAATGGTAGCGCGTTCTAGCATGAATTTGGAGAGATGGAGGCTCGATTCCCGCCGTGTCGGCGCTGATTTTTTTTCAGAATCTATTAATTAATGTTTGATGTCTATCTTAACAGGGAATACTGTGCTTTCACTTTGAATTGATTTTTAATTAAACTACGATATTTGCTTCACAACACAATCACAAGAACTGACAACATAACCCAACAAAACAATTAACACTTCAGTTTTTCAATAATGATCAGCAAGCTTGCTTACTGGCCTCATCAACAGCTTTGATGAAAAAAATTCACTCCTGAACATATTTTATTTTGCCAATATGGCCAAATTATCAGCATAATCTGAGTAAGGTATTTTCAGGTTTCTTCATAACATTGTAGCTCACCAAACAAAAGAGGAAAGGTAACAAAAAATGCAGCCTAACTTCAATAGTAACACTGAACCACTCATTAGAGGCTTCCCAACTCATTATAGAAAAGTATCATTATGTTAATTAAAGTTTCTAGTAAGCTGCAAGAGCTCACAATCAACCATAAATTAATCCAACTGACACAATCTTCTCACTTTTTTGGAACTAATCAACAATTGGTACAGTATTAGATAAATTATCACTATATTTATTTTAATAATTGGCATCAGTTATAGATTAATACACATGATAGCAAAGCTGCAGCCTAGGTGGCCACTCTTTAAGCCACCACAATCTTTTAATTGAAAGTGGCCTGTATGCTATAGAAATGCTCTACATTGAATTACAGCATATAATATTCATATCTTTATTCCATATTTTAAACTAAGTTCCAGGAAATCTTTTAATAATGCAGTTATACCTTAGAAGAGCCACTCTGATAAGCATTAATCACATGACATATTGCCATCATCACAACCTGAAGGAAGAAACCTAATATTTATATTATCTGAACTGCATCTGTTCACCTAATTCTCTTGCATTGTAAATGCTCATTGGAGTTAATTGCCAATCAACTCCAATGATATGGATGACCACTTCAAACTCTCTTAATTTCTTGGGGGTTATTTCAAATCATGGATGAGGCCATACTGTAAACTGTGAAGTGGAGGGAAGGCATCAGAAGAACATAACTAATTTGCTTTCATTTGGTTCACATACTTATGGCCACCAACTTCCTCCATGACATTATCAAACATCAATGAACAGAGACTTTAGATTATTTATACCATGCCTTATATCTGTTCTCTCCTTGTTTCCACTTCATATCATATTATGTTGAGTGCTTTTTACTTATATTGTCATCTATCAGTTTACTCATTTAGTTCTGAAATCTCTCTTTTCAATTAACATTGGCATATGAGTGAAATCCATCTGATCTCTGAATTGCTAATCAGCCAAATCAGACTTAGGCTGCTTCACCTCTGAAGAGAACACAAGCAGAGATGTGGCTTCCCCTGGCTGAGATCAAACTGGGGACCCTGGAGGTAGTCAACAAGTGCTGCTGAAAGAGGCAATGCCTTAATCCATTAAGCTAAGAGGCTAGTTCCAAAGGGTGACAATACGATTAAGTATGTGTGTTCTTTGCTGTAATGGGGAATTGTTATAGAATGAGATTGATTAAATGTCCACACATTTCAGGCACACACAGAGATAAATATTTTTTTTACAATTTTTTTAAAAAAAGTTTGCATTAATGTGAGAGGTAGGACCAATGAAATCAGATAGACTCTAATTACAGGCATGGGGAATGATTTGTTCTATAGTAATGGGATTAAGATATCAATGCTGTAGAAACTTTAGGCACAACTTTTTTAGCAACATTTTAAAGAACTAGAGAGACTGATCAGTCTAAGACAAATTTTTTGTCTAGGATTGGTACCTGCAATATCCTCTGAACAGTCATCCACTAGCTGATATAGTTTATGATCAGTCTAAAGTATAGATCAGGCCATCTAACCCAAACTTAGTGAGGAATCACTAGGAAAAAACAACAATTACATTCTTAAAGAGTTTAAGGAAAATTCTCTACTTAAAAACTATATTTTTAAATAATTGAGAAAATATATTGATTAAAAAACAAACACATATTTTTAAATGAATATTATGATGAATTGCCAAAATCATTTAGTTATAAAAAAAAAATAAATAAATACCCCTTCAAGCAGCTGCTTGCCACAGAGGTCAGACAGGAGCCTGTCAGTTTATATGCCATAGTAGAAGGTCTGAGAGGATGGCAGGACCTCAGCAGAAAAATCACACACACACACACACATCCATGCCTTACCCGGGGCTCGAACCCAGGTCCCGTAGATTACAAGCCAAGCGTGCTAACCACTCGGCCACGGGACACCTAAAAATGCCTGGCCAAAATATTGCAATGAGCCAGATTCAATATATAGATTATTTGTTTTATGAGCTGCAGGTTGAGCAGGTGTGGTATAGATGAAAAGTTGTGCAGGTGGGATACTAACACACATTTCCTGATAACATGCCAACTGCTTTACCACTGAGCTACCATCTACTGAGCAAGATCTCTTTTATTAACAGCTTTGAATTACACTATGACATTAGTTATTAGAGGCAGTTTTGATGAAATTGAAGAGTCTGATTGATGGATGCACTATTGGCTTTGTGTTCAATCAACTTAATGCCATTAGACTGGTATTTTTTTATAGCTTGCCATGCTTAATCTAGAATAACTATTAGCTACTTCAAATTATATCAAGAGTCAATCATTAGAAGTAATTTTGATTGCAATTGAATGTTTGGTTGATAACAATACATATTGCATTAAAGCAAAAAAAAAAAATTAAAGTTATATTGTTTCTAGAAAAATAATGAATAAACAAAATTAAAACAGAGTTTTCCCACACTATTCATGTTTAATATTTATTGCAAACAATGTGACTAAATAACAATTTATTCTCCTCTCAATTAATCAAATTTATTATGGTTGTGAAGTTTGGGCTCTTTGTATGCAAGATAATATAAACTTGACATATTTGATTCCTGATGCCAAACAACCATGACATCCACAAAATATCCAGAAGATATCTTAGACAGAAAAGAACATCATTTGTCCATCTTAGCTATCTTATGGATGTTTTGTGGAAGTCAGTGGTATGTGGGATGCTTAATCGATATATGGTATATTTTGAGTATTAAGTAATTTATGTAAACAGAGAAGTTAGACAAAGGAGTCATCAACCACCTTTAAGTAGCATCTTGTGCAGAGATTTATTCATTGATTTGGCCATGTTGCTGGCATGGAGAACTGTAGATTAGCTCAGAATTGGGATGCAGTAGCAATTGCTAAAAGATAGATATGTAATGAGGAACTAAAATACATATTCTGACTGGATCTCCACATAGCTGTCTGAGGGAAGGAATATGTGTCTGTCTGCATAAATGTTAAAAAAATAAGTAATAAAATCCTTGACAATAAATATAAAAAATAAATTTAGATATAAAAAAATTACTTACAGCTGCAACAGCTTGATTTTTTTGCTTTTCCCTGGTAATGCGCTCAGCCCTGTTGACTGCTACTTGAACAGGAGTTAAGGGTTGTTCATAGCTAATACCACTTTCAGCTAATACTGCAGCATGCTTTGGATTTTTTCCAGTTTGTGAAACAAACCAAGGCTTTAATGTTGGAGTGCGTTTATTAGCAACAGCCTTAATAGTTTCAAATCTGTTACTGTAAAGACCAGTGAAGGAACTATTGTTATCCTGCAGATAAAGCTGACTTGTTCTCATAGGCCTATTATTTTTTGTCTGAAGCAAAAAGAAAAAAAGAAAAACTTTATTACATAAAATTTTTGTGCATCACAATAGGCAATTATACCAAATGCATTGAAAACTAAATCACAATAAATTAATTTCAGATACTTATATATATTATTCAGTTTCAAATGTACTTCAAAAATTAATATGAGAATGAATGCTTAGAATAAATTTTGCATTATTTATAATGTAAGCTGGTGTCTTGCTAATATATATCAAATAGAGATAAGTTCTTAAGTTTAATTAGGAAAAAAAAAACAGGAAGTATAAAATATGAATATCTATATATATTTATAACTACTATCTAAACCTTTTAGAGTACAAAAGTTGAATTAGTTGATAGTAAGCTGGGCTTACTATCAACTAAGCCAACCTTTGCTGTCTTATTCCCAAGTTCCCATTTACATTTCTTTCAAGTGAGCCGACAGTCTCCCTGCAACTATAAAGGGTGTCATGTAAGGGTTTAGAAATTGTTATCGCTCCTAAAGTAAAGGAGGTATAATCATTCTTTCACCATTTTAAAGCTTAATCATTACCATTACTGCTTTTATTATAGGTGAATGAATGAAAATTAAGGATAAAACAATGACAAAAAGTGTATCAAGATGGCAATTAGGATGTTCAAATCATTACCATTACTGCTTTTATTATAGGTGAATGAATGGAAATTAAGGATAAAACAATGACAAAAGGTGTATCAAGATGGCAATTAGGATGTTCAAATCCATTGCAGTTAGCTGTTCAAGTTCAAAGAAGGTGAATACACATAATGTAGGTGTAATAAACTTAATAAAATTTAATATAGTTAAGTAAAAAGTTGGTTTAATGAAGAATGCTGGAGAAATGAAATTTTCAGTGCAACAAATTATTTTTGATCCCCTGACAATTTACTCTGCATCTGTATGTTAAAGTTATAATGAAATTTGGGAAAAGAAAAATCCTTAAACGATACAATGTACCCTTTCTTTTATCTTTACTGGGTTTGGTTTTTAGCAACTGAACATTAATTCAAAATAAGTTTCTTCCATTATAAATAATTTGTAACATATTACTATCATTCTGACTTTTTTTTTATTGTTTTACACTGTAACAAATATATTTTGGTCCCTCCACACAACTTTATTAACTGAACGTTTGACTGTATTTCCTAAAGCAGTCCCTGAAAATCAGAAACAAGCCCCTTCTTTCACTCACTCACATCAAATCCCACTGCCCGTTAAACCTTACTGTATATGCCACCATATACTGTATATAGGAGCATAAATGCATTTCTTGATCCAAAAACTGCCAGATAAAATTAATCACAATAGATTCTGTAAAAGACTTAAAGCAATCTGGAAAACCATCATCACATTCAGAAGAAAATGTGACTACTGTACAAGCAATGTTTGAACAAAGACTAAGAACTCAATAAAATAGGAAATTATGTAGAGAGTGAATTATCACATTACACAGTTTTTACTGTACAGAGAAAATAAATTACATTTCATGCAAGGAAACCCAAGTTTCCAACAATTTATATCCAATTATTTCCTTGTGATAAATGTAATTTTTTTTAAAATCACGCTATCATGGAAGGATGCAACATTTTGTACTCCAATGAAGTTATCTCTATGTTTTGTAAGATTTGTTAAATGTCTCAACTGTCATTATTAGACAAAATGATACACAGTAAAGCAGTTGAAAGAATTCTGATCAGACCCAATATAGGTTTGGTGTGGAATGAGTTCAATACAATTTATTGGTTTGTACTTGCTGCAAGATATCATCAGTAGTGAGCAACAAATTGGGCATATTCCAAAATTTTGTGTGACCTATCATTTCTGAGCACAGAAATGTTGGGGGACTGCTCTTAATGCAGGATGGTGCTTCACCACATTTTGCAACAACTGTATATACATAGCTTGATACTACTGGGCAATCAAACTACAAGCAATCAAATGGACTGCTCAAAGATTTATTGCAATGTGACTTCTTTTTGTGGGACTAGATCAGAGAATATTTTTACAAATCAAAACAAAGAACCATTGAAGAATCTAAAAAGAAAATTTAATGTAATTTTGGTACTATACCAAGAAAGCTTTTTGAAAAAATCTGTTGGAAGTGTACCAGTATAAGGTCACAGAAGTAATGCTGCAATCTACACTGAATTTTAACCTAATAATAAAGTAATAAATAAACTTTAATTAACTCCAAAAATGTGTTAATTTAATTAGTCATTTAATTTATGAGCAATAACAATTTAAAAATAGGGAACAACTTTTCAGAGACTGTATGAATCTACGAGTTTTCTCCCTCCATTTTACACATTTCATGAGCGCAAGATTTTTTTTTTACCTTGCTTCAGTCTGATTTTTCTTTAAAAAAATATTACTTCAGCCAGAATTATACATTCTCAGTTGGTATTATTTATAATCTTTTAGCAAATTTTTAATAGTCTGCATTTATTATTTGCTTTTAAGCATGACTATTTTAAGACAGATTCTTATGCTTAAAATATTAAGACACCTAAGTAGATATATAAATAGCTGATATTTCTGTAATGTACATCCAAGAACCTGTATTGACATACAGAGAATCTGTAAGACTCTCGCTGAATGAATTTACCAGACATATAATGCATGCAGAATGACAACTTGAGAGAATGGAAATCAACACTAACCATTTGCTAAAAACCTCCATTGAAAATATGTAAAGCCAAAAAAATAAGTTGCATGCAGAATATTTAAATGCTCATTAGCTTCAGAAAAAATCTCATAGACTTCTCCCAATGTAGTTATGAGCTGTCTCTCCCTCCCATTTCATGATTAACATACCAGGAGAATTATGAGAGAACACAATGCCAATTACTTCCAGACGAGGACCAACATCCTCACAGACCTTCTACTACAGTATATAAACTGACAGACTCCTGTGAGACATCTGTGGCAAGCAGCTGCTTAAGGGGATATTTATTTATTATTTAAGAGAGAGATAAAACATAATGATAAGCATAGAATGCATTTGCTTTCTGCGTTGGGTTGTTTTACCTCTGAGCGGCACTTTTTTGCACACCATGGGCTAAATGGCCAGGTCACAAGGACCCCGAAGGCTCAGAGAAGGTTGGGGGAGGGGACCCACTGGAACAGCTGTTGGGAGACAGATGGTAGCCTCCCGTCAAGGCCATCCAGCGTGTTCTTTAACGTGCACAAGGTATGGCTCTCCCGCACACGGGGCCACGGTTTAACGTCCCATCCGACGGATTTGCTTTCTGCACAATACATACATATACTTGTATTTTAACCACAAGAATAACAGATAACCTTCTGAAACCATAATTAGTTGTAAAATTTCCCTTGATTGTCTACTAAGATAGAAAAATATGGCATAGATACACTGATTGGCCAAGAAATTAGAAAACATGGAATTTATTATAATACAATGTAAAGTACAGATATGCAAAAGAGGTCACATGCCACAGTTATGTGATTCCTAGGCTGTCTTAAATACAAGCAGAACAGTTACTGGCCAATACTTTGACCAGGAGCTAGTAAAGACAGATGCTACAATAGATTTCCAACATGCTATTTTTGATGCTTGATGGGCTGGGGCAATATATCAAAAACTAACTTTACAAGGCTACAATCTCTAGAGGATATTCAAGATAGTTAGCAGGGTCTTGATGTCTGGCAGGAGTAATTGCAGCAGACATCTATATTACAGGTGAAGGACTACAGGGCATTATAGAAGTTTGTGAGGTCATCAACAGTCAACTGTGTACCAAATGACCACTCTTTCAATATAAAGCAATTAGATCAACCAGTGGCAGATTTATGGTGAACACAACCCTTTCTGATCACTTAATATGACCACATTCAAAAATTGGAAAATGGGGCTTTATACTGAATGTCTTATCTGTGCACACTTATAAATCTGCCTGAGATCAACAGATATCAATTTATGTACAGAAAAGTCAGATATTTATAGTTCAGCAGCCAGTACCCTAATTAGAAACTTTTAACTTTGGCCAAAAATTAGAAAGGCTTCAGGAGTGTCAGGTAGAGGCATGAGTGGACTGTTGAGTTGTTTTACCCCTGAGTGACACTTTTTTGCACACAATGGGCTAAATAGTCAGGTCATAAGGACCCTAAAGACTCAGAGAAGGTTGGGGAAGGGGACCCACTGGAACAGTTGTTGGGAGACAGATGGTAGCCTACTGTCAAGGCCATCCAAGCATGTTCTTTAATGTGGACACGGGACAACAGCTTAACATCCCACCTGATAGATGACGGCTTTTTCAAGACCATTGGTGTCCCTACAGAACATGGGCAGGTGGTGGGTTTGTGGAGATAAATCTCAACTCTGACCCAGCTGGGATTTGAACCTGGGAATTGCCTGGTATGTTACTGATGGAACCACCCCCGCCCCGAGTGGACTACAGAGAATTTGTAAAAAGTTATGTGGAGAGATGAATCATAACATATATCTTTTGTGCAGATGGCAGAGTTAGAGTGTGGTGCCAACTGCACGAAAAATGGAACTCTCATGCCACATCCACAGTAAAGACTGCTGGATGTGACATGAGAGTCATATCCAGCATATATGGCAAATATTTACATAACCATGAATTAGTACACTAATATGTTTGAAGAGTTGATAAAATGATACAGCATATTTAAACTACATATCCAACCATATACATCCTTCTATGCCTGATTTCTTCTCCAATAGAGACAAACAGTTTCACGATGATAATGCAAGTGTCTATTGCACAAAATCTACCTGCAAGTGGTTTGAAGAACACGAGAATTCAATCATCTTCTCTGTCTACCTCTGTCACCTGATCTAAATCATATGGAATATTTAAGGGATGTAGTGGAAAGTGGCTCCACTCCCTCAATCCTGAAAGAACTTGCTGGACTGCAGCAGGATGGCTACTATGTCATGTTGAATTCAAGCTGTTCTGAAGTTCTCCGTTTTTTTTGCCATAGTGTCACTAAAACACCCAAAACCTTATTACAATTAATAAAACATGATAGGGACCCTGCAAAATGCATTGGATGTATATAGTATACCATTATACCACCCAACAAACAACACTTACACACCATACTTAGGAAAAACAAGAATGGCAAAAATGAGGTTCAAAGAACATCAATGCAACATAGAGAACAGTTGACTGACAACTGCATTATCTAAAAGCTCAGTTAATGAAGGCTATGTCCCAGTTTCAACGAAGCAAACATCCTAACTGCTCCAATCCTTTCATGTTAGCAATAGCTGAGCAAGTTGTCATTCAAAAGAATATCAACAGATGCTGCAATGACAAATTGCCTGACTTGTCACACCAATGAACACTACTATTGTTTGAGACCTGTCAAAAGTAACTGCTAGCTCATATCTATTTTTTTATATTTATATATATTTTTGTATGCGACTGTTTCCTCTCTACAGAAATTCCAACCCACTCCTAACTATGGACTAAATCAACTGACCTTCATCTACACTTCAACGGCCTGCATCTGAGAGTTGTGCACCAAAATGTAAGCAAATAAAATAGCAAGGGCATGCACCCTCAAACCTCCTTTTGTTTCCATAATGATTGCAGATCAAGACTGATCTGCAATGCATATGTAAAATCTCTTAATATGAAGTAAAAGTTTGTTTTCTTCCTTGTGTCTGTGGTATATAAGATGACTGTTGTTAATTCATCATAACACTAAACTGCTGTGTTGTGCCAGGAACCACTGAAAACAACGAATGCAGAAGATGATGGCCCAACAAAAGCTGCAAGCCATCTGTGCTAGGGACTGGGAAGAAGATCCTTAACTGTGGTGGTAACAATTTAAGGAGTGTCCCACAGCAGGTTTTCAACAGGATAGTGAACTTTATGTTAATATCCTGAAGAATTTCACAAATGCCAAAAACATTTATAATGTAAAATTTGCAGTCATGTACTACGGGGCAAAGAAAAAACTGGACAAAATTGACATACTCTATTTCATATGATATAAATTTTTTATGCTTTGAAATAACAATAGGCATTTTTCAATAGCTATAATTTTATATATTTTGTGACTCTCAGAGTTAATTATTTTTAGAGGAAATAAGTGTATATTTTATCTATAATTTGTATTTATATTCCTTTTTTAAATCCCCAAGATAAAATATTTTTTTCCTGGTACAAACCTTATAAATTCCTTTGGTTTTTTTCTGCTTTTTGGGATTAGTATCATAAAGAATTTTTCCTTCTTCTCTTGGAACAACAACACTTTCATAACGATTCTTGCACTGTTTAGGAGAGCGATAAATGCGGCTCACTGAATTTACTGTATCTGAGACAAGATCCCAGTTAGGAATGTGAGCAGGTGACAGCACAGTTAAACTTAATGGCAAATCCTGTAGTGTCTGAATAACCTGAAACAAAAAAATATATTATAAAACTAGTTAGGAATACATTATACAAGGCGTGCAATATATTAAACTTAAAAATTTAATCAAAAGTTATACTCAGAGAATTAAAGTAACATATAAAATCAATACCCAGCTAAAATATACTTCAGTATGATAGTCACTCCTAGTTTTACAATATACGGCATTGAGGATTATGTCAGCAGACATTGCTTTCCATTAAAAGCCAATGGTAGAAATCTGCCATCACAAATGCTTTGCATTGTACCACCTCAAATGATGAACAAATGATCTCCTTACTGGCATAGTAAATGATATGATAACATGTAAATAATGAATAAACTCGACATATTTGGTATTTACCTATAAATTACCACTTTGAAGTCGATTCAAATTTTTAGATAAAATATTTTCTTGAACTGGGTGGGATATGAACCCATGATCTCCCGATAACATGTGAGGTGCTCTAAGTTAGGTAAAAAATTATTTATATCTGTGCTGAAGGACCCTATAATTGCTTGAACCTTATGCTAGTCTTCTTCTTTTAATTTTTAAATCCAATAGTTTTATTATGAGGAGATCATCAGTTAGAGGAGATCTTGATCAGCGGTCAGTACCTCAGTGGTCCAGAGCACCTGATATGTTATAAGGAGGTCATTGCGTTCATATCCCAACCGGCTCAAGACAATTTTTCATCTAAAAATTTCAATCAACTTCAAAACGGTAATTTATATGTAAATACCAAATATGTCGAGTTTATTCATTATTTATCAACAGTATTACTTGTAAGAAAATACTTTCCATCTATATGGCATGTATCTCCACTTGTGACGAAATTGCCGGGACATTCCCTACATATGATGCAATGTAGGTTAAAAAGGTTCATATTATCAATTAGAGGAAATCGTGATCAGCGGCCAGTAGTTCAGTGGTCTAGAGCACCTGACATGTTATCAGGAGGGTGTGAGTTCATATCCCACCTGGGCTCAAGACAATTTTTCCTCTAAAAATTTGAATCGACTTCAAAGTGGTAATTTATAGGTAAATGATGACATGAATGGTAATAACATCAAATGACATGAGTGGAAGCAGAACTTTAAAGTTTCACCACAGATATGTGAAGATAAACAGCCAACTCATGTAAGATTAAATCTTGATATGAAGTAAGCAGGTACTGGTGTAGCAGCATGAAGTGGCTAGCTGTTATATCATGAAGGTCTCAATGAAAGCGTCATCAAAAATTCGAAATGGTGATTTGGAAATATTGTTGATGATAATTCAGCCCACTATTCTTAATCCCAGTCATTACTTCAGGTATTATATTAGAATTTAATAGTGGTTATAACATTGATATTAATAAACCATCAGGTGATTTCAATCAATTAAAAAAGCTTTTAAAAAATTAAAAAGCTAGCACCATCTTTTTGTGTACTAAGAAACAGTGCAACAGAAATCTATGAAGCAGTGTACAGATGCATCCTTTCATATTCAAAACATCAAACTGCTTGTTCCTATGTGTTCTAACAGTAGATAGTGTAAATGAAAAACAAAGTCTATCATCAAGAGAGCTTAAAAAGCTATTAAAATAATTATATAAATAAAAACTTTAGTTAATTTCATTTCAACCTTTCCTAATATAGCTATATTTGCATGTATGCACATTTAACTTTTTCACAGCGGCTGGGGCAGCACCTGTCCCAGCACATTTCCATGCCTGCTCAGTGGCTGGGACCAAATGTTCATAAGCAATGAAGGTGGGAACACTTAAGATGATTAATTAATGAATGGAGAGGGTCAAAGGAAATGGGAGTGGTGGCTCACCTTTTCATATCCCCTGTAAGAAATTAGTGGGAAATGTGCTGTTACAGCAGAGAGATCTCCAAGAAACCAAGCCAATGTTGAAAGCTTAACACTATATTAGAATAATGATTAATACTTTACTTAATAAAACTTTAAACTGGTGACTTTTTTCATTTTTAAAACTTTGGACTTCATCATAATAACTTAACACATGACAGCATAGCAAAATAAATTGGCATTGCTAGAAATTCTTAGTTTTTGTCAAAAAATGCAAAAACAATTATGACAACCATTGAGATACTATACCTATAGAGCATTTTGACACCAAAATTCTACCAGTGAAGAGATTGGATTTCAAAATTAAAAAAAGAAGACTAACATAAGGTTCAAGCAATTTATAGGGTCCTTCAACACAGATATAAATAAATTTTTACCTAACTTAGCTAGCTGGTTTGACTGTAATAATAGAACATGAACTTAAATAATGATAGCCATAGAGAAATATGTAAATCCGTTAATAGAATCAGGTTATGATCAACCAAATCATGTTTCTTTTTAGAAACATAATCTTTTTAATGACATTTTTGAAGCTTTGTAATATTGACAAATTTAAACTCTATTGAAGAACTGTTTTCTTCTTTTAACATTTTGCATCCAGTCTTTAACAAAATGCTTGGAAAAGAAAAAAAAAATCACATTTTTATTTGATAAATATACATTTATATTTTATTATTTTGCACACCTAATATTTGAAATTGTAATATTTACTAATTTGTATATAATACACAGATAAAAAATATGCAAAACTTTTAGTTTTATTTTACTTGTATCCTTAATTAATGAAGTTCAATCTTGCAAAGAGTCAAACCACAACCTTCAAACTATCTATCAGGCAAAAAAAAAAAATTAAATGTAAGGATAAACTACAACTTAGCATTAAATACTCTAAAGAAATAAAATTTTCAGTGGTACCTGTAGTACGGACCAGTCTTCATGAACCAACCATTCTGGACTATCTTGATGAGTATCAACTGTAGGTTTATTAACCACAACAGGTGTTTGTTTCAAGGGTCCAAGGCCTCCCAAAGGCTTACTGACCACAGGTGAACCCACCATTAAACCTTTCACTTTCTGCAGTTTAGCTTCTCGCCTCATTTTGAGTATTGCAGCTGTAGGTCGATCAAAGAGAGAACGAGGAATGTGGACGGTTTCATCCTTTCTAACTTTTTGTTTACGTGTTGTTGCTACAGCTAAAAGAAACAAATAAATGTTACAAATGTTTGCATAAAATACATTTTGAATAGAGATTATTAACCCTTTAATGCCCATAACGCCCAAATTTTGAAATGGACTCGTCCAAATAGCGCTATTCCTTTGTCTTTAATACCCTCTTACCATTTTCTGAAATTCCCTGGGTGTTAAAGGGTTAAACAAGATATTAATTAAGGAAATAAACTTTTTAATCATTCTTTTTACTCCAATACTGTAAGCATTTGCAATGTTGGAGCAAATTGTAACTTGAAGCGACAGTAATATATAAAGAAAATTTATACAACAAATTTTAATACTTGGAATTTCAAGTGTTGTGAGAAATCTGCCAAATTTGCTTGCATAATCCTCTGGCAGCCATGGCCTATCAATATCACTTTCAAACAAACTGTGCAACTTAGTTCTCCATACATGTCTACTCTGAACAATAGCTGTTACATTTGATATTATCCACCCACAACATCTTATGTCTCCCTCTTTTTCTGAGGCCTTTAGGCACACTCTTCATAATTTTATATTTGTTAATTTATAGTTTGCATGGGGGGCAACTTGGCCACACCAATGTATTCTTTCCCTATGTAAAATGTAGCTTAAAGGTGGTTGGAGACTTTTATATTGTAAAATTTCAATACCTCCCTGGGACTGTTTTCAAAGCATGCAGTACTATTGGATGTTGATCTTTGTCAGAAAAAGGCACAAAGGACAATGTTCTAACAGGACTGCACCTTTGAAAATGATCCCAAGGAGGAATAAAAATATTAGTAGTTTCAAATCACAAATAAATGACTTTTTATCTTGTTTACTATAAAGTGAAATGCAAATGAATTTTTGTACTTAGTATATTCATATGAGGTGCGAAGAAGGAAATTCCAGACATACGTGAAAATTGAGTTGCTCACCAATGAAGAGATTTCTTCATTAGAATGAAATTCCCAAATCAAAGGTACTAAAATATTAAGTTCATCATAGTAAAAATTCCCAAATCAAAGGATGGGTATATTTTTTATTGTTCAGAATTAAATATTCTTTCACTTTAGAACTTAATTGTCCAAAGTGGAAAAAAACACAGTAATAATAATGCAACAAGCCAGTCTGAGCATCAATAATATGCAAATTAGAACTGTCCTGCTGCTATTGTTGCAACTCACTATTTATTTATGCTCAATAAAATGTCCAATGGCTGGAGTTCGAAATATGCAGCGTTTCTTCACCTGTGATGCAAGAGAGCATTCATATCAGTGCAACAATTTGTCAGCTGGGAACCAGTCATCCTAAGTGCTTGAATCAGTAAACGCTCATGCAGATATTTTGTGAACAATGAATATGTGCTTGCAATTTATTGCTATGTCCAAACAATCAGCTTTTTCTTTCATTAAGTTTGCATATGCTTTTTCTTTCATTAAGTTTGCTGAGCCCACATATTTTATCCATCTATTCTTGTGATACTGTGCCTGCTAGTATGATTTGGATTAACTGTATAACTGCAGTGTGCCTACACTAATAGTCTACATATGCCTAAAAGAGATTGATCTCTGGAGATATCCAAGCCATTGTGCTTATTCTTGGGCTTATCTGATGAACTGCTCTAAGTGACATTTTAAAATACTGCAGATGTCTTCAAGTTTTGTCCTTACCTTTTGTAGTTTATCTTTTAGATTGGCTTTGTTGTATGATTGTTAAATCCTAATGTTTGCACAATAGGATAGTTTAGACTTACACTATAAGGTGCACATAGAAATTTCATGAATATATTAGCAATGTATCACCAGCAGTTTGAATTACCTGCAACTACAGGATCCACCTTTAATCTTTTGGCTTCCTTCTTTATATATATAGGAGGTAACTGAGATTCTGGCATAAGTGACTGTTCATATAAAAATCCCATGCTGTAGTCTATATATAAATCATTTTCATCCTGAGGAGGGGTTGGTGGAGCCCATATCTATGATCAGAAATATAGTTAAAGCAATTATACTTATTACTAATATTTTTAAATTTAGCTTACTGATTAAAAAAAATATATTTAACTTTTACTTTGGAGAACATTGAGTTGTGCTAGTGGAATTACACTTTCTTAATTTGGAGAAATAATAATTTGTAACAGATATAATTGATTAAAGCAAAGTTAAAAAACATAAATTCCATGCTCTATACTAGGGGTTCTTAATGTGGGGTACACAGCAAAATTTTTTGAGGTACACCATGAGAGTTAAAAAGTCGTTAGATCTAGTAAAAAAGCAAAAATAACCATTGTTATACCATAACTACAGCTTTATCTATCTATACAAGGGGTACGCCAGTTACATACACATTTTCAGGGGGTACATGAAGCATAAAAGGTTGAGAACCACTGCTCTATACAATTGCAATTTTAAACAGCTTTTAATCTTTCTGTGGCAGAGCCCAAATAAACACTTTCATCTTTCAAAGTCTAGTGATTGGTGACACAAGTTTTGCTCCTGTAGTACAAGATTGTGAAAAAAAGTTTTCCGAATAAAAATCTAATTTTTTTTAAAACTGTTGCTAATCAAATATCAAAAATAACATTTAACTCTATGATATATATATTTTACCTGTTGCTTCTGCTTGAAAAAATTATACTAAAGTTTAAAAATAAATCTATTTGAGTCTGCAATGAACGTATGTGCTTGTTCAATCACTGCAAATAGATCAAGTTGTGAAGATTTAGTTTATGCCTTTATTCTGCCATACATGCATAGATTATTAATTGGTTGCATTTCACTATCTTGGGCTATTTATAGTTCTACAAGAGTGTAATGCTTTCTAAACTTTTAATGTAAGGATATTGATTTTTTTACTACTGGAAATTGCATCATCCAGTAACTACGCACATCAGCTTTCGATCAATATTTTAGCAGACTTTCGATTTTAAAGGCATTTTTTATTTACTTTAATGCTTCTAAAAATTTTTTTTTGCTTCTCAAATGGATACTACGATTTTAAACAATAATTAATTAGAAATGATTGAAAACTAATCCCCTAGTGATTTGTATTGGCGGCAGTTTGAAGAGCATTAGGATTAAATACTTTTAATTACATTTCAACAAAATAAACTAATTAAAGTCAGGAAATTGCGATTTTTAATTGAAATTTCTGCCAGAATTTTAGAATTAAACTTCTCTATAGCAGTTTCTCTATATGCAGCTTCATAATAAAGCAACTCATTCTCAAATTCAGTGCTTCAGTTGAAACATTTTCATTGAATTCTTTTCATAATTCTTTATGAATTTTCAAATATATATTTCAATTTTTATTTAAATTACTTTGTTTTAAAGCAAAATCATTTTTTATGACACATAACGCAGGAAAAAAGGAACCATTTGGGGCTTTAGGAATAATTTATGCTATGGCAGCTATCGGCCTATTAGGATTTGTTGTTTGAGTCCATCTGCTTTACTTAGGCTTAGAGTTTGCAGATTGTCAAAATCCTAAGAATTATGCTATATTCTCTACATTATGCATTATGCGTATAAATGACTGTTCATATTAGAATAATAAAATAATATATATAAAAAAGGGAAAATATATATATATTTGAAATTTTACTAAAGATAAAGTGGAAAAAACACAGTAATATTTTGCAATGTTTTGAAAAAATGCTTAAAAAATTTAACCTACCATGTTTTTTCTTTGAATTTTTGCCATTTTATTAAGTACAATTAAATGTTCTTTCTTTTAGTATATAACATGATATATTTCCATTCATTAGTTACTTCAGGATGTGGTTCTAAAGCTATGTATTTTATTTTCTGAAAACACTTTGAAATAAATCCAGCCACCACAGTGAGTTCAGTTTCAGAAACCCAACACAGCAGTGAGCTTATTTGTCAAAGCAAATAAAGTTTACCAAATATGACAATCCCTGCATAAATAGTCATCATAAAATATACAATATGTTAAAAAGGAAGCAAAACAACAGAGGAAGTCAAATATATAAGAATAAAAGGGCATTCAAAAACTAGATGGCAGAAACTGAGCAGCTTATGTTTCTGTCTGATGCTTGAAATTATTCTTGAAGAACTGTAAAGTCCCTGATGTAGGTTGTATATAGGAGAATTACCTTTTAAAGTTAAAGATCAAATTGGAAAGTTAGGTTAGTGCATTTTAATTTCCATAAATAGGTGCATTAGGATATGAAGAAGATGTGAAAGATGTATGGAAAGATTTTAATGCATGGTTTTTTTAAATGTTTTTAAATTTCTCTATGAATTTAATAATGTGATGAAGGATTTTTTGTATCTATATTAGTAATACAGATGGAGACGACAAGAGAATAAGATGTTTGTTGTATATACTACTTTGAGGATATGTGGATTGAGATATCTTTTTATTGGAGACAAATGAAACTGTTTCGATTTGGAAAGTTTCACAGCAGTATTTTTTTAGGAAGAATATGACGATCAGCTATCTGTTTTGTATTAGCCTTTTCTTTTTTCAGAATTATTAAAATCGATTCAATGCAGGATAATTTCCTCATCGATTCAAGAGATGAAGTCTTGGGAGTTCTTAGTAATGTAGGAAGTATAAAAAAACTTGCATTACTTATGTTTTCCAACAAAAACCATTGAAAAATTATGCTAAAATATCCCATTTCTAGTAAAATATATATTTATTAAGGCTAAATGGTTTTCTATAAGTCACTAAACATGCTACTTAACATAACTGTAAAGCACATTAAAACATATAATCTTAAAAACGGAATTGGCATCGAATAAAAAACACTTACTGGCATTTCTTCTCGGCCAATAACTGAAAGGTACACCTGAAGATAAAAACAAAATTTACTTCTATGCTTTAATTCTAGTTTTTAAGACTTACTACAACTGTTTCATTATACATATAAAGAGAAATTTGGATAACTTAATTCAGTTACAATTTTCAAATATCATAGGATGTGAAAAAGGAAGAAACAATTATTTAAAATCAATAGTCAAAAGAATATTCAGTGATTATTTACAAAACACATTATTAGCAATATTTACAAAAGATTACATTTAAATTTCTCACTTTAAATGCATTAAATTCCAAGTCTAAAAGATATTTTCTCTCAGGTAATGAACTATTTAGAATGTTCTACTGCTTCGTATTTTGCAGCCTATCTGTATCAAATTTAATTAAAAAATAATTTAATGATGTTTATATTTATAAAAAGTGTATAAGATAATATACACTGAAATGCAGTGTTTACACACTTTTGAATACCAGCTGCAATTTTTCAGTCTTCCAAAAATATATCTAATATGCAAATACAGCAGGCTTTGGTGATCAATGAATTACATTACTGATGATTGCTGTGAATAGAAAATCCAAGAGACTAGAGGCCTAAGGAAATAGTGGAGTAGGGAGCAACAATATCACACACTCTCAACACTATATTTCAAGCTTACTCTACTAAGAAAAAGTAGGTATTTTAAACTAAATACATTAGTATTATAATGGAATAACACTTGTTATGATGTTGTGTGGTGGCTATGTTTGAGGGGTTTAGCAGATTGAGTTTTGGTTTAGAATAATCATGAGTGATCCCTCCAATCCCTGCAGGGGATTGTGGAGATGTAACAGCATGGGGCTAGTAAGCTTAGACTGGACGACTGAGCTATAAGGACCCCGAGAAGATTGGGGGAGGGGAACACCTGAACAACTGTTGGGAGACAGATACTTGCCTCCCATCAAAGCCATCCAATGTGTTCTTTAATGTGCACAGGGTATGGCTCTCCTGCACAGAGTCATGGCTTAACATCCTATCCGACAGATGGCAGCTTTTCCAAGCCCATCGGTGTCCCCTACAGACCGAGGGCAAGATGGGGAGTTTTGTGGAGATAAATATCAATGCTGGCCCAGGTGGGACTCGAACCTAGGAACTGCAGATTACGAGCTGGCAAGTTACTGGCTGAGCCACTCCCGCACCTATTTATTTAGTAACAGTAATGTATTGTGCAGTTTTTAGCACCCAAACCATCAAAAGAGATTACAAGGAATGATAAATATTACTTTCAAAGAATTTTGCATTGTTTTTTCAGTATAATATTAAGCCTGACTTCTAGATGGATCACTGTGGGTTGTCTTATTTCTTACTCAGATAGAATCACAATTGTTTGAAATTTGCTTTATGTTTATTCAAACCCAGTGCAATAAATGAATATTTGAGGCTTTTTCATCCTTGTTTATCATGCTTTTCCATTAAAACATTATAGTTTTAGTAAAAGCAAAAACAATGTATATGAAATTTTGCCACCTTTTCACAAACAAGGTTAATTGTGGTTTGATAAAAAGTTTAGTGATCATTTTAATATTGAAAAAATTTATTCAAGGACTTTTTTGCAGCAGTGTTTTGATATATCTGTAAATGGTGAAGTTCATTGTCTACAACTACTGAAATCAGTATTCAAGATTTCTTCTAATAATCAAATCTGTGACTGTTGAGGATCTACTGTACCAAACTTATGCTTTATATATATATATTCAGTAATAAACAAAAGATTTTATTTTATAGATTAAGGCCATGTGGCTTTAATTTAGCAAATGGGTCTATTTGTGAGACATAAATAGAGGAACACACTATATAAAGTGTACCATCAAACTGTCCAAGAATTATATGAAGTTTAGCTTTGGAAATTATTTTCCACAGAGGAAAACTTGTCATAAGTAACTTCATATATAGAATGTACATTTGCACCAATTTCTAAACAAAGTTCATAGTGATGGTATTGCCATTTCTCTCAACTTGACACAAAATCTACACCAAAATGTTTTTTCTATAATACATTGAAATGCTAAATTTACAGGTAAAAGAATGATGTGCACAAATACAAATGCAGAATTCTTCAGAAACTTCTGATCAGAACGTATGTATGGTAAGAAATATTTTTCTTTGTGTATTGCAAAATCATAAAAAAGAAAAATATTATCACTGGCTTACTGTTACAGTGAGAGATGAGTGACAATACCTAGGGTGAGAACACAGGTTTCCCAACATGTTACTCTTATAAGCAGCATTATGGTATGACATTGCAATAAGAGCAGTTTAGATCCACTCATTTTACCAATTGCCCTGATCTGTGGAAGGGTGGAAAGTTATCTATCTCTTCCCACTTACTATTTTGTTACACAAGCCCAAACTTAGAACTTCATTTCATACAGTCATGATTCAAAGGTTTGCATATATAGTGAATCATAAATCATGTTTTAACATCAAAATCAGTTGCTCAGGTGCAATAGTGACAAGCTAAACTGCCCATGGGCAACCAGTAACCTGCGAATATTGCAATGCAAATTATTATTATTTTTTTTTTCTCTTATTCTTAAAGCACTTTGTGGAATACCGATTTTTCTTTCTTTCCCAATTTACCTTTACACTGTTTTTGAAAGGGTTCTTTAATAGCCTAAATTTATGGCATCAATCTATATGACAAAATTTGCACATACGGACAGATTGTGTTTTCTGAAAGTATTGTTCAGTTCCCAATTAAAGAGCTCAGGTCTCATTCAAACAGACACTACATCAGTGAACATTCTAATTATGAAAGTTATCAAGGCCAACAGAAAAGAAATATTTAATAAACTTATGGCTGTATTAAACAGGCAAAAAAAAAATTATTTACTCAAAAGGTATCAAGACCTCCAATGCTATTGTGCAAGAAAGTTTTGCTTATTAGGCAGAAAATTGAAAAATTTTACAAAAATTATTCTGATTGTGTATTTGTAAAGGAGTGCCTGAAAACAAGTTTCTGGTATGTGTTGCCCAAAGAGAAAAAAAAATGATAAGTTTATCCTACAGAGAAGAATATAATAAAAATATATCATAATCAGGTGTATTGATGAACTTGCTGCCAATATAGAAAATACATTTAGAGAGCTTAAATTGAAATTTAATTCTTTGACTGTTTATGAAGGTACAGGTGTTTCTAACACAGCTTAATTAATGGTATTTGTATAGAGTTGATTTTATTTTCTATTAAAATGTGTTTCATTTTTACCTAATTATGCTGTTTACTTTCAATTTCTTGTATATTTAATCATAATTAAAAACAGGTTTTTTTTCATTACAATCATAAAGAATACATGTTCCTTTTTAAAATAAATAGGTATATGTGAAAATTTAATTGTTTGCTCATATTGTGTGTACTCGGGGCATTGGATGGGGGGGGGGGGAAAGGGGTAAG
Organism: Ryuthela nishihirai; assembly: GCA_038380435.1. Lineage (NCBI taxonomy): Eukaryota > Metazoa > Arthropoda > Arachnida > Araneae > Heptathelidae > Ryuthela > Ryuthela nishihirai. The sequence goes on from JAWZYU010000008.1 coordinate 14,473,395, forward strand.
TTTAAAATGTTTAATGAAATCAGTAAGGTTCTGGCCTTTGGCACTCTGAAAAATCCTCATCTGGTCCACCAATGAGAAAACGTTTTAATTGTTTGCTCTTGTGTGTACTCGGGGCATTGGATGAGGGGGAAGATACCCCCTCAAGCAGCTGCTTGCCACAGAGGTCTGACAGGAGCCTGTCAGTTTATATGCCATAGTAGAAGGTCTGAGAGGATGGCAGGACCTCAGCAGAAAAACGACACATACATCCATGCCTTACCCGGGACTCGAACCCAGGTCCCATAGATCAGTAGCCAAGCGCGCTAACCACTCGGCCGAGGGGGAAGAGGCAAGTTTAAAATGTTTAATGAAATCAGTAAGGTTCTGGCCTTTGGCACTCTGAAAAATCCTCATCTGGTCCACCAATGAGAAAACGTTGCCCATCCCTGATCTAAACCAATGGACTTCAGCAATGATGATTCCTTAACTGTCATACAGATACAGTGTTAGAACAAAAATTCATGACATGTGATCCAACAAAAGATTATTTTTTTGGAATTAAAATTTTGGGCATATGACGCAACAGATTTTTTTTTCTGATTTGTAAATTTATTTATATGAAAAGTCCACATACAACATATATAGTATAAACATATGCAGGATATTATGTGCATGTTTTTGGAGAAATGTTTCTTGAATCTATGATTCTACTTCTTTTGTGGCTATGCTCATTTTCTTAACTTACAATTTATTGTAATCCTTAATGACCTGTTTCATTCAGTTACTATTTGTCAAAATATTTGAATGTCAGGATATGCTGATAATTTATGGGGTCAGCAGTACCAATTTCTTGAAATTAAGACTGTCCAAAACATTTGGGACCATATATATTATACCTGTACATAGGCATGTTGGTTATAATAAGTGTATTTTTTAAAACAGCTGCCTGTTTGGCTTACACTTTTTCCATCAATGCCTTCTTATAGTGAATTTAAAAATATAATATAGTTTATCAGGCCATTTCAAGTCTGTTATAAGTGTACATAACTGTATTTAGAAATCCTCAATAAAAAATCCTTTTCGGTTTCATTTTGTGGGTCGAATGAAATATTTTTGAAATGCTAAAGATACATAGTTAGTCCAGATTCATTCATATCAGAAACTTGGGATGGATTTGGTTGTTTTACTTTTGCAAGGCGCTTTTTTTTTTAATACAATGGGCTAAGTGGCTTGGTCACAAGAACTACAAGAGTTCAGAGAAGGTTGGGGAAGAGAATCTACTGGATAGCTGTTATGAGACAAAAGCCTCCCACCAAGACCATCTAGGTGTGTCCTTTAATATGAATGAGGTTCTTCAGCCTCAATGTCCCATGTGTTGGACAATGACCTTACTAAGCCCATTGTTTGAAAAACACAGGATAAACTAGTAATTGTCTGAAGAAAAAAAAAAGGTAACTAAAAAAGTGAAACTATGCACAACAAAATAAAAAAATAGAGCATTTCTATCCATGTACTAATAAAATCAACTATATAAATTTTTTAACATTTCCAATAGAAATTTCCAAAATTCAATTGTCCATCACAATTTCTTTGACATTTACCTGACTGCAGCTTTACTTCTTTCATAATGAATATTACATTTTGTACATAGAGAACTGGTTATTGATTATGTTATGCAGAATTCACTCTAATGGGATGATTTTGGCCTGAAATGGTATAAATTTGAAAATTTCTGTTTTAGATTATGTTGATGATCAGATGAACTCTTTCATTAGAGCTGTTGATAAGATTGGTAGTTGAGTACGCTTCGTGATACAGAAAAAATAAAGTGATGAAAATTGGTCAGGTAGGTTGTGGTTCAATTAATCTGAATGATTGCACCCTTCAGCAAGTGTCTGTTTAATTATCTTGGAATTATATAACAGATACTGGTGATGTGTGACATGATATAAACAGAAGAATAGGGATTGCTGCTGGGACTTGATCTATAGAGTGCAGAGAAATAGTTGTCTGTACTTAAACACTAGAATTAGGCTATACAACAGTTTGGCCCTTTCTGAAGTTAGTTATGGTAGTGAAACATTGACCCTTTGTAAACAAAATGAATTTAATAAATATTAAAATCAACAGTTTATATTGCATTCTGTATCGTAGGAGATATAACCTTAAATGCTATATCTGTTGCTACTCACCTTGTACAAAGGTTTACACGGTAGTTGGGATCTTTGCAATACTATATGAATAGTTAGTAGACCTAAACTAACCATAATATTGGTAAAGTGGTATAATTGTTGTTAAGTCCATTGGTTGCTTGGGGAACAGATGTAGCATTTAGGGTTATATCTCCTATGATATACAATACAATGTAAACCATTGATTTTAATATTTATTAAATATATATGCATTGTGAATAGGACTTTTATTTTAAAGACAAAATGAAACTTGATGTCTTTGATTCTAGATGTTTACATAATATCTTGGACATTAAGTGCTTTAACTTTGTAAGAAATGATAAGGTTAGGGAAAGGAGTTGGAAACCTCCTTTGAGCAGCATATTATGCAGAGAAAGACAATGTTGGCTTGGCCATGTTGCCTGTATCCATAACTATAGAATAGCAAATAGGGTTATGAACAGGGTGCCTAAAGGCCTGAGAAAGAGGGGGTGACCTAGAATGCTGTGGGCAGACAATGTCAAACAGGACCTCATTAGAATTGGTCAACAGTGGGATAGAGATGTTTGCAGAATTAAATTGCACAATCTGGTTGGATCTCCATAGCTCATGGCTGCTTGAAGATTCTGTATGTATGTAGATACATATGGAACCTAATCTGCCACAAATAAATTCACTAACTATGCCAAAAACAATCACCATAATCTGGAAAAACAGATGCATTGTTTCAAACCACTGCTAATATTAAAATAACAAGTATATGTTTAATAAATGCTGAATATATATAACCAAATTTGATTTAAAAAAAAAAAATCTTAATCCTTTTAGAAAAAAGCAATAAATTTTAAACTGGAATAATTATATTGCTCCTAGTGAATGTGGAAAACTTGTTTTCAAAGAGAATAAGTTTAATTATTTTAGAGCTCACAACAGCATTTTAATGAATGAATGATTTGTAAAATGCTATTATGCATTATTATTCAACTAATAGCACCTAGTCCACACAAAAAGAATTTTTGACTTATCTCTTAACTCTTCCAGGGTTGGGTTGTTTTACCTCTGAGTGGCACTTTTTTTTGCACACAATGGGCTAAATGGCCAGGTCACAAGGACCCTGAAGGCTCAGATAAGGTTGGGGGAGGGGACCCACTGGAACAGCTGTTGGGAGACAGATGGTAGCCTCCCATCAAGGCCATCCAGTGTGTTCTTTAACGTGCACAGGGTATGGCTCTCTTGCACACGGGGCCACGGCTCAACGTCCCATCCGACGGATGGCGGCCTTTCCAAGCCCATCGGTGTTCCCTACTGACCGTGGGCAGGGAGTTTTGTGGAGATAAATCTCAACGCTGACCCAGCTGGGACTTGAACCAGGGAACTGCAAATTACGAGCCTGGCGCGCTACCAACTGAGCCATCCCCGCCCCCTCTTCCAGGGTCCACATTGATTATACATGTTGACAGAATCCCAAATGAGAGGAAGATGATAGCTATATCCATTTTTAGTATAACCAATTCTTCAAAAATAGAAATGCAGTTTGAAAATTTCCACACATCTTATAAAAATACTAACTGAAATTCGAATAATATTTTTTCCATTTGATATATATTTTATTTATTAAGTGAAAAAATATATTGCAAAAATTATTATAGTAAAAAATAGCTTGGTCTCTGGATGTAAACCATTTTCCAGGTTGGACCCTGGAAGGGTTAAAATTAAAAAGTTTCCTTTTTCCACCCACTCTAGAGTAAGGGAGTAAACTGCTGTTAGTATACACTGAGATGCCAGTTTATTAGGTACATCACCCCTGGCAACATAAATGCTTTATTCCAACATGTAATGCACCACGTGACTGCGGTGTTCGGTATAAATCAGGCAGACCAGCTCTTCGAGCATCAGATTGGGCAAAATGAGTGAACTGAGCATCTTTGAAAATGGCATGATAGTTGGTGCTAGTTCTAGCATCTCCCAAATGGCCATCCTTCTGGGCTTTTCATGCACTACCGTTTCAAGGGTTTACCAACAATGACGTGAAAAGCAAAAAACTACCAGTGATCAGTGATCCTGTGGACGAAAACAGCTTGTGGATCAGAGGGGGTCAAAGGAAACTGGCAAGAATTGTGCACACGAACAAACAGATCACAACCAGGCAAATCACAGAATTACACATTGGTGTGCTGAAAGTCATCTCTGAACGCACCACAATCAAACTTTTTTAAGAATGGGCTACAACAGCCACTGACCTTGTTGAGTGCCAATGCCACCAGTGAAGAAAATGAAAGCGTATCTCCAATGGGCATATTTGAACATTGTTGCTGACTACAATGAAGAACACGAAGTTCATCCCTTCATGGCTACAGTTTATTCTCACTCAGATGGACACCTTCAGCATGATAATGCACCTGTTTACAAGGCATGTATCATCACCAAATGGTTACAGGAACATGCAGAGTTTTCCTTGCTTCATTGGCCTACAGTTCCCAGATCTGAACCCTATCAGGCATCTTTGGGATGAGGTGGCTGTTTGCAGTGAGGCAATAAATTTTAGAACAGGCAATGATCAAAAAAGATTTAAAAATAGAAAATTTAATTTATAAACTTTTAAGTGCACTCCCCACCAAGTTCCAACTACAATACATAGAAAACATACTCATTGATTTACATAAAGATAGCATTTGCAACACTGAGATCTCCTACAAGCGGTGTGGAATCTCCTGTTGCATATGCATCTTAGCAGAGAGCAAACTTAACACTAGAGGGAACTCACAGTTAAACTTTAAGATTGCAAGTCCAGATGCCATATTTAGCTCTGCAGAAGGTGGGGGTGAAATATGTCGCAGAGTACTTTTAAAGTTTTTTTAAAAGTTAGATTTTTTTTAATTAGTTAATTAAAATGCTACAGTTAAACAGTCAGGTTGAGTAGTTTCTGAATGAGAGCTGCTAGACAAAGTCAAATCATACAAACTTAGAATTTGGAAAATGATTTCCATTCAAAGTTGTGTATGAAGTAATCCATCTGAATGTCTTCAGCAATCTCAATAGGGAAGAGACACAGGGGAGACCTTAACTCCAATATCATGATGAGATACTATAGTAAGTGCAGCCTTCTACTAGACTGGTACATGGTGAATTCCAACAGGTCCAGATCTAGAAAAAATTCGGGGGCAAGAAACAAGCCAAAAAAAAAGTATGGGGGGGAGGTCGTTTCATCTCTGAGCAGCACTTTTTTGCACACCATGGGCTAAATGGCCAGGTTACAAGGACCCCAAAGGCTCAGAGAAGGTTGGGGGAATGGACCCAATGGAATGGCTATTGGGAGACAGATGGTTGCCTCCCATTAAGGCCATCCGCGTGCTCTTTAACGTGCACAGGGTATGTCACTCCCACACACAGAGCTGCGGCTTAACATCCCATCTGGTGGATGGCGGCCTTTCCAACCCATCGGCAGGGAGGGAAGTTTTGCGGAGATAAATCTCAATGCTGACCCAGCTGGGAACTGCAGATTACGAGTCTGGTGCACTACCAACTGTGCCAACCCCACCCATATGTGGGGGGGGGAAGACACATAATTTCCAATGCAATATCCATTCCCCCCTTCATTTTTCAGGTTTTTAAAAAATTTATTGAAAAATGCATGAAATATAAATAAGTTTCATAGCCCCCCCTCCCCCCCCTGAATTCAAACATCAGTGTATCCTTCTACTACAGAAGAACTACAGAAATTAAAAAGTTTCCTTTTTTTCACCCAACCTAGAGTAAGGGAGTAAACTGCTGTCAGTATACACTGAGATGCCAGTTTATTAGGTACATCACCCCTGCTCATAAGAAAGATATCTGAAGAAGCAAATAAACTATATAGCCAGCCTCAAAACCTAACAGTAATATGCAACTTTCAAATAATTACTTTGGAATTTTTCAACTTTAAAAAGTATCTTTAAGTAAAGAATAAGCTAGATAAGAAAAATGTTGCAATGTATTAGCAAATATGCTAATACATAAATATTAGCATATTTGTATATAAAATTCTCCTTAGGAATGCTCTACTTTAAATACAGCAAAATCACATTTTTTTTTTTTAAACTAGCATCTCAGTATAAATCCCTTGACCATCACATTCTGTCAGCAAAACTTCAGATCTCTAGGACAAATAGATAATTTATAATATTCGTTTTAATTTTGTATTTTTCAAATTTAATGTCATTTGATACTGGAAACTAAAATTACTGGAAGAGTCAGAAAACGTGAATTTTAATATTTCATTAGTATCTACTAACAGAAAAGGAATATTACTCTCTAAAAAAATGACTTCTCTCTGAGAGGCACTTTTTTGCACATAAATGACCAGGTCACAAGGGTTCAGTGAATAGCTGTTAGGAGACAGATGGAAGCCTCCAATTTAGGCCCTCCAGTGTGTTCTATAATGTGCAGGGGTATGGCTCTCCTGCACACAATTTTATGCCCCATCTGATAGACATCCTTTATAAGCTCATCACCGTTCTGTTTCTGACTTAGAGCAAGGTGGTGGTGGTGGGGGGGGGGGTATAGTGGAGATATCCAAGGGACTTGAACCTGGGAACTGCAGATTACAAGCCTGGTGTGCTCCCCCCACCTAAGAAAAAAACTTGTTTTTCTTAAATGAGAAGAATAAAATATGTTTATTTTCTGGTAGCAAATGTTTGTTTATGAAATTGTATTGATGCAGATGGAACATGAAATTCTGTATGTACAAAAAAATAGAAAAATTTTGCACAAAAGAAATCAATGCAAACTTTTAATCAAATGACTCTAGTAATGTAAAATTATTTCAGGTATTTCTTCTTCATTTTATTTCAAAATAGCCTGATTTTTATTTGAATGTCTTTGTCACATGGGGAGACTCTTCATTGGAATGATGCATATAAACAATTCAAAACAATATTTTTGATCACACATCTTTTTAATTGCTTTCAACGAGTATTTTATGGCTTACTTTTTACTCAACAATAAGGTATTTATAAAATTGCATGTTACCTAGTATGTAGGAAATGACTATTAATAAGCAATCTATTGGATTTGGAATGTTAAGCCATGACCCAGTGTACAGGAAAGTCCATACCTTGCACATATTAAACAAACTGGAAGGTCTTGATAGGAGACTTCTATCAGTTTCTTTAAGAGTTGTCCTTGTGATTCAGTAATTGTCTTTTGTGTGTACAAAAGTTCTGCTCTGAGGTAAAACAATCCAAATGTTCATAGGAAATATGTTGACTGGAAATTGTTTTGAATGCATTTAATTCATTGACTACTCAGTGATGTCTTACCATGACCTATTTATCCTAGGTTCTAAAGTCCTGACTAAATTTAGAAAATTTGAATTTACCATCTGGTAGTAAAATGTTTTTAAAAGATATATGAATACAAACAAGTAAATTTCCAAATTTTCAAAAATAAAAAAAATCTTGCACAAGAGAAATATTTTCCTTTATTAAACAGCCAGAAAAAGGGGGGCAACAAGTGTTTCACAATTTCTTTGTCATAAAAGCATTCTCTATTTTCTATGGTGCAGACATAATTCTTAACACTATTTTCTATTGTTGTATAACAAAGTGCACCTTTTTTTGTTCACTGTATAACTATTTAATGGTTTGCAGGATTTACTAGGATTTGCAGGTTTGCAGGATTACACTAGGCTTGTAATCTGTAGTTCTCACAATTCTCCCCTGTTTTAAAGGTCTAAAAATTTCCTAAAAAATGCATAAAATATTGATAAATTTTAAATTTTTTTTTGCTTCTATTACCCTTACTAGCATTCTGAAGAGGAGCATGGCTCCCAGATCGCACCCTGTATGTCAGTTTATATGCATAATATTTTTTCAATTTATTAGTCACATATTCTTTAGCATTTTCTAAATATAATGATATGTCATTCAACCATTTGTGAAAAACTTTTTTCCTGTGTTGATTTAATACCAGAGAATGCCCTATTATAAAGACATTCCCAGAGCTACTATTTATCTCCGGTATTGAGAACCTTTTTTTGGGCAAGGAGCCAAAACAGCAAAAAAAGGGCTAAATCAACAAATTTTGAGAGCCACAAATTATAATTTTTATTGGGTCATGATCCATAACAGGAAAAAGAAACTGCAGATTATTTCATTACCAAAAATAAAACCTTAACATATAATTTTAAAATAGGACATTCAAATGTATACAATAAAACTATAGAAAATAATAATTAAAATATTTGCCATTCATCAGTGATTTTTTTGAGTTGACCTTTCTTGACAACTTAATCAAATTTAGAGCATTTGAATTGCAGCAAGGCTTTCAAACTATCATCTGCCAACCCTGTTTCAGTGCTTGTTTTTAATGAAAATCATTGAAAAAATTTCATAGTTTTTCAGACTTCCACAAAGCACCAGGAGCTATTTTTTTGAGTGGTCAGAGTCACCAGTTCCTGACTCTTGATCTATATCTTACTTGTTGGCTGGAAAAGATTTACAGTGAAGCATCTTGAGTGCTCCCTCTAAGAATTCGACATGTTTGAAAAAAATCTGGAGGTCACTGAACTACGGCTGAATGTATATAAAGAACTATCTTAATGTAAAAATTTGTTTGTGATATGCTTTGAGATAATTGCTAAATTTCATCATTATTTCAGGAAACTACTTGGATTGTTTTACCTCTGAGCGGTGCTTTTTTGCACACAATGGGCTAAATGGCCAGGTCACAAGGACCCCGAAGACTCATAGAAGGTTGTGGGGAGGGGATCCACCGGAACAGCTGTTGGGAGACAGATGGTAGTCTCCCGTCAAGGCCATCCAGCGTGTTCTTTAACGTGCACAGGGTATGGCTCTCCCGCATACGGGACCACGGCTTTACATCCTATCCGGCGGACAGCGGCCTTTCCAAGCCCATTGGTGTCCCCTACTGACATGGGCAGGTCAGGGAGTTTTGAGGAGATAAATCTCAATGCTGACCCAGCTGGGACTTGAACCTGGGAACTGCAGATTACAAGATTGGTGCGCTACCGAGTCACCCCCGCCCCAACTAATTACTGTGTATGAATATACTATTTGCATCATCAGGATTTCTTGTTTTAAAAGTTTTAGCACATAAGTGGCATATTAGTTCCATGGTAGACCCATGGAACTAAATTTGAAAGTTTAATTCAAAGTGGCATATGGATTTCTTTGCTATCTTCTTCATATTGTGGACATCATGGAGAATAATGAGAAAATTCTATGTCTAGGTACAAGAATTAACAATCAATTATTTTATGCATAATGAGAGGTATATTCATTTCTACTTATAGATGCAAACATTTTTATTTATGAAGTACACCAAGAACTAAAGTTGAACTATTTATCTTTTACATCACAGAATTTTCTATGAAGTCTATCATGTTTCTTGAGGAAACAAAAGTTTTATTTTCTCATCAATAAGTGCCCTGAAATGCCTCCTTTAAGTATATATATGCATACATTTGTATATAAATAAAATAAAAAAAACCTCAAGCAGCTGCTTGCCACAGAGGCCTGTCAGTTTATATGCCGTAGCAGAAGGTCTGTGAGGATGGCAGGACCTCAGCAGAAAAACAACACGAACATCCATGCCATACCTGGGGCTCGAACCCAGGTCCCTTAGATCAGTAGCCAAGCATGTTAACCACTCAACCATGGAACAGTTATATAACATATTGGCGTATAAAAACTTCCTTTTACTTTTTAATAAATTGGCCAGCAGTAGCTTTCCGAAATATGGCTCAGCCTGTGAAGCCAAGTTTCCTTACAACTGCTTACAGCTGTTTCATTTAGTATAAGAGAACAGTTTTTCAAAACATATCTGTATTTACTTATATGGTTTGTACTAAACTAGAAACAGAAACAGCACAACATTAAATTGTGAAGTTTTATTAAATTTTGGATTTTAATTATTTTAGTTTTAACTGTTAAGTAAAATCAGCCTAATATATATAATTGTGACCAAATATGAATATATTCTCAAAGATGGGCAAAATCTTTTAAAAAAATTATACTTAAATATTAGATGAGTATTTTTAGCTCCACAAATTTAATTTCTCAATAGGTGCAGTGAGCTGCTAAACTGTTTCATGGACTCTTATTTAAATTATGCACTTAAATAGATATATTTGGGGATCAAACTCTTTGAATTAGATCAATATTTCAATAATTTAATAATTTCTATCTGAATTTTTCTCCATTAAAAATAACAAATATTCAGTTCTACATGCAAATAAGAAAGCCATTTAAAGCTTGGAAGTTTCAATATGTTGATCACACAACCAGTGAAGGGTAAATAAATGCCAACTTTTCACAATATATTTATAGGGTGTAACTGTATGTGGCATAAATTCGGGGATGTATTCTATGGCCTAAAAGAACTTTTTGTTTGTGACAAACTTTTATGTCAAAGCCTCTAAATAAAGCATTTCCAGACATGTTAATAACTTTTTTTTTCCTTTGGGCCTTAAAATATGTCCTTGAATTTGTATCACAAACTTATATTACATATGCATAATGTATTTGATATATATATACATTATACCTAATAAAAGTTTAGAAAGTCTGTATACACGTGTGCTTTGCTATTGATTGAGACCTGGGTTTGAGCCCCTGATAAAGAATGAAAATTTTCTGTGTTGTTCTTTTGCTGTCCTCATGGATCTTCTCTATGGTATATTATACCGACAAGCTCATGTCAGATCTCTGTGGCAAGCTTGAGAGGTAATTTTTTTTTATGCAGCACTGTAAATGAACAGCAAGTTGAGTAAAGTTCCATTTAGTATCATAAAGAACCTACACAAAAATTTAACCAATCAAGACACATCCTATTGTCAGCTGACTCGGTAAAATGTTTGTTTTTCGGTCAAGAAAAAAAAAATTCGGAAAAACGCTCCTATAGTATTTTAATGTTAGCAATGAAGTAACTGCTTTATCTTTTTTATTATGTTTAAGGCAACAATAAAAATAACTAATTGTATATAAATAATTGATATAAATTAATAATAAATAATAAAAGCTTGCTACATTTAATTGGGCTAAAGTTTAATAATATGGCTATAACAGAATAGAAACTAAAGTACAAATTATTGAATTTTCAGTGGTATGTTGCATTTACTACAAAATACTTATAGCCTCATTTGGATAGACTCCATTACCTTTGTATTTCCTATGCTGTTTGTACTATTCCAAGTGCTTTTAAGCAAAATGGTAAGTAATACTTTTTTTTTTGCAAAAGAAAGTCCCATGCATTTTTGCTTAAAATTGATTAAAAACCAGATAGCTTACTGATATGTTGCAAAGCTTTTTGAATTTTTTTTTATCAATATCAGATAGTTTTAAACGAGTTTTCTGCATGTTTAAAAATGCAAATGACAAAATCTTTTATTAAGAGTAAATAAATATATCTGGGGTGATGATGAAAGACCAAGACATATAAGGAAATCAACTCTGCCTTGATTTTACTGATTTGTCCAAAAACTTATATTAATATTAGAAATGTAATGTATTGGTGTATAGTATTTATTTTAGACTAACATTTATTGTTTAATGTATAGTAAGAATTCTAAAACATAGTATTGAACACTTGACATTACCCTTCATCAACTGAATTAACGAACCAGTGCCTCTGTGAACAAGTGCACTCATATGCTTTAGTTTAGACAAGTAGAATTGTTTTATTGTTTAATGTATAATTAGCTAAATGCATGAGAAATGGATGGTTCTAAAAATTTGTCACTTTTGTCTTCAGTTTATTAAAAAAAATGTAAATGAAAAACTTAAAATGAAAAACTGCTCAGTCTGCACTACATCTTCAAATGCATTCAAATACTTATTCACTGTCCCACAGCAGTAAGGCCAGAATCTTTAGCAGTCTTAAATATGAACCCAGCACTATTTTTTTTTGGCACATTAAAGCCTGAAAGATAAATACTTCCAAAATAACAATTTTCCATCTAGATTAAATACTGAATTTAGGAGGTAACTCCCTAATTTTGCTGTTACCTTTAAAATTTCAGGAAATTCTTTTGTTTTGACACTATTACAACAAAATTATAGCTACCATGATGCAATGCTATAATTTTTGGTTTGTTAAATAAATTTATATATTCTCTATTATCAGCCTTTATATAATTATATCTACCAAAATAGTAGCAGTTTCTTGATACTCGTTCATATGCAAGTTAAATTTAGATGGTCACTTGGATGATAGTAATAAAATCGCTTGGAAACTGGGCAAAATTAAACAACAGTAATTGAAATCATTGCAGTTTAATCATTTATTCCATCAGTTACTGGGATGCAATGAAGTTTTGATTAAAAATTCTAAGTATTTTTTTAAACAATGTGATGGAAATGTGGAATTTAACAAATCTCAACCTTATTGACATAAATTATTTAATTTAATTTATAAGGTATTACAGTTTTCTCATGTATTAATAATTTTTCATGTATCATTAAAAAAATTAATTTGTTATGTATCATTAAAACTGCCGTCCCGTGGCCGAGTGGTTAGCACGCTTGGCTACTGATCTACGGGACCTGGGTTCGAGCCCCGGGTAAGGCATGGATGTATGTGTTGTTTTTCTGCTGAGGTCCTGCCATCCTCTCAGATCTTCTACTCTGGCATATAAACTGACAGGCTCCTGTCAGACCTCTGTGGCAAGCAGCTGCTTGAGGGGGTATTTATTTTTTTTATTTATTTATCATTAAAAAATATACCAATCTGGAATTTTATCTAGTGTCAATGTTTTATAGACAATTCATTGCCATTGGTAATGGAGGCTACGTTACAATATAATCAATCTAACTTAAGTTTCTCTGCCTGGGCAGAGATACAGAAGATGAAGGTTGTTGGTTGGCATTTTCATAAGTCCTTTGTGCTTGGTTGGCACACATTCAACTTTCCCTGAAGAGGATCGAGTGTTCATACTTTTATCTTTGACCACTGTTTTCCTTTTGTCAGTGACTGAGAGATAAAAATTTTAAGTCCTTTAAAACTAATGTGGCCAGCATTTAAAAAAAAATATTTAAAAAATTTTAAGTTATTGAAAATTTTTAAATTACTAGTCTGAAATAACCATCTACAAGAAACTAAGTGAGATGCTGACTAAGAATGTAACTAGTACGAAAATACAGCTGCCATCTTAATAAAAACTAAAATGGACTGCTAACATTTGTTATCAAGTGCATCTACTGCTACTATTATCTATCATCCAATGGTTAAACATTCAACATTATGGACTGGCATCACTGAGAACTGCAAAGTGAAAGATAACAAAGGTGGCAGTCAAGGGCAAGAGTTGAAAACATCCACATCTCCTCAGGGAAAGTTGAGTGTGTGCCAACCAAGACTTACGAATGCCAACTAATGACAAGCTCTCATTGGAACTAAAGTCATCTTAAGTTTCTTTGCCTGGGCAGAGATACAGAAGTTATATTGTAATGCAGCATTCATTACCTTACCAATGGCAATGGATTTCTATAAAACATTGACACTAGATAAAATTCCAGATTATGTTTTTTAATAGCATATATACAACGAAATTGTAGTGAATGAAATTTACAAGCAATAGATTTGCTCATGTCAGCTCTAGTTGGTTCAATTGATGGAAACTTATAAAACTTCTGATTTACTGCTAATAATGTAAACAAACCTCACTTGCTTACATTTATAAAATGAATTGTTCTTTTTGTTATAAAGCAGCTTAATTTCCAAAGTATTCATTAAGAGATGTATTATTGTATATTCCCTACTTTCCATTATATCAATGTGAAATGATGAGGCTTCAGACAGTATTTGTTATTAGTTATTTCAACTTTGGCATTGCTTTCATATAAGGCTATAAAGAGTAATTATTTCAATGTTTCATTATACTAATTTCATATTTCTACACTATTTAACAAGTTGCCCAGATATTACAACGTCAATGGAACTGATTGTCTACACCTGAATTTTAAACATAAGCTTTCAATACTAAAAAGTTTGTAGAACATGTTGGTAAATATTTAATGAAGCAATCCCCTCCCTGTTAATTATTAATGTTCACAAATGAACTTCAAGTCTACAATCATAGTAAGAACATTTCTGGACAAAATTTACTAACATCTTACTAAGACATAAAAGTTAAAGCTCCTCCATGCCATGCTTCACAGTTTTAAGTCTTTCTACCAAATGGCAGTTGTCTAATGCATGGTAATAGCAGATGCAATTTTATACCAAGAATCACATTTTACATAAAACATATGAAGAGTTATCTGTATGCCTTCCATCAGATTCATTTTCTGTCACATTTAGCATTTGCTATGACCACATATAAATCCAGAAGGATTTAAACTGAGCTGATATTTTGTTATGTAAGACAGTGCTCCACACAAGGGCGGTTGCATGCTGCAATGTCTCAAGCCCAGATTTTCAACAGCATTATTTAAACTATAAGCTCATTTTGTCAGCCTTCTGGAGGCCAGATGTTCTGTAACATTATTCTAATTTCCAAATATAGTTGTTTCTCCTCATCTTATGATATCACAGCTTTCTACACTTTTGCAGTATAGCTGTACAGAGATATTTCAAAACTAAATCAGTCTGAACAGGTTTTAAAATTTAGTTAGGGCTTGAAAAAAAAAAGGCAAAACCCAAAGAAAAAGCTAAACATATCAATTATACTGATCCAAACATTTTTCTAAGATAATGATTGATGAAAAAAAACATGATCTATAGAGTTTGGGGAGCCCTAGATGGTAATCAGGGCCTGCTTCCTTACAACAGTTAACCCCCAAGTTGTAAAATGCAAGTCGATTTTTGACCTGCTACTCATGTAATTTTTTTTAATTTACACTCCATTTTAAATAAGCATAGTTCTTCAATGCTAAAAATGCATAAAATTTATACTGAAAAGCACATTTCAGGATAATATATTAGGCAAGTCAAAAAATTACAACCATTTGTCTCTCAAATAAAAACTGATATCTTAGTTACACACGCCAGTTGTTCTAAATGTTAAGCTAACACAGTGCTGATTCACTGTCTAGGTAAGGTTGTAAAAACATTATGTTCAGTTTTTAGAATACTACCATACATATTTAAACCAATATTATATTGAGCTTTCATAGTCTACTGCTATTATTTGATACTTTGTATCTTTTACTGGATGGAAGGGTAAATGCAAACCATTTTTTTCACACTTTCTTAATATATGATTAAAAATCAAATGTTATCTTCCACAAGTGAGTTTCATACCAAATTTCAGAATTTCTTATCCAAAAATTGTTCAGGAACATATCTCCCCATTTCACATGCATTTCTATAGCAAATTATTTTTTTTCGCATTATTTCATTTAGCATATTTTTTTGGGGGAACCCATGAATTGTGCATAATAGAGAGTAATTGTATTATTTTCAGGAATGAGCAATCCTTACATATCAGGAAGAGATGAATTATCAGAAATGTCACAGGATGATATGCAGTGAAGCATCATTGCAAATCATTATGCATTGTTCCGATTCAACACAGAATTGTGTCAAATAATTATGCATTATAAAATCATTGCAATAATTATTGCAGAAATTGAAAAAAAAATGCATTTATTTTCTGCAATGGAATCAATACTAAGTTAAATATTAAGATTGCAGAGAATGCATGTAGTTAATATGATAAAAATTAAGCTGTACAAAATTGATTACAATTACTTCTTGAAGATTATTTTCATGATAAAATGATAAGAAAATTGATTAGATTTAAGAAGCAACATACACTAAACTCCTGATAATCAGTGCAAATATTATTTATGCCTATGTTGCACAAACATGGCTTGAAAGGGTGACAAATATAAATATTCCTTATTTAAATAATTCCTTGCATATTTACTCATTAATAATATGTAGTTTTTGCTCTTGAAGACCACTTTTATTAAGATTTCAAATCAATTCACTACCTTAAGCTTTATTACCTTAATCTGCTTTACACTAACAGTAAAATAAAAAACAAGCAATTCTAAAAAAAAAATCCATTTTGTAATTGCTCTCATAGTAATTGCTGTATACTAGATCTGTTAAAAAGCTTCTAATAACTCAATTAACAAGTTAATGTAATGCCATATCTAATATCAAAGACTTTCTAATGGAATCAGGAGACAATTTTGCTTCAGAAACAGCATCAAACAGATTTCAGGAATGCATTAGTTATTGCCTATTATGAACTTATTTGGGTGTGGTTATTTCAAAAAAAAAAAGGATGATGCTAATAACGTTTAGTTGATTTGAATCTTTCATAAATACAATTTCAACAATACACATTTTCAATATTAAACTGTCCAAAAAATGGCAGAGAAACTGTGAAACAAATCCTGTGAACTACAGCGTGTTCTTTAATATGCACAGAATATAGCTTCCTACACTCAGTCATGACTCAATATCCCATCTGATGGAGGCAACCATTTTTAAGTCATCATGTCATTTTTCTTACCAAGAATAAGGGTTACCAAAGATAAATCTCAATATAGGTGCAGTTGGGACTTGAATCTGGGAGTATCATATTTGTCAGTCTGGTATGCTACTGATTGAGCCAATCTTTGCCACCACTTTGGGGACCTCCTGGCAAATTGCATGCAAATTATGCGACCTAAGATTAAAAAAAGTCTTCACAGCAGCACAGAAAACTTTTGGGTTGGTGGTGTTAAAATGGTTTCAACAATATAATCTAAATTTCTTGAACTAATATTTTCTTTGGAAACTGACTTTGCCAAGGGGGGAGTTTACAGCCTCACTTTATGAAATTGCACCCTACCTGCTCAAGAGTGGTAAAAAATTGGTGGGCTAGTTTCCAACCTATGGAATCCTCTCATTTCCATTTTTGAGAACTTGTTCAAATTAGAAAATGATAAAACAGCGGCATTTTTTTATTGAAAAAAATATAAATAAAAAGAAATCAAGAAATAATATAATCCAAAAACAAATTGAGTTAAAATAATGAAAAGTTTAATAAAAAAAAAATACCATACAAGCTAAAAGCCATCAATAGAGGAGATATTGATCAGAAAGCAGTAACTCAGTGATCATAGCGCCTGGCAAGCTATCAGGAGGTTGTGGATTCATATCCCACCCAGCCGAAGCGATTTTTTTCTTTAAAATCAAGTCTGTCACAGCCTATATATATATACTAACCTATGTTTGTTAGTCAGTAAAAATTATATAGCAGTACTCAATGAGCAAACATATTAACATATATTAAAGTATGGAACATTATTTATCCCTAGCTAAATCCAATGAACACCAAAGCTCTTGTTTACAACTTTTGCAGCTGTAATTGACAGGGTCTCTTCCAGATCCAGAGAGGCTCGGGCCAATTTCTACTTTTAAGGCCTCTTCTAATTTCAAGGCTTGGGCCATTTCCAACTTTTGAGACACTTAGGCAAAATAAAAAATTTTCATTATTATTTACGAACATTTTTAATTCTAATTTGACAGAATCCATATAAAAATTTTCTTTTCAGCAGCTGCTTGCCACATAGGTGCTGTTAATATATGTAATATATAAAAGGTCTGCAAGATATCAGCAGAAAGGCAACACCAGAAAAGCAACATCTATGCCTTATCCAAAGCTCATCATTTAAAACTTTGTATCTTTTACTATTGTATCCAATATCAAAAAATGAACTGTTAAAATTTGAGATCCTGTTTGAACTTGAGACCTAGGCCAAATAGTCTTATTACCCCCCCCCCCCCAATCCCCTTGAAAGGCCCTGTAGCTGGTTGCTATTAATATGCAGCTTATGCTTCAGTTCCCCTGGAAGCCACCACAGGCAGTCATTAGTTAAGCACCTTGCATTCCCAGATTTACTTTCACAGCTGATTGTGATTTAGCATATACAGTTAAGCTCAGGTACCATATACTGAAATGGCACTGTCAACTTCATTGTGGAATTTTTTAAAAATATATTTCATCTATAGTTGGGCAAATAAGTCAATTTTTTTTAAAAATTTGTAATTAAATTTATCTTTTACATTCAATTAAAACTAAATGAGCTAATTGAAACAATTTAAAGCAAAACTACATTAAAAAAATTATACTTCCTAACAATTTCAGATGATTTTTTACAATAAGAAATTATTTTATTATTTTACAATTTTTTTTACAAGTGTAAATTGCCTGATAGTTTAAACTTCGAAAACTGATACTTTTAGAACGTGAAAAATATAATGGTTCAGCAACTTTAGCAGTTCCAAAAACATATGCGTGATGCATCATGTTTCAACAAAAATCTGTCACTTGTTCCAAAAACAGTAGCAATATTTTACTTCATAGCTCTTTGAAACTATCATATCTTTGTATATTAGATTATTAGAGTAATCATACATATATATTTTAAAATATCCATTATGATATTGAAAAAACAGACTGAATTTTATTTCTTTTGTAGGAAAATAATAAAGTATTATTCAAATAACAAACGGAAAAAGATCTTATGTCTACAAATTTTAGAAACTATATTTGCAATTTAAAGAATTTACATATCAATTAAGTGCATAACCACACAGAATATGCAGGTTGCAAGAGCATGTTTTGCATTCCCATAATGGTAAAAATTATTTGGGAAACAATATATCTATAGAGCTGATATGTTTTTACAGAAAGATGATATTGCATAATGCTAGTTTAACATTAAAAAATAAAATGCTTTCCCTGTGTGCTGGCCTACAAAAGATTTATTTTCTGATATCAGTTGCATTTAATGCTTCTATGAACATAGTAATGATTTCTGTGAAGTGGATTTTATTAATCTTGAGTGATGGAAAACTACTGAAAATTTCTTGACGTAGACTATAACCAATGAACATTTGCTCTGCATGCTAAATTATCAATTAATGTAGGAAGCTAATAGAGAGCATTCCAAGACAGACCAACTTCAAATGAAGTACACTAACAGCACGAGTATATATCCATAAAAATCCATTTCTAAACAAAATACTGCTGTGTAAAGATATTATAGAGTTTTTGATCACATCTCTTGTCTAATATTAACTGTCTTTTAAGCAGAAATACTTTAAAAAGGAAAAACTACATGGTGAATGCTATTTGACTATGTATTTATGTAAAAAGCGAAACACTTTTGAATTATATGTTACTTTAGTCTTGCTCTCAAATGCATCTCATTCCTCTTGGTAGCGCCACATTGGCAGGGCACACCTTGTTCATGTTTTGGTGCCAATAGAAAGGGAAAATAATTACTTGATTAAGAAAATACTATAAATTATAGAATGCCACCACACTCTTACAATATTAAAATAGGTTGATAAATTTCAAATTAACAAAATTTCTACCAAAAGAAATGTTGCATTTTTGAGCAAGAGTAGTGATGATAATTTTAGCGTATGCTTGGATTGACACCAAAACTTGAAGCTCATGCCATAATGATGCCAATGAGATATCACACCAAGAAAAATGAGACACTACACGGTTTAAAGTGAAGTTCAGATTTGTTTATTTGTTTCTAGACAGACACTGTTTGAAGATTGTACAACATTTTAAATAACATGGTGGTACTACACACTAACGGCATGTTGATTTTTTGTCCAACATTAACATTATTTTCAACAGCAGGTTAGAGCACATTATAAACAAAATTCATAAGTCCAACTTTCATACAACACATATTCATGTTATTGTACAAGGCAGTTTGGAGCCTTTGGGGAACTTTTTAAAAATTCAGACTTGTATAAGCCTTCATAACTATTGTATTGTCAGTGTCTTAAAAATCAGCAAGCATGTGTCCATCCACTTCTTATATATTCCGTAGGGACTGAATTATTTCCATGTATACAGTGCTTTGGCCTCCCTCGGAAGAACTATCACAGAATCGCTTGCCAAATTCTGTATAATTTATATACAATTTATGTATAAAAATGCCTACAACAAACACACAAGTAGTAACAATCAAACATCATGGTGATACTCCTCCTCATCTGCACTTTCTTGACTACTTTTGGAGGAGCTAGTTAATCTAGAAAGTTTTGATGCTCTGTCAGGAGAACATGAAGCTCTGGAGTTTGGGGACTGCTGTTTGAAAGGAATACTTTTATAAGCCAGCCACACTGGACTCTCTGTAGTATTTTGGACATTTACTAATTGTTCCGATTCATTTTCACTTTTGCTCTTTTCCTCTGCCTCAATAGCAGAAGCACGTCTTGTTCGTATAACTAAATTTGGGTTAGAAAATGGTTTGATAATTATAGGATTAGAAGTAGTTTTAGTAACATTTTTCCCACTTGTACTACTATAGTTACTGATTCTGTTTGCATAAGCATTTTGAATATTACTTTTAGCATATGGATTAATTACTGAAGCTTTAGAACTCAAAGAATAACTACAAGAATTTTCTGAATCATCTGATGGGCCATTAACAACTGAGGCTGAAAATTTATGCAAATTATCATTGCTAATATTATTATATTTTGGGGACGTTTTAGAAAATAATTTCTCATCAACATGATTAAATTTTTTCTGATTATTTTTTATCCCATCACCATTCCCTTCTTCACAGTCATCCCAATTATTATATTTTCTTTGTTCTTCTTTTATACTGATACGCACACTTCGTCGTTTTGGTGTAACAGTTGACTTACTGTTTTGTTCACAATTTTCTACTACAGAATTGTCTCCTTCCCCTTTACTCCTACTCCTACTTCTACCCCTACAACCTCTGGATTTAGAAGATGAATTTGATTTAGCCACCTGATTATAGGCATCAGCACGACCATAAGTCAGTAGAGGATCTTCTTCAGAGTTTAATAAACCTAATCGTCTTTCTTCTTCTTCCTTCAAAGCCTTCAAACGTCCTAACTCCCAGTCTTTCTTTTGTGCTTCTATCTCCTCCTGCAAAAGGGAAAAAAAACATATAAGTATAAAAATCATACTATAAGTTTGCTGCAGCACAAACACATGCATAAATGTCATTCAAATGAAAAGTGCAAAACCTAAGTGTAAAAGTACCTATATCTAGGTACTGAACCTAGTGATTGTTTCATTCTCATGCAAAGAAATTAATGCACATAGAAGGAACTCATCAACATTAGAATCAATCACAAGTATAGGCTTGATTGTGATTGATATTGTGTGAATTTCAGACAAACCCAACATAAAAGCATCCAAAGTGGAACAATATGTGGTATGTTGATGTTTTTCTTTGACTATCAAAGTCCACTGTTATCAAAGTCCACTCACAAAGCTATTAACGACTGTAAAGGTTGTCATCAGAGTGGTAATTGCTCCAATATTTTCAGATTTTATGCAAATTTTGCATTTTCAGTTTTGCTTTTTTTAAAAATAATTTGCTCCCAAATTTCACAGTATCTTCTTTTTTCTAAAAAGAGAATGATAATGAAAGGTAAGAACAATTCCTATTTTAACTCTTTTACTGCTCCAAGGTACACCTCTGTCCCTGATTCTTAATCTCTGCTAGACTGTGGCTTCATCTATTACACTCTGAGAAGATTAGAGGGAGTGTATAGGACTTTAGCTAACCATATTCAGACAGAACAATGGACAAAGGTAACACTTAAATTCTTTTCAGAGCTGAAAGCCACGAATTTTTTATACACTGCTGGCCATTAAAAGTGCAACACCTGGAAGAACTCATCAGATTGTCTCAAAATATGCAAGATGGGTAGCCCATAGGAGAACATGTAAATGATTCAAAGCGCAGCACATATGCACATCATGTGTGACAGTAATGCCCCCTGAAAGTGGTATAAGAGAAAATTACAAAGAGCTGGTGTAAAGCACTGGAATTGTGTTTGCTCGCAATTCTTGCACACTAAAGTATCAAGTATGCCCAATCGAAGAACACTGCAGCCATATGACCAGATGTCCGACTTTGATCAAGGGAGAATTATGGGATTATGGGAAGGCGGATTATCATACAGAGACATCGATGTTCGTGTTGGACGAAATGTTACCACAGTGATGAGAATATGGCGTCATGGGTAGAGGAGGAATGAACTCACCGACATGAGGGATCTCAACGGCCCTATCACACAAATGAGGGCAGACATCTCGTGTGCATGGCTATGAATGATTGTACAGCCACATCAAACACCTTAGCTCAACAGTTAGGATGTGTTGCACATCAACCAGTATCCGCACATATGGTTTGACTTCATCTGCAACATCGAGGCATCTTTGCTAGGCGGCCATTGCTTCGGCTACCATTGACTCTACAATACAGGCGTATGTGACTGCAATGGTGCTAAGAACGTCGCGTGTGGCATCACATTGCAGCACCATGATGGACGAATCCATATCTGGTGGCACCGAAGTGACAGGCTCAGTGACACTTGCATGACGCAGCACCATACAGGTCCGGTCCCTGGTGTTATCGCATGGGGTGACATTAGACTCCATTCATGCATGTGCCTCGTACGCATTACCAGTACTTTGAAGAGCCAGCATTACATCACTGAGGCGTTGGAGCCTGTGGTCTTACCTTATCTTCAGGGGCTCTCTGGTGTCATTACCAATGGGACAATGTCCAACCACATGTGGCATGCATCGTCCAACAATTCCTGGATAGCCACTATGTTACACTTCTGCCTTGGCCTGTGTGTTCACTGGATCTGTCCCCAATTGAACATGTGTGGTCCATGATATCACAACTAGCATACCAGACACCAGCAGCTGCTACAACAGATGAACTTTGGATATATAATATCGAAACTGCATGGACTGACATTCCTCAAACATACATCAGACGTCTCATCCTCTCAATGCTGGACCATGTAGCAGCAGTATTGCCGCTCATGGTGGCTACACAAGATACTGATTTCTTTGAATTCCACAAGTCTAACTCAGTTGTATTTGTAATCATTTGATCCTTATAACATAAACTATGTATAACCTAAACATGGCTTTGATATCTCTTGTCTTTCCCGGTGTTGCACTTTTAATGGCCAGCAGTGTATAAATGGCTGTATAAAACGTGAACTTATCTCCCTGTCAGGACAACTAATCACAAATTGGATTACTTAACTCTTCCAGGGCCCATGCCTTTGTATACAAGTTGACAGAATCCGAAATGAGAGACATATAATCTCTACATCAGTTTTTAGTACAAGACATGAACGACTTAAGTGTTTTTGCCATTGGAAAATTTTCTTACATATATTTATAAAAAATACATTAAAGTCCTTAAATTTAGTAGATTTATATTGATCTTTCACAGTTATGCTACATCGCCAGGTATGAAAAATGGACACCTTACATTGATGATTTTACTTCTATCGTTTTTTTTTTATTCCCGTAGATCTTTGGAGTTGATTCAGCCAGTAATGAGCCAGACTCATAATCTGCAGTTTCCAGGTTCGAGTCCCACCTGAATCAGCATTGAGATTTATCCCCGCTAACACCATTCTACCCTCGATCAGAAATGGGGATACTGATGGGCTTGAAAAGACTGACATCTGTTGGATGAGACGTAAAATCGGGTCCATGTACAGGAGAGTCACGTTAGATGACCTCGATGGGAGGTTTCCATCATTGTTAATAAGCCAGCCATGTGACAATGGCTGGCTTATTAACTTGTTCATTTTTACTTTTATCGATATATTGGTATGTCATCATCAATCTTTTTCACATTGCTGGCTATGACAATAGGCAGCTTACAACTTGTTTTCAGTAGATTTTTTTAAAACATAGAATTAGGTTATACGTTTTTTAAAATCACTTCTTTGTTCTTGAGTCAAAAAAACTGATTTTCTTATTATTTCCTGAAAATGAATGAGGTCGAGGATATGGAAGCAAAAAACCTTGGTAAAGAAATTGGTCCTAAAGTTGGAAGGGCAAAGGCCCCACCTTTTCCATATGTTGAAAGCATTTACCCCCCCCCCCATATAATAAATAAAGATCATGTTTCAAGTAAATATTATTCAAGAAGAAATTTACTTTCAATTAACATATAATTTAGCTGTTCTTATTCATCAGATTTTCAAAATTAAGCCTTAATTGCATAGTCTGATTATTTCTTTCACTATAATCACAATAAAAAAAGTCTTTATTTTTGGAGGCATGATACATCACTGGCTTACAACTTGTTTGCCGCAGATTTTTTTACCAAAGTTTTATTTTCACAAAATGCAGTATATAACATGACCTATTTTGGGTTTATTAGTTATTTTTATTTAAATTCTAAAGTTGATTTGTTACTCAGAAATAAATGGTCTTTCTATTCATGAACTTTATTAATCGTTTCTGTCAATTAATTTTCTTAAATAAATTTTTATTTGCATTGCCAGATGCATTTTTTTTTTACTATGTAACTAAAAAAGCCCTATTAAAATAAAATTAGTCATCTTTATGATAATATATTATACATTCAGAAAATCCAAAATTAAACGATGATTACTTTGGCATATAGCATACCATACTTCTTTTCATTAGTTATTTGGCAAAATAGTTCTAAAGTTAATTTTCTTTGGGCTGAGCATATGCAAAAAATAGCTTTGCCTCCTCTGGATGTAAACCAGTTTCCCAGGCTGGGCCCTAGGTTAAAACTCCATGCCCTGAAGCTTCAGGTTAGGGAACAAGCAGATTAAGTGACTTTTCTGATCTGTCTGTGGGTTCTAATTGGTTTGAAATGGGATCTCATGCATGTCTATTGTTATGTGGATTGGCTTATCTGCAGGTCGTGTAGTTTCTGTTCAGTGTTAAAAACTTCAAACTTCAGGTTGATTATCTGTGAACATACTTATAAGCAATTATATAAGGTAATTAATGCTGTTTTGATTAATATCCAAAAAGCATGCATGCCAGACTTTCTGCACTGTAAAAATGTTAAAAAAAAATAGATTTAGCCTCCTTACTATGAGATAAAGAACTTAATTCATAATTAGTTAATGAGTGCTATAAAATGACCATTTAATTGCTAAGCTCTATTCATTTGAATGAATAAGCATATTTTGATTCCATTGTAACAGATCAAGGCTCACAAGGGAGCAAGAGATGTGATGTCCACCCATTCACTTTTCCTCAACCACTTTTGCTTTATTTATGCTATATTTATCATTTTGGAGATTATTTCATTTTTTTGGACAGATCACAATTCTCATTTCTGAGCTACAGGAGTTGCACAACTCCGACCTTTTGATTTTAACTGTTAAGCGCACATGTAGGACACAACTACTCCTCTTGCATCATAGGTAGAACGATCGTCATATTATGCAAATATCTTTCCTGGCGTGCAATAGACATGTGTTGGATTTGTACGCATGTTATAATTAAGTGATGGTAGGTCACAGAGTAAGAATGAGAATTAGTAGAGTTGTTATGGTTAGTTATATATATATGTTAAGTTACAGAGTCAGATTGTGAGTCAATAGTCAAAGTTAGAACAGATGTAGGAGTCAGAAGTATTGTGAGAAGTATGTGGTGTAGATAGAAGGAGTTGTTAGTACTCCAACTTTTGTATTGAATTGGGTAAGTCTTTCAATTTTTTGGAAATAAACTTTGTTTGCTTTAGAAACTTTTGAACTTTTGCTATTTTTCTCTTGAGCAACATAAATTGATTTTTCAATTAGATTTAAACTTTAAACATTGCTGTTCACGAAAATCAGAACACCAAGAAGGAGAGTAAGATCTGTGACTTATATGGGGCATGTTTAATACCTGAAGAAGTGAAGTAATACCTGAATACTGAAGAAGTGATTAGAGTATCAAGATCATTAGCACAGACATGCTGGCTATAGGCCAATGAGAACATTCTGGAAAAGGTGTGATTAGACCAGGCATGGCCAACATACAGCCCGCGGGCCGGATCCGGCCAGTGTAATGAATTTATGTGGCCCGCAAACAATTTTTCAATATTAGCATTTAACTTCTAGTAATTAATCGAATGAATTCTCGATACTTCTATATTTTTTTAAAAAAGATTCCGTTATAAAGAATTAAAACTTTTATACTCATCTGTACTCGATATGATCTGTTTGATGTTCAAGCGACGTTGCCAGCAGGCGAGTTGACTGGAACGAGAGGCAGGTGCTGCGCGCGCACAATTCAGTCCACTGATGTGAAACCCCACTCTTTAGGCGGAGCTTGCTGTGCAGCACCCAAAGTCAGGCAATTTATTATTAAACGGTATGTTATTTTATTTTTGTTTTTAAAAATATTGTATATTAAGAAACTTTTTCACTCCAGGGATGGCTTCCAAAAAACGAAAAGTAGATTTAGAATGCCGTATATTTAATGAAGAATGGAGGTGGAAATATTTTTTTGCAATGTACAATAATAAGGCAGTTTGTCTTATTTGTAACTCGAGTGTGGCAGTTTTAAAAGAATACAACTTGAGAAGACATTTTGAAACCAAACATGCAAGTTACGCACAAAATTTAAACGAAGAAAGCCGAAAAAAACAAACCGCAGATCTCGTAGTAAAATTGACTCGACTGCAAAATGTATTTTTAAAGCAAAATCGCTTACAAGAATCTGTTACTGAAGCAAGTTTTTTAGTAGCAAAACGTATTGCTCAATGTGGAAAACGTTTTGCTGAAGGAGAATTTGTAAAACAGTGCATGTTGGATGTTTGCGATGTGATGTGTCCAGAAGTTAAAAATAAATTTGAAAATATAAGCCTGTCTCGGCAAACTATTGCTAGAAGAATAGAAAATTTAAATGCTAATATAAATAATCAGTTATTAAATAATTTAAAATCGGCCAATTTTTATGCAATAGCTCTGGACGAAAGTTGCGATGTAAAAGATACTGCTCAGTTGTTAATTTTTATCAGAGCTATCACCGAAGATTTTAAAATTTCGGAAGAACTTTTATCAATTGTTCCGATGAAAGGTACAACAAAGGGAGAAGATCTTTTCCGAGAGATTGAAAAGTGTTTTTTGGAGTACAATGTTGACTGGAAAAAATTGGTGAATGTTGCAACAGATGGATCACCAAACATGATCGGAAAAAAAATTGGGCTCATCAAACGCATTGAAGATAAAATTTTCGAAATCGATCCAAATCATAAAATTATACCCATACACTGCATTATTCATCAACACGCACTATGCAAAAATATTTTAAAAATCGATCATGTTACAAATGTAGTTGAGAAATTAGTGAATTTCCTATGATCAAAAGGATTAAATCACAGGCAATTTATTAATCTCCTTGAAGAACTAAATACCAGTCATTTAGATGTACTATATCACAATAAAATCCGTTGGTTAAGTTTGGGAAAAGTTTTAAGACGTGTGTAGGACCTTCAAGAGGAAATAAAAATATTTTTAATGCTTAAACAAAATGAGGATTTTCCTGAATTATTAGATTCAAATTGGATTTATGATTTAGCATTTTCTTTGGATATTCTCACACATTTGAACGAATTTAACACATGTTTACAAGGAAAAAATTTATTTGCTCATGATTTAATACAGAAATTAAGAGCTTTTAAAATGAAGCTTAGCCTTTTTTCTACAAATCTGGCTGAATGTAAATTTGATCATTTTCCAACGTTACAGACCATATCTTTAAACATTTTAAAAGAAAAGGTTAAAACATTTAATAAAAACATCCTTGCACTAATGACAGATTTCGAGCAGAGATTCGATTGCTTCAAAAAAACTGATAAAATTTTATCTATTATCCGAAATCCATTTTCTGTACAAGTTGATGACGTTCCTGTTGATATACAATTAGAAATAATCAATTTACAATGTGATGAATTATTACATGAGAAATATCGAGAAGAGCAAGAAAATTTGTGTAATTTTTATAAGCAATTGAATAATGGAAAATATGGAAATTTAAAAAAACTTGCCAAGACGTATTTAGTAATCTTTAGCTCAACTTATATTTGTGAACAAACCTTTTCTTTAATGAATCTAAATAAAAGTTCAACAAGATCAAGATTGAATGATTTACATTTGGAGGCTGTGTTAAGAATAGCTACTACAAGTATAGAACCAGATATTAAAAAAATAATAAGCGATGCAAACCGCCTCAACACGTCGTATTAGATGTTATGTTAATTTGTTGTATTGATTTACTTACAATTATTCATAAACAAATTTCATAATAAAATTTGTTTACTTAAAGAAATAAGTGTTTTGCTTAACATTTTTCAATTTTAATATTTCATCCGGCCCGTGAAAATATTTTTTTTCCCAATCCGGCCCGGGGGCAAAAACAGTTGGCCATGCCTGGATTAGACCCTTCTCACATACTGAGGTATAACAATGTGCATATCCTTCCATTACTCACAAGATCTTGATCAGGTATTTAAAGGGGATATAGCATTGTCTAGCTTATTATTTCTTGTGCGGGTGTTGATAAGATATGCCATGCAGAATGGGGTGAGCTCCATATCTCCAGGTGAGCAATTTCAACAGAGGGCATATTGCTGGCATGAGAGAAGGCATTCTATTCACATTGAGAAATTAGGACTCAGAATATGCAGAGAATGGTTTGAAGATGGGTAATTAACATGTTGGGATGGTTCTGGACCTTGTCCACAGCCCACTTCATTGGAAGATCATCATCTTCAGATGCTGGTTATAATAGATCAATCACTCTGCCCCATCTATGGCCTTGGCCCAACAGTGGGTTGGGTTGTTTTACCTCTGAGCGGCACTTTTTTGCACACAATGGGCTAAATGGCCAGGTCACAAGGACCCCGAAGGCTCAGAGAAGGTTGGGAGAGGGGACCCACTGGAACAGCTGTTAGGAGATAGATGGTAGCCTCCCGCCAAGGCAATCCAACGTGTTCTTTAACGTGCACAGGATATGGCTCTCCCAAACACGGGGCCACGGCTTAACGTCCCATCCGACAGACGGCGGCCTTTCCAAGCCAATCGGTGTCCCCTACTGACCGTGGGAAGGGTAAGGAATTTTGCAGAGATAAATCTCAAAGCTGACCCAGCTGGGACTCGAACCTGGGAACTGCAGATTGCGAGCCTGGCGCACTACCAACAGAGACACACCCGCCCCGCCAGGCATTATAATGCTGCCTCTGACATGACAAACACACAGAGCCCAGACTACAGTGGTGCATTGAGTGATGGCAGTGGACAGACAACTTCTATTTGAATCTGATGGCAGAATCCTCATCCACCAACAAGTTGGTGAGAGGCACCGAAAGGAGTGATTCAGATGAGCCATACAGAACCAATGTGTGGGATTATGATCCAATTAGTTATGAAAGCAAACCTGTCCCAGTATGGATCCATATCACCATTTACCAGTGCTCATTACACCCAGGACATTTTATTGCCAATAGCTAATCTGTACTTACAGACTGTTCCACATACCATATTTCAGCAGGACAATGCAGTAACTGCCACTGTTGAATACCTGAGGCATAACAATGTGCATATTTATTCTTCCATTGCTCAATAGATCTTGATCATTGGAAAGGTATGGGATATGGCTGAACAGAAGTTGCAAAAATACCAGCACATTCCAATAAATATAGATGAACTTTGGGCACAGGTGCTTGGACAGCTATTCCACAATCCAGCATCAAACATTTGTGTGACTCCATGCCTCACCATGTAGAGCAGGCCATTAGAAGCAAGGGGTGGATGCAGTCATTATTAACCCTTTCAGGATCCTGCCTGAAAAACTGGTTTACATCCAGATGCCAGCTATTTTTTCATTATAATCAGTCAAAATCAATTAACTTTAACTTTTTTTTATAAAATAACTAATGAGAGGAATTATGGCACGTTTTATGCCAAATTAATAAGCATTTAATTCTGGATTTTCTGAAAATAAAATATTCAAAAAAGACAACTAAGTTTATTTTAATAGGGCTCTTTTTAGAGTCATATAGTAAAAAAAAAAGTATCTGGCAATACAAATAAATATCTATTAAACAAAAGTAATAGACAGAAATGGCTATAATGCACATGAACAGAAGGAAATTTACTTCTGAATAACAAAAGAATATTAACTTGAAATAAGAAAACCACTCCCCTTCTGTAATTTCTTTCTCGGTACCATACTTGGAGAAACGTCAAGGCTGACTGAAATAGTTCCTGTTATATACCACAGTTTAATTCTAAATTTTATTAAAATAAAAATTTTAAACAAATTTACAAACATATTGACTTTTAATAAGATTTTTTTCACGTAATATAGAGTTTCCCACTCTTCAAATTGAAACTAAAAAAAAAAGTGTTCTCCAAGACTGGTTGGGTTGTTTTACCTCTGAGCGGCACTTTTTTGCACACCATGGGCTAAATGGCCAGATCACAAGGACCCTGAAGGCTCAGAGAAGGTTGGGGGAGGGGACACACTGGAACAGCTGTTGGGAGACAAATGGTAGCCTCCCGTCAAGGCCATCCAGCATGTTCTTTACCATGCACAGGGTATGGCTCTCCCACACACGGGGCCACGGCTTAACGTCCCATCTGACGGACGGCGGCCTTTCCAAGCCCATCGGTGTCCCCTACTAACCGTGGGCAGGGCGGGGAATTTTGCGGAGATAAATCTCAACGCTGACCCAGCTGGGACTCGAACCTGGGAACTACAGATTACGAGCCTGGCGCGCTACCGACTGAGCCACCCCTGCCCCCTCCAAGACTGGTTTCAGCCTACCAGCATCATGGGACAAGAAGTGTAGGTGTTCTAATTGCTCGCACATGCTATAGTGGGGAGAGCCATCTGTTAAGTGGCTGCATGGCAAGTTGTTTACATGGATGATTTTGCCAAATACTTCCTCCCAATAAATTGGATTAAAAACTCCCTTCATAAAGTTAGCATTTTATTTCTTTTTTATAATTAAACCTTAGTTTTCATTTCTGCAAATTATCGTATCAACCTCTCGGCCAACCAATTATTATTGATTTTTGCAGAGTTATGGCACATCAGATAGAGGGCTTGCAACTTGCTGTGGACATTTTAACATCACATTAGGTTATATGTTATTTTTTCCTTCTCCAGGAAAAAAAAACTTTGATTTTGTACTGTTTCCTGAAAATGAATGATGTTTTGGATACGGAAGCAAAAAGGACTTCCTTGGCACAAGCCCCCCCCCCCTTCCTCCCTCAGCAAAATTTCCTTAAAAAAAAATCATACTGAATGGTTTTAAAAGCATTTACCCTTACCCCTAAGTATCTTGGCTGTGCCACTTTGATAATACTTCTTTTTTTTGCTTTGGTGCATTAATTTTTTGGCACTTAGCCAAGATTCCCAAAATTTAACACCAAAAAAAAAAAACTCAATGTTCAGTATAAAAAAAAAGCACCCAAGGAAGTATTCCTCCAATTCATAATGGGACAGAAAATTTCATTAATGCGAGCAATCCAAGTCACCTTGTGTAACTCTGGCCCAAGTTTTAAAATGTACCACACTAAAAAGAATCATTAAAAGAAATAAAAATTATGTTCAGGTACATATATTATTTGGGAAGAAATTTACTTTCGATTAATATATAATTCAACTATTTTTATTCATCATGTTTTCCAAAATTAAGCCTTAATTGCATAGTCCGATCTATTTTTTCACTATATTACTGTAAAATAGTCTTATTAAAATTAACATGCTTGTAAATTTCTTTAAATTCTTCATTTTCACAAAATTCAGAATTAAATTCTGTTTAATTTGGCATATAACATGACCTATTTCAGTTTATTGGCATTTAAAAAAAATTTAAGATTGACCTTTTTATATGACTCAGTATAGTTGCAAAAGGCTTCAACTTTTCTCAATAGTACCAAGAAAAAAAATTACAAAAAGGGAGCAATTCTCTTACTTCAAGCATTCTTTTTGCTATTCAGAAATAGCCTTTCTATTTATATGCATTGCCAGATGCATTTTTTACTACATGACTCCAAAAATGCCCTATTAATATAAAACTAGTTGTCCTTTTTGTAAAATATTTCATTTTCAGAAAATGCAGAATTAAATGCTGACATTTTCATTACTTACTAATGTACTAATGGGCAATAATGAATATTGACCCTTATTCTCAGGGTGGGTAGGAAAAAGCAACTTTTTTTTAGAGATAAATTAAAAATTCTTTTCATGTTGGATAGGTATTGATGAAACATTATGATTAGCACTTTCCGAATCTCCTAAAAGTTCAAATTACATTCCTCAAACAGTAGAAAAATTTGAAGATTGCAAACTTTTAAATGAATATTGCAAGCAATGTATTTATGCTAGAAATTTTGATGGAATATTGCAAAGCTCATGAGGTTTGCATTTGCACCAATACCCAATTATCCACATATAGCAAATAACTATATTATTGGCTACATCTGCCTTAGAAGTCGGTAAGTATGACTTTTACTTTGACTAAACTTTTGTTTTTCGTTTCCATGGATTTAATATTCATTGTCCCATGGCCAAGTGGTTAGCAAGCTTGGCTATTGATCTAAGGGACCCAAATTTGAACCCAGGTAAGGCATGGATTTCTGTTCCTCTGCTGAGGTCCCGCCATCCTCATAGACCTTCCACTATAGCACATTAAAACTGACAGGCCCCTACCTATAAGACCTCTGTGGCAAGCAGCTGATTGAGGGGGTATATTTGTTTATTTATTTAATCTTATTGTTTAGAGTTATGGCTTTGTTTTTGATATCTCGTACTGGTGACAGTAAGAGTGCAAAATTTGTACTGTGTTACTGTTATTGCATTTGTTTCAGACAAAAACTCCTTGAGAATTAGAGTTATGGCTACATCTTGTCATATTTTCTGATGAGGAAATCTCACCACTAGTTGCTGTGGATATTTTTCAACTTAATTTAGACATTTTTTGATTTCACTGTTAAGTCTTGGTTTTCAAATAATTTTTTGAATTTTTTTTTTACTATTTCTTGATAGTTAATGGAGTCTCAGATATGGAAACAAAGAGTATTTCATTGACTCAGAAATCAGTTCACCCTCCCAGTGATGTGAGGGGGAAGATAGCAAAGCAGCTTTGTCAAAATGGTTATAAACTTGTTCTGCAAATATGCTGTTTTTAACCCCCCACCCACAAGAAATTTTATTTCAAAGAAATTAGTTCATTAGTTTACACTGAATGGTTACATGTTTACCTCCACCTTCAAATAATCTTGGCTATGCCACTATGAGGAAAATCCTGAAACAATGTTTTAGGTTTTTTGAATATCATTGAGAAATGTTATTTTTATTGATATGTAATATTTTTATTCATTAGGCTTTCAAGAATTAAGCCTTAATTTAATTGCCTTGTCAAATCCTTTTTCCAATAATACTTTAAAAAAAAAAACTTTTTTAATATATGATTAGACCCACAAAGCTACTATCATCTCTGCAGGTTATGACAGAACAACCAACCATGCCATCCTGACCCCAGCAGTTGCAGTGTTATAGTGAACCAAATGTGATAACACTAAACGACTGAGGTGACTTCCCTTTTCGTGCATTTAAATGTTTCTAATTTTGGTTAGAAATTATGTTTCCAAAAAATTCAGAATTAAATGCTGTTTAATTTGGTATAAAACATGACCGTTTTTTATTAGTTATGTGGTGAAAAGAAGTAGGTTTTTTTTTGCTGAACACAGTGAAAAACTACTTGGGTCTCCAGGTTCATTTCAGTTTTCCAGACATGCAAAGGGTTCAAAAGAGTGGTCAACTTATGCAGACATAATTATAGTACTATTTATAATAATTATACATTTGAGAAAGTGTGTCTATTTGACTAAGAACTCTTTCTAATGGTAAGAGCAATGACCATCAATTTCAGTATAGTTTCCTCTAGCTGGACATCTGAAAATTTATTCCCTCTTTCCACAAAAATCTGTAAGAGTTATGACAACTAAATTCGGTATACAATTTCCTTTAATTATTACTTAGAATAATATAAGGGTTTTAATCCCCATATTTTACTGCCCTCCAAAAAATGGGGCAAAAACTGCTCCTAAATGGTAAGAATTGGGATACCCAATTTTAGTATTCAGCTTACTGCAACTATAAGTTAATGTTAGAATTTGGTCCCCATATTTCTTTCCTCTAAACAAATGGGGAAGGATTTTTTTTTTAACAGTAAGCTACTCTTTGAACTACTACTTTTTTTACTACTTTGAAGAGCTAGGATCATTATATTTGGTATATAGCTCCTATTATTCTGTTTGGTATACAGGTAGTAAATTCACGAATTTTTTACACTGGACTTAATTGGAAACAATTACACTGGACTTAATTTACACTGAAATAATTTGAATTGTGAAGTAATTAATCTGTGCCACCATTGTATTCCCCCATTTCAAGAGCCCAATGTATAACATTACCTCATTACTATTCACCTTACCTGATGGGGCGGGGGTGGCTCAGTCGGTAGCGTGCAGACTTGCAATCTGCAGTTCCCAGGTTCGAGTCCCAGCTGGGTCAGCGTTGAGATTTATCTCCGCAAAATTCTCCGCCCTGCCCACGGTCAGTAAAGGACACTGATGGGCTCGGAAAGGCTGCCATCCGTCCGATAAAACAAGCCGTGGCCCCGTGTGAGGGAGAACCATACCCTGTGCACGTTAAAGAACATGCTGGATGGCCTTGATGGAAGGCTCCCACAGCTGCTCCAGTGGGTCCCCTCCCCCAACCTTCTCTGAGCCTTCGGGGTCCATGTGACCTGGCCATTTAGCCCATGGTGTGCAAAAAAGTGCCGCTCAGAGGCAAACCAACCAACCAACCAACCTTACCTGATGATCATAAACACGGTAATCTCATTATGGCTTTAATGGAAAATCTCAATGGAGGTCGAGTGGAATGAGTGTTATGTCAAATGTAAGCTTGAGAAGTGGGGTATTCCATTAATTATCTAATTTAGAGTTTAATATCTAAGGAATGCTGGATATTAAACATAACTGGGTATATCTACTATTAGAGTATAAAACTGAGCAGCACATGAAGGGTTGTTGGGTTATTTTACTTCTGAGCAGACAATGGGCCAAATGGCCAGGCCACAAGGACCTGGAAGGCCCAGAGAATGCTTGCTTGGGGAGGGGACCCACTGGACAGCCACCAGGAGACATATGGCAACCCCCCAACAAGACCATCCAGTGTATTCTTTAACAGAGAATGCACAGCTGTATCACACATGAAGCCATGTTCCAACATCCCATCTGAAGGACGGCAGCCCCCTAAAAGATCATCAATTTTCCCCTACTGAAAGGGTGTCTGTCTAACAAGGGAGTTTTGCAGAGACAAATCTCAGTGTTGGCCCAGGAACTGCAGAACATGAGACCCACATGCTACCGACCGAACCATCCCTGCCCCACACATAAAGCAAATATATTTAAAAAATGAGGAATGTATATAGTAAATAAAGTATTTTGAAACATTTACACTGGAGTAATGAAAACACTTGTGCATATTTCATTGAATTGTAAAGCAATTAATCTGTGCCACAGCTGTTCTCCCCATTTCAAGAGCCCAAACTACAACATTACCACCTTTACTGTTCATTTAATCAAGATGATCATAAACTTGTTGCTAGGACAATATACATTAATCTCACACCACCCAAAACCATTCTGGTACATCACACATGGTTTAAGTTTCAATTTAGTTCTGAATTTATGGGTTGTTAGCCTAAAACGACACTACAGATTAAGCATTTCTCAGATGGAGGTAAGGATTCTATTACCCAGTAATCAAT
The DNA here is from genome assembly GCA_038380435.1 of Ryuthela nishihirai. Lineage (NCBI taxonomy): Eukaryota > Metazoa > Arthropoda > Arachnida > Araneae > Heptathelidae > Ryuthela > Ryuthela nishihirai. The sequence continues at coordinate 14,509,147 of JAWZYU010000008.1, forward strand.
TTAACTGTTAATTTGATCTAACGTTCGGTGGAGAGGTGTTACAAATTCTTAACACTCTAAACTTAGCCTTTTAATTCCGCGTCTAACCAAAGTTTTGTTTTAGTCCCATCAAAAATATTTTGCAACAGCTTAAGGACAAGTAGTTGCCCTTTGCTATCAGAGCATTTAGACATGAATTAAAACGATCAAATTTTGTAATAATGACTGACATGCACGACTCCTCAGCATTAAGTTAATTATTACATAATTAAATAAATAAAATTTAAGAAATAATAGAAATATGAATTATTTATATTAAAAAATGAAATACCCTAGAGAAGATGGCAAAATTATTTAAAATTTTATTCAGCTTTCTTTTTTGCTATTTTCCTAACCACAATTAAATGCTCTTTCTTTTGGTATGAAACATGACCTATCTCAGTTGATTGGTTATTTTATTTAGCTGACAAAGTCTTAACATTTCTCAAAATATAACACTGAAAAAAATTATAGAACAGAATAAATTACTTGCTCGGAGTAAAAAATTTATTTTTCCATTATTCAGAAATAAGTAACTTTTTCTTTCAAAAGCATTATAATTACTTTTGTCTATTAGTTTTGTAAAGTTTTATTATGACTCTTAAAAAAAGTCATTAAAATTGAACTTGCAATTTTAGTCAAATATTTTCATAAAATCCAGAATTAAATGCTGATTAATTTGTCATGTAACATGCCATACCTCTGACTTAGTACTAAGGGAAAGTATAAAATCCACTTGTCAGTCCATAACTATTACAAATATCAGAGTCTTCATTTCCATCGTTAAAAATGTTGTACAATGAGTGAGTTAAGTATTGATATTTGTGACATTTTATGTCATTACTGAAAAAAAGGATTGAAGGCTACGAAGCAACTCGAGAAATGTGCAAAGTGAAAAGTGATAGGCAGATGCCATTCATGCTGCTCACATTCGATTTGACATTCAAAGGTTCACACATGCCTCAAAAGCAAGCTGTGATTGGAACAGCCAATATCAGTACATGACAACATTCTGTGTCATGCTGTTGAAAGTCATTCATCAATTGACAAGTACTCAAATGCTCTAGTCTGAACTTAGTTGCTAACAATATGTAGCCAGGAGCTGACAAAGTATTCCACATTAACTGACTACTGAATGAGCAAACCGTCATATCAAAGTCTGAAGGTAAGTCTTGCTAATCCATGCAACCACCATATCATCAAGTAGAACTGTTATGTGTGATGAAAAATGTATCTTTTGCAACAATCTGAACACCCAAAAGTAGTCCAAAAAGAGGACAATTTGAAAGGCAATATGTGTACTTGATGGAATTTTGAAGGTGTGGTGCAGTTCGAACTGGTTCCTGATGGGCATGCCATCGATGCCGACCTCTAGCCAGCACAGCTGGATGGCATGCACTTTGTGATGCTTCAATGCTACCCAGGATTGGTAAGGTAAACAGAATCAGGTACTACTCCAACAAGGCAACACAAAACTGCACTTTGGATGAAAGAAAAACTTATGAAAACTGGCCTTTGAGCTTCTCCATCGCCAGAGTATAGAACAACCCAGCTCTTACCAACTACCACTTTTTTTGCTTCATGGTTCATTTTCTTTGAGTTAAGAGGTTTCAAACATTTCAGGAAATCGAAAACTATGGAGTTTTTTTACCTCTAAGGACCAAGCATGATATCAAAGAGAAATTGAACAACTTGCCAACACATGGCTACAAACTACTGAAGATGTTTTATATTTCACTGAGTAATATTTGTTATTTTTATTGCAATAGTCATTTCTCAGGCAAACAATAAAACCCACAAACATATGAAACACCATAAAATTATAAAATATGAAATTTATGAATTATCAATATAAAGCAAAACAAATAAGAAAAGAAAATCTAGTAATACCTCTGCTAGTTTTAACTGTTCAAGAGAGAATGGCTCCTGCAAAGATTCTAGGAACTGCATGGCATATTTCTCAACTGGAGTAAGCTGTGTAAAGAATTAACATAATTAAAAATTAGAATTTGTTGTCAGTACTTTTTCTTCTTAAAGCAAAATGATTTCATCTCTACACTTTGTTATTTATAGCTAAAAAAGAAATTCTTGAGTAGAGAACAATTTAGTACTATCTTTCTATTGAAATATATTTCATATTTAAAATTAACATGAATTAAAAAATTTTACATTTTGATTCTAAACATGAAATGTAATGGTATAAACATCACACACAATGTGATGCCCCATCGTTCACTTTTTCTTAATTTACATTATATTTATCATTTTGGGGATTTTTTATTTCCTTTTTGGCATCACAGCGCTTGTTTCCAAGAGTTAGGAGTTGCGCATGCGCAACCCCGATCTTCCGACTGTCACCCGCTAATGCGCGTGCACAAGGACAGGCCCCCTCTTGCGTCATAGCTTGAATCGCTCATCAGTTTATGTAAATGTCTTTCCTGGCGTGCAACATGACACGTTCGGCTCTTGTTAAAAGTCTGGTGACATGCTAGTCACAGAAGCACAAGTTAGTAGCATAGCGTAGCACTAGTAGCGCAGATTGAAGTGAAAGCATGAAGGAGTTAGAGCTCAGTTGAGAGCACAGTTAGTGCAGTGTGTATCTTCATTGAAGTTTTGGTGAGTGATTTTTGGAAATAAATTTGTTTGTTAAACCTTTTGAGTCTTTACTAATTTTTTTCTCTTGAGCAACGTGAATTAAGTTTTGATGATATTTAGATATTAAACTTGACAATCATTTTTTGATTCTTACTCATTAAAGCTCGCTGGTATTTTGAACCCTAACTTAACTTCATTTATTTATTTGGCAATTTGTTAATTATTGCCTGGTGCCCGACTGAACTATCCAGAGCATTAAACTAATTGGATCAGAAAAAGGATCCAAACTTATAAGTATTTTGCATTTCTTTGGCCCGTTACAACAAAGCAAAAAAATGGTGATATGAATGTAATAGAAATACTACAATTAAACCTATGTTAACTGCAAATCTTACTATTAGATGCACATCACCATTTTTGTGCTGTTACTAAACAGTAAGTGGTATGGCTCAAGTTGCATCTATCTCTCTCCACATTCCTATGTCCCCACCCATGTCAATATCTATAATGGTGATTTAGAAATATCTGAGATTCATTGCATCAATTGTGTAAGTACATAAATATGTACATATGTTGGGTTGTTTTATCTATGAGCAGCACTTCTGCACACAATGGGCTAAATAGCCAGGTCACAAAGATTTCAAAAACTCAGAGAAGGTTGAGTGATGGGGCCCACTCGACAACTTACTACTCTTAGATAACCATCACTCAAAAACATTATGCACATGGTTCTATTGGCCAGAAAATCCAGGACTTGAATTACTTAAGATCTGCACCCTGACTGTATGGTAGTTGCAGAAATGTCTTTATATGCCTCCAAAATCACCTAAGGTTTCATGAAAGAGGCTACAAAAGACTAAGTCGGTAGCATGCCATGAAGAGGTGGCTAGTAGTAGCTACAGCCAAAATCTGTGATATGTGTACTTTTTGATATTAACGAAAACAGCAGGAACTCGGTTAGGGGCAGCTCAGTCAGCAGTACGTTAGGCTGTAATCTGCAGTTCCCCCAGACACAGTTCTTCACCTGCCAGTTTTGTATCTAATCTCTTACCCTAATAATACATCTTCCAGTATCATTAAAAGGTCTAGTTTACAGTGGGTGTACATACTGAGCTCCATTTTTTTCAGCAAAGTAATGAAATAGCCGGCACATCACCATAGGAAATGGTTTGCCTGATATTCTTTGTTATAGACATGTCAATTTAATAATACAAGTACAATAACCTCTTATATATGTTTAGCTTGCTTTGGAGAGAGAATAAAATGAGCCGTCTGCTGGTGCTGATAACATTACATTTTTCAGAGCAAAAAGGTAGTAATCTACTTAATCCAACTTTGATTACAGTTAGAAATTAAGTAATAATATGAAAAATTTCTATTAATATTATCTTTTAATCTGTTTATTAGTCTATTTCATGTATACCTAAAAAAATCATGGATAATACTTATACTACACTAGTGTAACATAAAGCAACATTTCTTTGGCAGCCAGCCCTACCATTTCAGTTTTCTATGCAGAAGTTTTTTTGCCATGAAGTAATTAAAATAATGTTTGGTATTTTAAAATTCAAAGAAATGATTTAAACCTGTACTAAAGAAATATTAGTCAATTTGTGATTTAGTGCTTAATATTGACAATTATAATTAACATTATTTCATTGATATTAAGTTTTAGATATTCAATTACATAAAACTTTAATCCCCACTGTACAATTTTCTTAGCTGCAATTTAGAATAAGCCTTATTGAGATATACATAGTTATATCAGAATAATATGACCACCTACCATGCATATACTATGGTAGGTGGTCACATTATTCTGATGGCTGAAATTGTCACTGTTTAACGTTCATTCCAGCTTTCAAAACATTTCCTACTGAAGGCCATTGGAAATAAAGATGTACATATTTTACTGAGATATTTAATTTAGAGATAAAACATGAAAAACCAGTAGGTATAGAGAAGCTTTATGAAACAAAAAACAAAAAGTAACTGGTATACACCTATGTTAAAACAAACAAACAAACTACTATTTATCCTACACCTACAGTTTGGATCACAGGAGTAATAATGTTGGTAATAGTTAGGATTTAAGTTAAGATTTACACTGCTCAAAAATTTTAACTAGAATTTCCACATCATATGTATATTAGAATTTTACATAAAACTCCATGAATGCATACTGATCATAATTATGATACAGCTGATTACTCTTGAGATAAAAATTATTTTTCTATATATATAACGATTCTTATAGCTTTTTGCATTCTGATATATGGAAATAACTTTCTTCTTGTTAAATCAAGTTTCTTTGTAAAAATTTTGATGTCTATTTCCCTCAAATACAGACATAATGAGCAAACATAAATATTTAAAGCAGGACTTTAATATGTGTGAACATGCCAGAAAAAATGTTTTAACTGGCATAAATAGATGTTTTTATCCTGTATTACCCTTGTCATCATAGCACATCAGATTTCCTACTCTACAGCAGTCATAAACAGAAAGAGCTACTGCGAGGTTTTCTACAGAATTATATTTTAACTATTACCTGTTCCATTAACTTTTCCAGTTCTTCTTCTGCAGGGGACTTTTCTTCATTGTCTCTGCTGTCAGAATCTAGAGGTATAGATTCATCAAACTCAGCTAATTCAGCTGCAGCTTCAGCTCTAGCCGTTTTTGCAGCTTGCAAATCCAGTTCTTCTTCAGCCATGCCAAGGGCCTTAAAATAAGAATCAAATCAATTTAAATGCAAATTATTCCATTAGTATCTATCCAACACAAAATAATTTTGATTTATCTCTAAAAACAAAAAAAGTTACAAGACTATGTAAGGAAAGGCAGATGTTAAATGTGAAAACAATAGCACATTTTTAAAAACAAGCTTAATACAATTATTCAAATAGGAATTAAAAAAACTTAAAACCAAATATATATAATACTGATGAGCAAAACCTAAGGAAGTTAAAATTTTGTCAAGATACTTTATAGTTTTAAATAAAAATGTATACTTATATATATACTGAGTTATACGTGAAATGTAACAAAAGAAATTTAATTGCACATTGCATTAATGAGTAATAATGAAATAATAAATTTTAACAGGATGATTAAGGGGTTACAAATGATCAGTAGGGCATGCGATTATCCCTCATCCCTCTACAACTGTCACAAAAAGCCCTCATGCTGCCAACAAGGTTATTCAGTTCAATATGCAATAAATCCCATTCCTCCTTAAGGACATGCTCCATGTGAAATGAGTTCTCTTGTGAGAAGGGGTTATTGAAATACAAATTAGAGGTTCCTAGCAGAAAGGTCTTCCTGTTGAAGCCTTTGAGAGACTATATAATAACATGGTAAGGCCTGTGGTTGCTGAGAGTTCCAAAGAGTGTTGGCATGCTGACATTCTTTGATTGCATTTCACTGTTACGGCTAAAAATTTGTTGTTCCTAACAGATGTTGTCCTAGGATGACTTCCAGCTATTTTCAATGACAAGTTCCCATTACTTGGAATCATTTCCAGAGCCTTGACACTTTCAGACACATCAAAGAACCTGGGTAATACCACACATGACTGGTCCTTATCCATCCTTTCTATGGATCTTCCTCTTCTACCATAATCTAGATAATTTTTCAAATTGCAGGTCACGACCCATTAGTGGGGTCATGAAATGAATATAGTGGGTCACAACCAGCATTTTTTTAATGAAATAGAAAAAAGTTTTGTTTCAGTTTAGTATATATATGTATATTGGGGCATGATGTAAAAAGTATTTCTTATTCTGGGTCACACTGATCTAGATGGTATCTCATTACTCTGTTGATTACATCAGTTAAGATATCAAAGTGCAAGTTACTGTTTGAAGCATAATGTTTGATGGCATGCAATTTCAGCACATAACAAATATTTTAGCCAAAATATTTCAATAGATTTAAACAGGGCACATTAAAATTACCCTATAAAATACATTTGAGCATATTTTAGAAACATTTAAAGAGAAAAAAAATGTAAAGAAAGTGAACTTCCTTAGGTTTTACACATTAGTGTACATATATAGGGGCAACAAAACACTATGAATTTTCTAAACCACTTTTACGTCAAAGTGCTGATTTATTAGTGGATGTTAAACAGTCAAGTTTATCTCATTATTTATCATCATTAGCACACTTTGTAAGACATGCTTTCCATCTATATGGCAAATAGAAAGCCACTTGTGGCTAAAATTGCCTGAATAGCGCCTGTATGTGACATAAAAGGAATGTTCATAGCGTTAATTAGAGATCTTGATCAGCAGCCGGTAGCTCAGTGGTACAGAGCACCTGACATGTTATCAGGAGGTCGTGGGTTCGTATCCCACCCGGCTCAAGACAATTTTTCCTCTAGAATTAGAATCGACGTCAAAGTGCTGATTTATTAGTCAATTAGGAAAAAAGAAGCAGAGGAGGCAGAATTATTTAAGTGATAAGGCACTTGAGCTTATTTCAGAAAGAAGAACTGCAGGAATGTCCTTAATCAGTACCCTACTAGTCCTAATAGAAAGCATTACAGAGAGCTTAATAAACGTGTAAAGGATCAGTTAGCTATTGATAAGAATCTTTGGCTTGATGGCTTGGCTGACAAAGCTGAGGAAGCAGTTAGGCAGCACAACAGCAGAGAGCTGTACCAGATAGTTAATGTTTTATGTGGTAGAAAATGGACAGGCATACAAGGACTGAAGGATAAACAAGGTAAGGTTATAGAAGGGGAGGATTCTGTCATGGCTAGGTGGGCTGAGCATTTCAGTGATGTTCTAAACAATGTGGTTAGTTCTACTCCCATTGTTTGCAATGATGATAAATGTATTGGGGGATTTAATGTTGGCCCTATAACACAGTCTGAAGTTATTTTGGCTATTTCTAAACTTAGACATCATAAATTCCCATGGGTAGATTAAATTACTACTGAAATGCTTAGAGCTGGGAATATTTCCGTTACCACTTGGATGACTGAAATTTTGAATATCTTTTATGATAAAGGCATGGTTCCTAAGGATTTTAGCAGAGCTATTGTTATCCCTATTTTCAAAAAAGGTGATCGCAGTTCTTGTGATAACTACAGGGGTATCAGACTACTCTCAGTTCCAGGGAAAGTTCTTTGCATGATTGTTCTTAATAGAATTAAGAATCTGGTTGACAGGCAATTGCGTGATGAGCAATGTGGATTCAGAAGTGGTAGGGGATGTGTAGATCAGATATTTTTCACTTAGGCAGATTCTTGAGAAATGTGTAGAGTTTCAGAAACCTTTGATTGCTAGCTTTGTTGATTTCAAAAAGGCTTTCGACTCTGTTGATTGTCATAATTTGGGGTTGATTGTGAGATCTTATGGTATACCAGACAAGTTAGTTAACATAATGAAAGCTCTCTATAACAACACTGAGTCGTGTGTGAGAGTTGGTAAGGCTTGTAGCAATTGGTTTAGCATTGCTTCTGGTGTTCGAGAAGGGTGCATTTTGTCTCCTTTTCTCTTTATTTTGGTTATTGATTATGTTATGCAAAATTCACTTCAAGGAAAAGATTTTGCCTTAAATGGGCTGGAGATACAAAAATTTCTGATTTAGATTATGTTGGTGATAATGCTGATGAGATGAACACTTTCATTGAGTGTTGACGAAACTGGTAGTAGAGTAGGTTTGGTTATAAACAGAGAGAAAACTAAAGTAATGAAAATTGGTCAGGCAAGCTGTGATTCAGTTAATCTGAATGACTGCAGTCTTGAGCAGGTGTCACAGTTTAATATCTTGGGAGCTATGTAACAGATAATGGTGATGTGCGGCATGAGATTAACAGAAGAATAGGGATTGCTGTCGGGACTTTTAAGAATCTATGGAGAGTGTGGAGAAATAGGCGTATACACCTAAAAACTAAAATTAGACTGTATAATAGTTTGGTTCTTTCTAGGGTTAGTTATGGTAGTGAAACTTGGACACTTTGTAAACAAGATAACAAGAAACTAGATGCTTTTGATTCCAGATGTTTACGCAGTATCTTGGGCATTAGGTGGTTCTACTTTGTATCTAATGATGAGGCTAGGCAAAGGAGTCGGCAAACTTCTTTAATCAGCATATTGTGCAGAGAGAGATTCCGTTGGTTTGGCCATGTTGCCCAGTACGGATAATCATAGATTGGCGAATAGGGTTATGAACAGTGTGCTTAAAGGCCTCAGAAAGAAGGGGAGACCTAGGATGCGGTGGGCAGACAATGTCAAACAGGACCTTGTTAGAATTGGTGTGCAGTGGCCAGATGCAGTAGATGTAGCTCAGGACAGACTTGCTTGGAGAACTAAATTGCACGGTCTGGTTGGACCTCCGTAGCCCATGGCTGCTTGAGGATGATGATGAAAACTAAAATTCTAATAATCTAATAAAATAATTTTTAAGTTACAAATTTGGCTTATAGTCTACTGATGTAGCTATTTTAGCAAATATTTCACAACACACTTTTGCATATATAATTATAATTCACTCTTTTAACTGTTCAATGCACTTAAGTTCAGAAGTCACCAGTACCATGCTTTAAAATTTCGAATGCTGCACAAAACATTATGGAAACAGAACAATTAAAAGGTAACAAACAAACTGTTTACTGTGATGGGGGAAGTGAAGTTGCCATTCAGTGGAAAACTAATATTCTCATAATCTTGTAAAATACACTTTAGTTTATAGTTTGCTTTGACGATGGGGAAAATGGACTATGTGACACAGTTACAGAGTTAGCCTATTATTCCAAGTGAATATTTTTCAGTCCCTTCAATCTCATAGCAAACTTTCATTTTACATATATATTAGTTGCCAAGTAGTTCTTTCAAGCTCATCCTTTACAAAATCATTCAGCTTCAGTGTGAATCATCAAACTTTTAATGGATAAAATCTACCTATATTTTAATGAGCTAAAAAAACTTATAAATTAAAAGAAATGAAATATAGATTCCTCAAAAAATACCTGCTCAAGTTGTGCATGTGAAAATTTTTCTAGCAATTCTGTCTGTTTTTCATCCAATTCTTCTTTTATTTTCTTAGCATCAGCATCCATTCTAAACCAATTTTCTTCTTGCATATCAATTCCAAATAATTCACGAATTGTATTCTAGAGGAATACCAACATAATAATTTAGGTAGTACACATTTTTAATGACAACAAAGTTATTTGTGAATTTTCATCATTATGAGTATAAACAAAATACCTATATAAAAAAATTATTTACGATATATATATAAGAAAACATCGTCCTATTAACAATGGACTTGAATATTTATGAGCTAATTCTAAACATTTGAGATATTTTTGTCAATAGAGTAACTGAATGATGTTTGATCTTGCATTTCTCTATCTATAAAAAGTAATATATTACTCCTTGAGTAACTGCTTACCACTATCGTGTGATAGGAGCTTATCAGTATATTAAGTCATAGAGAAGTTCTGTAAGGAAGATGAGATCTCAGCAGAAAGACAACACAAGAAAGAAAACATCAGTCTTATCCAGAGTTTTTTCTTTTCATTTTGCCCAGCATCATATTTACTGTTGCAGTGCTCCTGCTCACACCCCCATTTATAGGTCTCCTTACCAAATTTATTTTAAAAATGAAAAACCGATTTTCAAATATTTCTCTCATACCCCAGTGGTAAATTTCTTTTTCGAAACAAGAAGCCCCATAATAACAACATAAAAGATAGTCTCCCCATTTCACCCAACAGGTTACAGAGTATTTAAATGAAAGTTATCACAGCAGATGGATAGGCTGAAGATTGGTTGCACGGCCAGCTAGGTCAAAAGACCCGACTTGTGATGTACCAGGTGGTTTATAATCACCATCAGAAACAATGTGGCAGTTGCAAGAGTGCATAAAACAAAGCCACTGGTTCAGTAGGGCATGAAATACAAATGTTTCTCAATATATCTTTGATACATTGTGCAAATGCACAAACCAATGGACACCACTTCAAAAATGTAATTTAGTTGCAAATTTCTGTGTTAATAATAAAAGGAGTTCAAGGGAAATCTAATGCTGTATTCAGGTACATTATCACATAACTCATTAAAAATGGCAAACATCTCGTTTATAGGACTCTTGTTGCTCTAAATGATCTGAGATATGCACCTATTTCTTCTAAAGTTTGGCCACCCTACTTATATAATATATATACAAGACATATGCAGAATTTTGCAACTTTCCTACATTTCACAGCAATTCTGTAGAAGTCACGTGGCAATGTGTATGGACACGAATACAGCTTCCAGATGAACAGTACCATTTCATAGTTCGATTTGGTATACCAAGTCTTGAATCATTTTCAGCCGAGTATCTCAATTATGCCAAGACAGAACACTACTGAAAATTTTACAGCATAGAAGTCAATCTGTAAACACACAAAGTTCATTCCTTTCAAACAGCCATGTTTCTATAGTTCATTTTTAGTCTAATGTTGATGCAGCTGCAAATAAAAAGTACAAATACAGTTGGTAAAAGTAATGTTCTGTATTGCACTCGCTGTAATTGTCTTTATGAAGTAGGCAATACAAAAATCCTTATCTTTTTGCATTGAGATATAAATATTCAATATAAAAGTTGACTTCACATCTACATCATCCAAAAGAATAGCAATTTTGAAGAATACCATAAAATTCAATGACAGTGATTAAAACATTCAGCAGCAGCAAGATTAATGTATATCAATCAGCTCTATGAGTGAAAATCATGGAAACAACACTAAGAGAGAGTGAACACAAGTCAAACGCGTTTTGAGAAAGCTAAAAGTTTATAAAGTTCCAAACTAATAAATTCAAAGCTCTTTATAAACTCTGTGTACAATTTGTTTTACTTGCAAATAGTATTAAAAACTGCATGCTCATAAATTGATTAAACTAAAATATTTCTTACTTTGAAGTTTGCTATTTGGAAACTTCTTCAGACTGTAAATATAGAATGGTAATCTAATATAAATATTTTTTCCTTATTACCAAAACAAATTGTTTCAAATTTTCAGGGTCATGATTCCATGGCCAATGCAAAAACAAACTTGCTTCAATGATTAACCCATTTATTCTTATGCTGGTAGACAAGACACTTATCCTCATTTCTATGCTTAACACTTATCAATATCAAATAAAATGTCACAAATCTTACTTCTGATCCTATTTCCAGAAAACTTCTGAAAAATTCTTCATTGTGAAAGTTACTCTTTGCTGGATATACTGCAAGCATATGGTGGATATAAGAAGAGATAATACATTTCTTGCTACCATAAGGGGTGAACTAATGGATCAACTTAGTTCATAACTTAGTCAACTGATGCCACAAGTATGGAGAATAATTTCCAGATCAAATGTAATTGATCACAGCAATGACAAATTACGCAACTTTTTGTTTGATTTGGACAGCACAGTACATAGCAATATCAAATATACTTGACTACAGTGGCCAAAAGAGTAAATAAAATTAACTTATACCATTCACCAAAAATAGTTATCTTAGACAAATAGAGCAATAAACTATAAAAACTTTTCAGTACTTTAGTATTTGGGGTTGTGGTGTTCTCACTGAAAAATACTTGAGGCAACTGCAGTAACTAATATAAAACATCCCTAAACTTTATCGGCATATAATACCTGATAAGCAAGAGAACTTATAAAACATGCATTTCAAATATTACAAATTATGTTTGAACTATATTTCAAGTACTAATTTAACAAAAAATAAAAACTCATTTACTTATTTTTTCAAAAAAATAGAAAATAACAAAATATGATTATTAGGCACTTGGGCAACTATACTTTATGTATCTTAAATTACATAGAATATTATTATAAATAATTACCGTTTTGAAGAATGCTGTTGTAAAGTTTCCACCTTCTATAGCTAAATCACCTAATATCCTCTTTTGATTTGCTTTTTTTAAAATATTTTCTTCTATTGTTCTTTCACTGATTAACCTACAAATGAAATTAATAATTATACACTTGTATTAAAGGAGGCAAAATTTGAAAATCAGTCCAGTTATTTATTATTTGTATTTTTAAAAATGTAGATTACTATTTGGATTAGTTTAATATGCAGTTGTATCAACAATAAAATTAAAAATACATTGCTAGAAATTAAAGCATAAATTTTGGAAGGTAACGCTATTTCAGGCATGTTACAGAAATTAACAGTAATAAAAAAAACTACAATTTTTTACTGTAACAACTTGCTAAATTCTGCTACACTCCTAGGTATCTCAATATCCCTAAATTATTTTCAAGCATAAAAATTGGATACCCTTAATGACCATTAGTTTCCAAGTGCCACTCACCTACCTATCATATTGAGAAAACACTATTTGATTTTCTCTGTGTAGATACCTAAAAAAAAATATCCATTTTCTACATTTTACCTTCCATTCCTTTGACATCACATAACTTTATTCTAGTATCCTGATGCTGGATGAATGAATGAAGCTTGAAATGAAATGGTTAGACCACAGATTACTTTGAGCTTGGGCTAAAACAGCACAAATGACTTTAAATAGCACAGATGACTTCAGGCTTAATCATTATTTAAATTTCTAATTTTTCTTATAATTGTGAAAATAATTAGCCCTTTATTGTTTAGGTATTCTCTCTTTTTCATTAATGAATTGTTCTTAGCATTTGTAATGATATTGCTCAAGGATATTCAGCTTCTATGAATTGTTTCTACCATTTTTCATTCTGAATAAGATTTCAATTTTTGTCATCAAATAATTATAATTATTTAAAGTTTGTAACAACACATAATAGGATGAATTCAAGACTGGCTTGGCAATATGCATTCCTATACATATATTTTATGACGTGTCCAACTGGGCTCAACAATTTGAGCTCGAAATTATTTCTAATGGATAAAAATATCTTTCAGGTGAATATGAAACAGCGCATCCCCAGACAGAGAGAATCCTCTCTAGACTTAGGCCAGATGGATTGTTTTATCTCTGAGTGGCACTTTTTTGCACACAATGGGCTAATTGGCCAGGTCACAAGAAACCCAAAGGTTCAGAGAAAGTTGGGGGAAGGAGACCCACTGGACAGCTGTTAAGAGACAGATGGTAGGTACCTTCCATCAAAACCATACAGTGTATTCTCTAACATCCACAATGTATGGCTCTCCTGGATGGGTTTCTCCATCTCTAATCTAGATATACTTTCACTGCAAACTATACTGATAAGGTTGAAGTTTCTTTCAGCTCTTATGTTACTGATTGTAACTGTGTACATGATTTTTTTTTTTATCTTATACTGTTGATGCAAGTTTGATTTTTTGATTCTATATTCATATTAAAAAAATTGTCTAAAATCATTTACATCAATTTCATATTTTGCAATTATACAAAGGCTTTTCAATTATTTTCTACTTCTTTCCAAATTATTGCACAACTCCACTGAAAGCTGACAATGTTTTAATAATGAACACCATATAAGTTGCATGATTTGTTGTTCTTATATGGTATGATAAGCAATGAACTCTTTAACAATTATTACTTTTAGAGACTTTCTTCTGAAGTTTAAAAAGAGGCTGAATAATACTGCCCTTCCTTTTCCATATAGCATTCACTCATTAGTCCTCGATTTAGGGAGGGGATTCCAATCTTCTCCCTACTAATTATGCTGGTTCTCTCTTAAGAACCAAACCCTTCCTTCTAGAGCAATTTTTCCTTTTGATGAGTAAAATAAACTTCCTTTTAGTTAATAGATCCATCTGACACAGCTCTTTCTCATGCTTCTATCTTCCTTTCCCTCAGGTTCCCTGGAAGGTGGAGCTGCAATGGTCTCATAAAACCATTTCTTTTAAACTCACCACCACTGGGCTGCATATGACAACTTTAAAATAACCAGGCCTCCATGTCAGCAAGTTTACACCACTAGGCCACTAGAAGCAAATTAAACAAGACTCCCACTGACAACAATATATACAATATCAGAAAAGATAAAACATAAATTAGAGGAATGTGACAACAGTGTAATAGATTATTTTAAATCACTCAAAAAAACAGAACAGTGCTCAAAAAACATTTTATCCTTCTGCATAATAAAAAAATTCATTTACCAGCATCTATTTACAGAATAAATCCTTTTTTTCCGAGCCATTTATCCATATTCCTAATTGTACATTTATATTTTCATGTTAAAAAAATTACATAATGTGGAGTTAATTAACAGTGCAACGTAATTTTTAACATGAAGTTAAATTTTTTCATGAAGTGTTTAAGAACATAACATGTCAGTATCTTGTATACTAATTGGTTCAAATTAACTTTTGGGCTGCAGTAATTGGACTTTTTTGCACTGGGAACTATAATGGGTAACATTTAAAGGTATACACAGTCATATCAGAATAATAAGACCACCTACCATAGTATATGTATGGTAGATGGTCATATTATTCTGATACAACTGTGTATATACTTAATAGTTTGGGGAAAAAATACATAACATGTCAGTATCTTGTATACTAATTGGTTCAAATTAACTTTTGGGCTGCAGTAATTGGATTTTTTTTGCACTGGGAACTATAATGGATAACATTTAGAGGTATACGCAGTCATATCAGAATAATATGACCACCTACCATAGTATATGTATAGTAGGTGGTCATATTATTCTGATACGACTGTGTATAAACTTAATAGTTTAAAAAAAATATCAGTTTCAAGCTCAAGAATATTTATATTCTTGGATTTCACCCATGGGTCACCAACAAATATGACTGGTTAATATTAGCCATAAATGGACGAGATATGGATAAGAGCTGAACTACAGATATTTTTTTCTGTGCTACTTAAGAGCAAAACATGGTTCTAGCATCAATGCAGGAAACAAAACTATAGATTGTTTTTGCTTCCCAATGAGTTAAAAGATCAGAATTAAAGGGTTGGAAAGCTTGATTATAATGCAAAGATCAAATTATTAGTATTCTATATTTTAAGTTGCACAGCTAATTCAAGACTATAGAAAACACATTAATTATTCTGAAACTACATGTTTTGAAAGTTGTTTTATATTATATATAAACAACTATCTAGTAATATTTTTTAAATTATCAGCAACAAACTGCTATGTATCTTATAGCATAAAAATTGAATTTTTATTACTAGATATCAAACATATCTGCTTAAATCATTTAAATTCAATTCAAAATGTCTTTTACCAATTTTAAATACTTGCCTATAAATATGTACATCTCTAGTCTGACCAATTCTATGACATCTGTCTTGTGCTTGAGCATCCATAGTAGGGTTCCAGTCACTGTCATAAAATATTACAGTATCTGCTCCTGTTAGATTTACACCAATCCCACCAGAACGAGTCGATAAAATGAAGCAAAAAATTCGCTTGTCTGCATTAAATCGCTCCATGAGTGCCTAAAAAAAAAGGGAGAAATTTGTTGATAAAAATCTATTTTTTCACCATTAGAAGTTTTGTGCTTCTTCAAGTTACATAAGGGCCTTAAAACATTTCAAAATGCAACTTAACTGAATAGTATTATAAAAAGTTTTCATCCAATTCCTATACCAAAGCTCAGATAAATCATATCAGAATATTTTGCACCTTCTCCCTTCATTAAAATACAAAATCCCTATACATTTAATTTATGTCAATAGAGTAATTTAACCATAGGAAGAAATCACTATTATTTAAATACTATATAGTTTTCCCATTTTAAAATACTTTTATCACATACTGTGATTAATTTTAGAGGTAAAACACTTAAACTTGCACTATTAGCATCTAATTTTACAAGTTTTATAAAATTAATGAATTATACAATTTTCAATATAAAGTTTGCATTTCAAACAAAGAATACAATTCATATCAAATAATTTTTGGAGGAATACATTGTTGTGGTATTAATGACTTTTGACATCTCTCTGAATTTGTTCATAATGTCCTTAATAAATCCTTCACCACAACAAATACATTACTGAACTGCAATCTTAACACTATCAGTCAGAAACTTAAGTACTATTTTAATTAAAAAAAAAAACGTTTTCATGAAAGAAATTGTCATATTTTCACTTTGTTGTCCATTTGTAGACATTAAACTTTTTTTTACAGATAAATTAAATATTCTTTTTGGGATGGATAGATATTGATGAATTATTAGGATGCACATTTTCCAAAAGCTATGATTACACTCTCTAATGGCGGGAAAAAAATTGAAAATTAAAAATTTTTTTATACACATCTTGCAAGTAATGCATTTATGCCAAAAATTTATGATGGGAAATATGATGGGCGTAAAGTTTATAAGACAATTTACACCCTTACTCCAGGGCGTGGGGGGGGGGGGGGTTCTAAAGATAATCTGTTTCTAAAGATAATTTAAAAATTCTTTATAGGTTGAAGAGGTATTGATGCAATATGATTCACTTTCTCAATCTCCCAACTAATGAAATAGTATGATTCATATATTAGAAATCCCTCAAAACACTTTAATCTAATCATTAGAGGGTGCTAAATGTAGAAAACGTAAAACTTGGAATAATATTACAAATGATACATTTATGCTATAAATATATTCCATATTATACAGCAACTATAATATGGTGCATATTTCAATTATTAGTGCTTCAAAATTCACAAAAAACATTCCAAATTATTATATATTTCCCAATATACACAAATCTGGTACAAAATACAATTCTGGAACACGAATGCTCAAAATTTAAGAAAATAACGAATACATATTAAATAATACATACCTGCCTCTGATCAACTCGAGTGTTACCATCCAACCTCAAATAAGTATGACCATGATAATTCAGAAACTGTTCCAAGATATCCAACATCCTGGTCATTTGAGTAAAGATCAGAACACGATGATGTCCACTTTTGAGTTGCCAAAGAAGTTTGTCAAGAGTCTGCAATTTTCCTGAACACAAATAAAAACTAAATAAATATGAATTTTACACTGTAATGGCAAATAAGAACTAAACATACTATGAATTAAAAATACAATGTAGTGTAAGAAAATTATGTAAAATAATCATACCACAGTCATATTGTATAAGCCTGAGTTCTGGAAACTGAGTTCTCATGTTGCTAATAATAGGATGTAACAAGGCACAACGTGGAGACAAATAAGTAGTAAATTTTTCTATCCTTTGCCTTTCTGCATTTTTCTTAGAAGGTGGAGGGTGAGACACATGGAGCTGTATGCAAGGTGCAGCTACAGCAGGAATTACAAATACAAACCTGAAATGAGCATATATTTTTCATTATCACTAGTTTCAATTAGCATTTCTATGCTAATGAATTTGAAAGTTAAACTTTTGTTATAAACTTTATAGCATTTTCCTACAAAATAATTTCAGTCAAAGGATTAAGAACCAAATTTGTATTAGATATGCATAGGTGGATCAGAACATAAGGCTACCAAGGTCTACATAGAACAAAGGAAATCCAATGGACATAGGAGAGCATTCATTCCTGTGAGCAAGGAAAGTATGTGTGGCCGAAATCCACCAACAGCTCATTGAAGTGTATGGGGGAAAGTGTGATGTTGCATCAACATGTCACCAAATGGTATCCGAGGTTTTTGGCAAGCAAGGATACTATACAAAATGACAATCTCAGTGGGTGTCCCAGCAGATACATAACAGCTGGACCTGTCATATGGCATCATCCAGCATATCGGCATTAAGTTACGTACTATAAGGTATGGGCATGGTGGGTTCCATAATCATTAAGAGAGGACACCATCATCATCATCCTCAAGCAGCAGCCATGGGCTACAGAGGTCCAACCAGACCTGCAATTTAGATCTCCAAGCAAGTCAGTCGTGAGCTACATCTGCTGCATCAGGTCACTGCACACCAAATCTAATAAGGTCCTGTTTGACATTGTCTGCCCACCGCATCCTTGGTCTCTCTCTCTCTTTCAGAGGCCTTTAGGCACACTGTTCATAACCCTATTCGCCAATCTATAATTATCCATACAGGCAACATGGCCAAACCAACAGTCTCTCTCTCTGCACAATATGCTGCTTAAAGGAGGTTGCCGACTCCTCTGCCTAACCTCATCATTAGATACAAAGTTGAACCACCTAATGCCCAAGATACTGCGTAAGCATCTGGAATCAAAAGCATCTAGTTTCTTGTTATCTTGTTTACAAAGTGTCCAAGTTTCACTACCATATCTAATCCTAGAAAGAACCAAACTATTATACAGTCTAATTTTAGTCTTCAGGTGTATACGCCTATTTCTCCACACTCTCCATAGATTCTTAAAAGTCCGGGCAGCAATCCCTATTCGCCTGTTAATCTCATGCCGCACATCACCATTATTTGTTACATAGCTCCCAAGATAATTAAACTGTGACACCTGCTCAAGACTGCAGCCATTCAGATTAACTGAATCACAGCTTGCCTGACCAATTTTCATTATTTTAGTTTTCTCTCTGTTTATAACCAAACCTACTCTACTACCAGTTTTGTCAACAGCTCGAATGAAAGAGTTCATCTCATTAACATTATCACCAACATAATCTAAATCAGAAATTTTTGTATCTCCAGCCCATTTAAGGCCAAAATCTTACCCTTGAAGTGAATTTCGCATAACATAATCAATAACCAAACTAAAGAGAAAAGGAGACAAAATGCACCCTTCTCGAACACCAGAAGTAATGCTAAACCAATTGCTACAAGCCTTACCAACTCTCACACACAACTCAGTGTTATTATAGAGAGCTTTCATTATGTTAACTAACTTGTCTGGTATACCATAAGATCTCACAATCAACCACAAATTATGACAATCAACAGAGTCGAAAGCCTTTTTGAAATCAACAAAGCTAGCAACCAAAGGTTTCTGAAACTCTACACATTTCTCAAGAATCTGCCTAAGTGAAAAATATCTGATCTACACATCCCCTACCACTTCTGAATCCACATTGTTCATCATGGCAACTGCCTGTCAACCAGATTCTTAATTCTATTAAGAACAATCAAGCAAAGAACTTTCCCTGGAACTGAGATCATCTTTTTTGAAAAAAGGGATAATAATAGCTCTGGTAAAATCCTTAGGAACCATGCCTTTATCATAAAAGATATTCAAAATTTCAGTCATCCAAGTGGTAACTGAAACATTCCCAGCTCTAAGCATTTCCATAGTAATTTCATCTACACCTGGGGGATTTATGAAATTTAAGTTTAGAAACAGTCAAAAGAACTTCAGATTGTGTTATAGGGTTAACATTAAAGCCACCAATGCATCAATCATCATTGCAAACAACGGGAGTAGAACTAACCACATTGTGTAGAACATCACTGAAATGCTCAGCGCACCTAGCCATGACAGAATCCTTACCATGTTTATCCTTCAATCCCTGCATACCTGTCAGTTTTCTACCACACAAAACATTAACTATCTGGTACAGCTCTCTGCTGTTGTGCTGTCTAACTGCTTCCTCAACTTTGTCAACCAAGCCATCAAGCCAAAGATTCTTATCAGCAGCTAACTGATCCTTCACACGTTATTAAGCTCTCTGTAATGCTTTCTATTAGGACTAGTAGGGTATTGATTAAGGACATTCCTGCATTCTTTCTGAAATAAGCTCAAGTGTCTTATCACTCAAATAATTCTGCCTCCTCTGTTCCTTTTTCCCTAAAAGAGTACTGTTAGTTTCCAAAAAAGCCTGTTAAAATGGTCCGATTCTTCCTCAACTTCAGTAGTAAGCAAACCATGATTGCCATAATGACTATCATGGTAAGCTTTAGCCTATAACTGGGTCTTTCAGAGCTTCAGCATTAAAGGTAAAATTTTTAATCCTAGCACAACACTTTTTATGTTTAAGTTGACACTTTTAACAAGGTAATGGTCAGATTCAATTTCAGCTCCCCTATATAACCTAGTATTTCTAACAGAACTAGCCCATTTACTGTTAATTAACATATAATCAATCATATTCTTATGCAGCCCATTGGGTGAAACCCATGTGTACTTATGTATGTCGCGGTGTTTGTAATAAGTGTTAGTTATTCTGAATCCATTGAGTTTACTTACTTGTAGGAGACGTTGCCCATTGCCATTACAGCTACCAGTACCAAAAGGGCCTATTACTCCTCCCCAAAGGTCAGAGTCAGTACCAACTTTGGCATTGAAGTAACCAAGAACAAGTGTAATATCTCCTTTCTTGACAGAATTCAAAATATCCTGAAGTTGTCCATAAAACCTATCCTTCTCATCCTCATCGGCATCCTCAGTGGGGGCATAACAGCAGATAACATTCAGGTCTTTAATGCTTGTCTGAAATTTTGCTGTAAGAAACCTTTCATTAATGCACTCATATTCTAGAAGAGCATCACTAGCGTCTCTGCTGAGAAGCAGAACCACGCTTTGGTGATGTTTATTATTGTTCCTCTCTGAAAAGAGAAATTTCAGATTATTTTTAAGAATCTGACCTTTATCTGTCCATCTGGTCTCTTGCAAGCCAAGAATATCTAAATTATAACGGTGGAATTCTTGTGTGAGGACATCAAGAGAAAAAGCTCTGTGCAGAGTCCTCACATTCCAACTACCTATGGAGAGAAAAAGGTTAGTGGGATGTTTAAAGAAACTATGTTTATTGAGAGAGGGAATGCCGACAATATCAAACAGTTCCCTAATCGCAGACATGGGGCAAAGACCGTTCCCCCACCACTAAAGGCTGAAGCCATCTACACTGGAAGACTTCCCCCAATGTAGAATTTGACGATGCCAATAGAAGCAAAGAGTTCAAGTGCCTGTGATGACCTCTGCTCAGGATTATCCACCAGCTGATAAACATATCCTGTGAATCTATTCACCTGGGCAGTCAACCCACAAACAAACAGAAAACACAGCGGAAGATTTTCCCTCTACAGAAGTCCACCAGTGCAGCAAAATCAGGATCCATAATCAAGCTCAGAGCCATATATCTGTCCAGTCCAGTGGGTTTTTATGGTCATCACCAGGACCCTGTGTGGTTGACCACTCCTCAGCAGGGTAGGAAAAAAAAAAAAGTAGCCAGAGTTGTCCATATCAGTAGGCCACACTAATCTGGCAGCCCTCCCTTTCCACAAGAGAGCATCTCTATTGAAAGGTACTAACGGTCTGCACCACGAGAAGGCGAGGTCGGACATTAGGTGCTCGGCTTGGACGGTTCTATACATCATCACAGGGGATTGGTGCATAGCTCTCCTTCCAGTGCCTATCTAGTTACCATTTACAGACCAGAGGACAACAAGGTACAACAAATAGTGGCCAGTCTAATTATGCTGCAACGTTATGCAATAGAGGGAACCAACTTTCTTTGAGTCATGACAGGTAATGAAATACGGGTCTGTCACATGCCAGCAGTAAGCATGCATCTATGGAGTGGAAACACCAAACATCGCCAATACAAAAGAAGTTCAAAGTGACACCTTCTGCCAGAAAAGTGCTGTTAGTCTTTTTGGG
The DNA here is from genome assembly GCA_038380435.1 of Ryuthela nishihirai. NCBI lineage: Eukaryota > Metazoa > Arthropoda > Arachnida > Araneae > Heptathelidae > Ryuthela > Ryuthela nishihirai. The sequence goes on from JAWZYU010000008.1 coordinate 14,531,226, forward strand.
ATACCTGTGGTGTGCTGTGCTGTTGGTGGAATTTGCAGACACACCATTACTGCTGAACGATACTGTGACACTGAAATGCTTACAAGTAGCCATTAGGAGGAAATGCCTTGGTCTTCTTAGTCAAGGTATCGTTTCATTCTCGACAACACTTACCTGCACACATTGAACAGAACTTGCTGTGGCAGTTTTGGTGGAGGGGTCACGGTCATCCCACATAGTCCTCATCTAGCACCATGCGATTTCCACCCCCTTTCCACACATGAAAGGACAATGTTTAACATCAAATGAAGAGGGGTAACATGCCATCACTGCTTGGTTGAATCACCTGGGACAGGACTTTTATGCTAACGCAATGGATAAACTCATTACACAGTGACCAATTGTTTAAATATTTGTGATTATGTTAAAAAATTATATATTGGTTTAGTATTTTGTTTGGTTGGTTGTGTACATTAACCCATTCAGTGCCAAGAATTGATTAAATGGTTTTCAAAAATCACTACAAATGACCTAGCAATGTTTTTTTTTATGTTTACCTGCATTTTTTTCCTTTTAATTTTTATTGCATTTTTTTTTTGTTCAGAATTAAATGTCCATTCTCTTAGTATGCAATGTGGACTATTTCATTCATTAGCTGCTTCATAATATGGCCTAGAAGCTGGAGTTGCATTTTTAGAGGAAAATAATCCTGGGACTGTAAAGGTTAAAAAAAATTGGGTATGACATATCAATCTTGTAAACCTTACTTTCTGATCCACTCACATATATTACATAAACTTCAAAACTACAAAGTATTATATCACTAATTCACCAAACTTTACATTAGCTTTAGAATGAAGGCAATGTGGATAACTTCTGAAAATAGCTAACCCATAAATTTTAATTATTAAAAAATTTGTCATTTGTGTTAATAATTTAACTACACAACTTAATTTGACATCCCATAGTAAACAGCAAAAAGTAGCCTGCAATTTCCTCTAAAAGTTCCTAAAATTTATAGGTAATGTGAGCAGATAGTAAATACATACAACTTGAGAATATTGACTAATAGTGTTTGGTATCTCACTGGAACAAAAGCAGAAAACCATGTTCCTGTCCCATCACGAAACCAATAATTCTACACTTGATTTCTAAACAGCAGTTATAATACTCGTAGAATGGTGCAATGACACAATAAAAGAGAACAAAAATGCACAATATCCCAATTAATGCATTTTATTAATTCATGAAGAATGGAAAATATTCCAAAACATTATTATATTAGCAAAATACTACCAAAAATTTCATTAATTTCTTTCTTATCAAATTTAGTATTACTAATTTTATTTCTAATAACTACATTTTGCTGTTCTAAGCCTGCTTATTGGTGTTTTTATACCATTTTTTTCTCCTCAATCATAAAATATTTTTACTCCATGGTTTGATTTGATTCTTTTTGCTCTTTTTCAGTACATGCATGACAAATAAAATTTTTCTTTTGGCCAATTTTCGAACAAAACTACATTCAAACTCAATCTCATTATTATCACAAGATACATATAAAACACTCCTTCTAGAATTATTTAAAAAAATGCAAAGCCTTAATAACACCAAGAGTATTTATCATCCTCTTTTAAGATTTAATTCTCCCATTCTAAACATTTCTTTTAAAACATGTAATCTTTTAATTTCACATCATCATAATCTAGTTTCCATTATTTATACAATTCAAAGCATAAGAAGTTGATTGTATTGTGAGTGCTACTTTAACTGTCCACCATTTAAGATCAGTCATGGGCAAGCTGTGTCATACTTGCAGTTTTCAATTCACCCTTGCTTAATAACGTTATTTAATTTCTTGCATATTTAATTCTCATGTTCCTTTTCATAAAAAATGTATTTGCATTGTTCACATTTTATATTTATAATTACCTTAATGTAGTCTACCAAGGTGATTGGATGTGGGGAAGAGAAGTGTGTGTGTGGGGGGGGGGGGGGGGGGTGCTGCTAGTGTTTTGTGGAATAAGATTCTGACCTGTGGCACTCTGAAATATCCTCATTTGGCCCATTATAAATATTATCCAATATTGTACGCTGTTTATTTCCTTGGCAATTGGTGTTTACATGCGTTCAACAATAGCCAGACTGAACAGTACTGACTGCAATTGACCACACAGATAAAAAATAAATTATTCCATTACATAAAACAGAATTAAAATAAGAAGGGGAAAAACAACAAAACAGAAATACACTGATTAAACTATTAAATGATTGAAAGCACAAAGACCTAAAACTCGGGTAAATGCTACAAATATTAGTAATTAACCCCCTTTTCTCCCCATATTTTACCTTTGCAAACTTATCAAACTATTCGCTTAAAAAACAATATTCCACCTTTGCTACCTGCTTGAATTCACCAGCTTATTAATCAAGCATTAGTCTAATACATTAAATATTTCCTGTTAGCCTCACAATTTTAATCTTTAAGTTTCAGTATATAATAAAAGCTGTACACCAGCAGTTCGTAAAATATGAGCCTCAGTTAGTTGTTAGGTGCACCTTGAAATGTTAACTAATGCCATATTAAACTAATATTACTTTAATATTTCAAAATTTTCATGATTTACTGCAGTTTGGATCACAAGTTGGGTACAATCTACAAAACACAAGGACCTTTAAGCGACCACTGAATTAATTAGTTTTCTCTTCAAAACAGTAACAATATAATTAAATCACACAAAATAATTTAAAATTAACAAAACCTACCTATTAATTACATTACTAAGTTTCTGGATGCAGTTTTCTGGAGTTGTTACAATGTTGGACAAGGCTTTTGTGTATAGCCAATGTGATCTTGGACGTTTTTCAATATATGGTGCATTTAGACAGTTTACATATCCCCTACCCCAACGAGGACTTTTGGAAGAAGGCTTCACATTATCAATTACTGTTACAGCTTCTATTAAATCACGGCCATATATAGGACAAGCAGCACATCGTTGCACATTGATCAGTCCAAGTAAATGCAAACCATCCTTTCTTACTTTTTCTCGTTTCAAAGATAGAGATTCCTGAAAGGAAGAATTACATATTAAAAACAAATATACTGATGTGTTCCATATCTGGTTAAAGTAAAAAATACAGATCAGTATTGCTTTTGGCATGCAATATAAATGTGTCTTTCACATACAGTGATGTCAGTATAACGAAATCAAGTAGGCAACCAAAATTTATTTGTTATACTAAAATGCAATAAAAAAATGATATGACTTCAAAATAATCATTATTAAAGAAATATACAAAGACCATCTGTATTAGAGTTTACTTCTTAAAAAGTCGGAAATATCTTTTAACTGTCTATTCCGACAAGCATCTCTCAGTGAATTCTTTAATTATGTTGCAACTCTGCAATACATTGTCCAAAATATCTTTGTGTCATTAAGAAATGGTGGAAGATTTTGTTTCATACTGGCTGTTAATAACAAAAAGAAACCAATTAATGAACTGAACTAAAACAATACTAACAAACATATATAACAGTACTTGAATTTAACAAATAATAAAATGCAACCCATAGATTGGTACAAACTAATTTGAAAGAACTTTTCACTCAAATGCACTGTTACTTGCAATCAATCAGAATCACACACATCTCCAAGTTTGAAAATTCCCTTTTATACATGGAAAATTGGGCAATATCACTTTACAGCATTATGTAGGCACATGTACAGAATATCTATGCTGCACAGTGATATGGGCAAAAATGCCTACCAAGCACTTTTGCATGATTCATAGCACTGTGATTGGTTAGACATAGATAATTCACATCCCTTAAATCATTGTAGTATTGCCAGAGATAAAAACCAAAATACATAAAGATGAAAATGGAATAAAAATTCATATTAAAAAATAATACCCCCTGAAGCAGATGCTTGCCACAGAGGTCTAACAGGAGCCAGTTAGTTAAACAGGGCTTGATCCCCCATTTCCCTTTGGTCACTAGCCAAGCATGCTAACCACTCAGCCATAGGATGACTCATACATACATAGTAAGAATTTCCTTTTTAACAAATTTCATTATTATACTGACCCCTTTTTTGCATCAAGTTAAATTTTTATTCTGTTATACTGGTAGTCATTAAAATGAAATATTTTTACATAAAGATACATAGCAAATTGATTGGGTCAGAAAAAAAAATTGTTATACTAAATATTTTATTATTCTAGCATTCATTAGATCAACATTTCAGTGTATGTAATACAGATACTTTAAAATAGCCCCTTATGACAGGCTTTGCAGGCTATGGACCATTTGGCTCATTTTATCACAGAATATGTGGAAACCTTACATATACTTACAAATTTTTGTAGTGGCTTACCGAGCATGAATTCAAAAATAAATTAGCACACTAATAAATGAACAATGAAGAGTTGCCAACCTTGCATGCCAAAAAATACGATTTGGAAGAATGAAAAATCGGAGAAATAGCACTGCAGTTTACAGTGCTCAGGTTTAATTTTTTTTATGCAACATAATAATGTTGTTACTTCTTGACAGAATGCTTTGGGTTGTTTTATCTCTGAGCAGCACTTTTTTGCACACAATGAGCTAAATGACCAGGTCACAAGGACTCCAAAAACTCAGAGAAGGTTAGGAGAGGGGACTCACTGGAACAGCTGTTGGGAGATAGATGGTAGCCTCCTGTCAAAGCCATCTAGGGTGTTCTTTAACGTGCATAGGGTATGGCTCTCCTGCACATGGGGCCATGGCTTAATGTCCCATCTGACGGATGACTGCCTTTCCAAGTCCATCAGTGTCCCCTAATGACTTTGGGCAGGGTGGGGAATTTTGTGGAGATAAATCTCAACACTGACCCAGCTGACCAGATCACGAGTCTGGCACACTACTGACTGAGAACCCCCACCCCCTTGATGGAATGCTCAACTTCCGGACTGCTAGTGGAAACTAATGGTGAAGAAAATTTAATTTTTCCAAAATTATATCTGGTTTTCAAAAAAAATACTTATGTAAAACAAAATTCACTAAATGTGCGATTTAAACTAATGAAAAATGATTTTTAATATCACATCAGAAGTAATATTGAACTTCTTGGAAAGTTCTACAAACATTAACCTAAACAATCATATTACTAGCAGTGAAGAGAAGTAGTACAACGAGAATATACCGAGCAAAGAATATAATGATAAACACTTATTCCTTAGTATCAAATTTTGTTTCTGAAAATAAAAGAAAACCTCCAGAAGTAATAGTATCTAAGGCATGTTTTCCTAATTGCGTATATCATTATACGACAAATGTTGGTCAGTACCATCCCAGGCTACTTTCAACAGGCTATTGTCACTAATGTTCATTCCGTAATTTAAAAATAGCAAAAAAATCAATGATTTCATTGGAGAGGGCTATTCTAACAAGTGCATACTACTAAACAATGAATTGCCATTCTGAAATTTAAGAAAACTCCAGGACAAAATTACCGGAGACAACTATTTTAACCTGAACATACTTGCTGAACAATGAACTGCCGTTTCACCCTTTTCACCCACCCACAGAACAAACTAATCTTATAACAAGTCTTCACGGTGATCTGCAGTATAAAAAAGCCCCCGGAACTAAATAATGCCATCAGCGACAAAAGCCTAAAAAACACAAATTATTGTAAACAATGCACTGGCATCTGCATAATTAAAAAAAAAAAAGCCATTGAACAAGATAATCTCATTGGAGTCAACCATTTTAAACAGAGCATATCACTAAAGAAGAAATCGTTCCATTTCCCACTTAACACAATAATAGGGAATATGCATTAACTAAATATCACAAATTGTCTGCAACTTCCACTTGTGGCAATATTTACATTGTTATGCTACCTATATGGGAATTATATCCAAATTGCATTAAAAATACATTTACATGAATAGTAAGCCGCTTCTGGTTACATAAACTCTTAACTTTTATTCACCATTTTACTACCTGAAAAAAAAAAAATCAAGAACCAGAGGCCACATGAAACATATCAATAGACAATTCAATAAATCAGTATTTTTTAAACTTTTTTGACCATGGCCCACAATAAGAAATACATTTCACATTGTGACCCAGTCTGTGAGATCCATCTAATATTTCCTATTCTATTTCATAAAAAAAAAAAGGTGGTCACAACCCATTAATGGACCACCACCCGCAGTTTGAACACTGAATTAAATTGTTCGATAAGATGGAAAGCTATTATGCTGTACATTATTTGTATGCTATTCACTTAGGTTACTTCACATCTAGTAATAAAAATATATTTACATAATGGGGGGAAAAATCTTGGCACCTTGTGAGCCCCAATTGATTACGGGTCATTAGCCAACAAGGCCAAATCATCTGCATAATCTAAATCAGAAATTTTGAAATCTCTAGACCATTTAAAAGCCAAAATCTTTCCCATGCAAAGAATTTTGCGTAACATAATCAATAACCAAACTAAAGAGAAAAGGGAGCAAAATGCACCCTTCAAACACTAGAGGCAATGCTAAACCAATTGCTACAAGCCTTACCAACTCTCACACACAACTCAGTGTTATTACAGAGAGCTTTCATTATGTTAAATAACTTATCTGGTATGCCATACAATCTCACAATAAACCACAAATTATGACAACCAACAGAGTCGAAAGCCTTTCTGAAGTCAACAAAGCTAGCAACCAAAGGTTTCTGAACCTCTACTCTCTCTCCAAGTGTTTTCTCTCTCATTTCTCAAGAATCTGCCTGAGTGAAAATATCTGATCTACAATCTCCAACCACTTCCGAAACCACATTACTCATCACGCAATTAACTTTCCAAAAAAAAAAAAAATCTCCTCAAGCAGCTGCTTGCCACAGAGTTCTGACAGGAGCTTGTCAGTTTAATATGACATAGTAGAGGGATCTGTGAGGATGGCAGGTCCTCAGCATATTTTTTTGCCAACAAGATTCTTAATCCTATTAAGCACAATCATGCAAAGAACTTTACATGGAACAGAAAGTAGGCTGATACCCCTATAGTTATCACAAGAACTACGATCACCTTTTTTAAAAATAGGGATAATAATAGCTCTGGTAAAATCCTTAGGAACCATGCCTTTATCATAAAAGATATTAAAAATTTCAGTCATCCATGTGGTAACCAAAACATTCCCAGCTCTGAGCATTTTTGTAGTAATTTCATCTACACCTGGGGATTTATGTAGTTTAAGTTGAGAAACAACCAAAATACTTCAGACTGTGTTATAGGGCCAACATTAAAGCCACCAATGCATCTATCATCATTGCAAACAATGGGAGTAGAACTAACCACATTGTTTAGAACATCACTGAAGTGCTCACCTCACCTAGCCATGACAGAATCCTCACCTTTTATAACCTTACCTTGCTTATCCTTAAATCCCTGTATACCTGTTCGTTTTCTACCACACAAAACATTAACCATCTGGTACAGCTCTGTGCAGTCTAACTGCTTCCTCAGCTTTGTCAGCCAAGCCAAAGATTCTTATCAGCCACTAACTGATCCTTTACACATTTATTAAGCTCTCTATACTGCTTTATATCAGGACAAGTAGGGTATTTAAGTTTTCAGGTTAAGTAGGGTATTTATTAATTAAGGATATTCCTGCAGTTCTTTCTAAAAAAAAGCTCAAGTGCATTATCACTCAAATAATTCTGCCTCCTCTACTCCTTTTTTCCAAAAAAAAAATACTGTTATTTTCCAAAAAAGCATTTGAAATGGTCCCATTCTTCCTCAACTTCAGTAGTAAACAAACCATGACTGTCATAATGACTAAGTAACCTATCATGTAAACTTCAGCTATAACTGGGTCATTCAGAGCTTCAGAATTAAAGATAAAATTTTTAACCTACTATAATAATTTTACTACTTTACTGACCTGGCACGGGAGCACTGGCATTACCAAACGAAAGTTAATCTAATAGAAAATTATTAATAACTAATAATCAATATGTAGATATCATTAATTGATTAATAATCGACTAATAGCCTCTGAGTGCATTTTCCTGCAGCTCAGATCATCAAATACTACCTCTTGTGATGAGCTGCCAGGTTACGAAGTTATGGGGAAACAAAACTGACGTCGGCCAACAAATGGCAATCAAAGTGCAAGTGGAAGAAGTAGCATAACAATAAGGAACATAAAGTGCATAATTAAAAGTGCCTCTAATCTGCATTATTTCCTTCACTCTGAAGTTGTTGATTCTAAGTAATCCACTTAGCATTTAGTTGGCCAGAGCTGGGAAGTTTGATATAGGTTTAATAAACACCCAGTTAGAAACAATCTATGGTCTTCAACCCTGTAAAAGAATTTAGGTGCAGACTTTGTCATACATTCTGCCTGGAAATGGTTGGCTGGAATCAGATTTCCTCTGATTGGTGTGCAGGTGGCCCACAAATAAGCACAGATTAGGGAGTGGTAATAGAGCCACACCATTGCTATAGTAAAAGAGCTAAATCGGAAATAATTCTTCCCTTTCATTAACATTCTTTTAGAAAAAGGCAAAAATACCATACAATTTTGAGGCAGAGTTCTTTAGTGTGAAACTGAAAAAAAACTTAAAAAACGGACAATTTTCACTACAAGTCACAAACAATTTCCACTACTTACTCAAAACACCAATATGCTATCTATCAGCATAAAGTAATCCTGATAATCACAATTACTATCTGTTTGATCAAGTACAACAAAAAGTATCAGTAATATAGGTACAATGCTTTCCATCTTTAAATTTACCTTTTTCTTTCTAGTTCACTAACAAGATCTACATTGATAAACTCTTTTAATATTCATGCACATCAGTAATATAGGTACAATGCTTTCTATCTTTAAATTTACCTTTTTCTTTCTAGTTCACTAACAAGATCTACATTGATAAACTCTTTTAATATTCATGCACACACACCAGATGAAATATTCCTTCTTAGACTATCACGAACAAAAATATTACCACTTCATGCTAATTCTTCCGAAAAACTAACTCATTCAAGTATTACAATCTAGCTGAGAACAAAAACTGGAATTCTCTATGCTTTTGTTACAATACACAATCAACAGCATAGCATTAGGAAGGTGTGTATGGTTTAATAAACTGGGGATTTAAAATTGAATCGAAATTAGAAATCGCCTTGGGGGTTTTAGAAATCGCCTTGGTCGCCATGGGGATTTAAAATTGAATCCACCCATTGCAGAATTTTTCTAATTTGTTATTTTTACCGATTTACAATTTGGTAAAAATATTAACCCCCGCCCCCCAAATTGTCTTTTAAAATCTTGGCTGTGTAATTTGTATGTACTAAAAGTTATTTACTGAAACTGTGGCTAAAGAACCACTGAAGTTATGCTGAGTCAGTTGAATTTAGCCTAATTCAGAAAAAATTACTGTGCAATGTTTTTAATGAACTTCCCCAGTCCAATAATGCCTTTCAATAAAAAAACAGATGATTTTTACTTTGTAATAAGCTTTTTTTGGGGGAACTATGACTGCAAGAGACAATATTAGCAAATTTTATATTTTAATGGAAAACAATTATTAGAAAATAACCAAATTTATAAATTAAACTTCCTGTAATGAATTAATACATAAAAGTTTGTTACAATTATACTGAAGAGCTTGTGAAAAGATATCTCATTATATAAGTCCTTAATTTTTATATATGTAGAGAAAATTGGAAAAAAAACCCATAATAAATCATAAAATGATTATCATCCAGTTGAATACCTTTTAATGAGGTGTTGTAACACGAACTGCAGCAACAAATAATCAGTGCTAAGTGAACAGTTGCTATCACATCAACCTTGTGGATTTGAAATGTGAGTATTGGTCAACAATTTTCAAGCACCTTCAATTTAACAACAAAGGTCAAGATCATGCTTGGTGCCATGAAAATCAATAATAAAAATAAATTCAACCTGAATGAATCCAATTTTAAAAATAAAATATTACTGTTGATTTATTCATCCTATGCATTAAATTTGCCAAATGATATCTAACAAAGTCAGCAAAGGCATTTTGGTGAACTGATTATAATGTATTTTCTACATAATGCAAACATTACAGAACAAAAGTCTTAACTTGAAACTTCTGGGGATTTCATTGAATTCAACCAAAAAGAGGCAATATGGTTAGGTTAGGGTTAGGTTAGGCTATCAAGCATGTTTTTTAATGTGTACAGCACATGGCTCTCCAGCATACAAGGGCATGATGATTTAATGTCCCATCATATAGACAGAGGCTCAGTAATCAATATGGCTAGCAGTTACTTCAGTGTTGGATGAATGTGCTTTTGCTCATGTAGTATGGCGATTTCTAATTTATCTCTTGTATATTCTTCAGTTTTATTTAAGAATTATGTCTATTCTTCCCCAAATTAAAAAAACAAAAAAAACCCTCAGGAAATCATAAAACTTGTTGCTTTTGAAGGTACTTTTTTAAAAACTTGATTTAGAGAAATGGATAAGAATTGTTTGGCTTGACCAGTTAAAATATGTAAATCTTTTACATTGGTAATTGACTCAATTCCCACTTCAGGTGAAAAAAAAAAATCTAAACAAGCTTCTAATTATGCTGCAACATTCACAGTACAAAGGTTTAAAGAATCTTCCAGTGGGTTGACCATTTTCGTAAGAATTATGACAAAAGTAATTTGAAGGGTGAGTAATCGGACCATCTTCTCTGTCAAATTGCAGATTTCATGTTGAAATATTTACAAAAACTCTATGGAGAATAATGTTCTTTGACATTTTTCAGGGGCATCCAATGGGTTACAATGTGTGAGAATGGAAATCACAAAGACAATGTGCGGGATTACTAATATTACAATTGAAATAAAAATAAAATGTCAAATTTTTGATTCACTATATTAAATTTGGTTGTTATACAAAATATATATAAATAAATAAATAAATACTCCCTAAAGCAGCTGCTTGCCTGCAATGCTGGAGCCTGTCAATTTATATGCCAGAGCCTGCAATGCTGGAGCCTGTCAATTTATATGCCAGAGTAGAAGGTCTGAGAGGATGGCAGGACCTCAGCAGAAAAACAACACGAACATCCATGCCTTAACCGGGGCTCGAACCCAGGTCCCGTAGATCAGTAGCCAAGCGCGCTAACCACTCGGCCACGGGACGGACAAAATATAAAATATCAAAAAAATTTAAAAACGCCTTCTTCCTATATGGCCCCAAAAAGTAGAAAATAAACCTAAAGCATATCGATTGTGCAATCAATGAGTTTGTCTTCACTTTAAAGGAATGTAGGACACTCCAATAAATACTTCCTGGTGTGGCATTTTCTATATCAAGCAGTGTATTTCTATTATTATCCATAAATGACATCATATTTTAATTCATTCCTGTATACTAAAGACTGGTCTGCACTTTGCAAACATTGCAAGACTACAGGCACCTCTTCCCACGTTCAAAAATATTCTAAAAAGTTCCAATCTGACTTATGGTAGTCTTTCCAAGCCTATTGGCATTTCCTTTTTCTTCCACTGGTATAGTGGACATTAACAAAGGAAATCTTAATACAGGTGGAGAGAAGAAAAATATGCTTAGGGAACTGGCTGATGTTTTCTGCTCTATTAGCAATTAAATGGTTTTAGCATGATACTTCTGTTGTGTCAGCTGTGGTATGGTTACAAATCAATCTTGCAATGCTGTACCTGTACCTCCTGCTTCTATCATTTGTTGCACAGGTTTTTCAGAACCTTTTTGGACACCCACTGATCTTTCTGACATACTGCAATGCAGTATGTCCAAATAAGTATATAGTTGAACCTTTTCTCCCTGAAGGCCTCATAAAAGTTATTTTTAGTTTTATATTCATTATTGAAATATGATTTTCTATTTATTTTAACTTTATTGAACCTTGAAAACCATTCTTAATTTCACTTTTAAGCTAAAAGAATGACACACACTTCAGCAACTGATTAGTACTTTGAAGCTCCTCTGGAGCTCATCATCAGGGACATACACTGATCAATACTGATTGGCATGCAACAATCAAAATGAACTTAAATTTTCTCAGATTAAAATTAAGAAATAAAAAGCAGAATCTAATGCTGATAAAACAATGAATAGTAACAATAGAACTGGAATAATCCCCAAGATATATTAGCATGCAACTAACAAAATTAATGCACAGAGTTAGATAGAAAACGTAAAGTTGGATGTGGGAATTTGAATTGAACAGATAAATCTAGTGGTCACAACACTGAGATTAAAGTGTTGATAACATGCCAAAGTTGTTAATCATAATGTAATCATAGTGCTCCCAGCTGATATAATAATAACCAATCAATGCAATTTTAACAAGATTCTTAGCTAAAGCCAGAAATGTAGATCTGAAATCATAAGACGAAGAGTCAGAGAATAAGTCAGGCAAACTATCCAAGCATTAATTTATTATAGTGTAATTAATAATCGTAGAAAGATATTTAAAAAGCTAATTAATCATAAAAAGAGGTGCATTTTCTTTATAAAAATAAATGGTTCACTTTAATTATATTTACATTCATATCTGTATTTATTTTAGCATATCTCATGTATTAAAAAATTCAAAAAAAAAAAAACACCCATTAGGAATGTGAAATAAATTTTACTTTATGACATTTTCTTACAAATGTATTTGAACTTGCACAGATAATACAAGGCACAAGTTGTTAATAATTACCATGAAAAATAGTGAGTTTCTTTTTTCTGAAGTGACAGAATTTGTATGGGTTTCAGCCTTAGTGAAGCACTTGGCCAGTGAGTGGACAACAGGAGGTTTTACCCCTTGAACTGCATTTTGTATAGGTGTAGCTATAAAGTAAAAAATTGTTTTTTCAATATTATAAAAAAAAAGAACATTTTTAGCTCAAAAAAATATATTTCACACAACTGCCAAGTTTGCACTGGGTTACATATATCCCTAAAACATTCAAAACATCAAAGTGAAACACAAATCACATTTTAATTTTCCAATAAATGAAAATACCGAAAATGTATTTTATTTGTATTAGCAGCAGAAAACTTTCCCTCTTTAAAAACAAGCATTACATACTCCCCAGAAGCAATTTGCAATTTGACCTATTATTTTGTTGGGTTGTTTTACTCCTTAGTGGCACTTTTTTGCACGCATTAGGCTAAATGGCCAGGTCACAAGGACCCTGAAGACTCTGAGAAGATTGGGAGAGGAACTCACTGGAACAGCTGTTGGGAGACAGATGGTAGCCTCCCATCAAGGCCATCCAGTGTGTTCTTTATCGTGCACAGGGGGCCACGGCTTAACGTCCCATCCGACGGACAGCGGCCTTTCCAAGCCCATCAGTGTCCCTTACTGACCGTGGGCAGGGCAGGGAATTTTGCGGAGAAAAATCTTAACGCTGACCCAGCTGGGACTCAAACCTGGGAACTATAGATTACAAGCCTGGCACACTACCAACTGAGCCACCCCCGCCCCTATTTTGTTGGGACATCATTCTGTTTTGATACAGAGTAGTATTCCAATATTCTGTACTTAAATAGGATCAGATCCTAATAAATACTAGAGATGTTTAGACTTTCTCACAAATATTGAATGCTTGTTTCCCAAGAGAAAACGTTTTGAGATTTTCCAAAGTTAGGTGCCCTGTAATGATAGAAATCAACACAGATGATTTGGAAAATGTGAATAGTAATTTTTTTTTTAGAACCAATCTAATCAAAAAATAATTTTTTTCTTCCTAAAGCAAAAGAGTAGAGAAATTTCAAAAAACAAAGATATGGAAAATGCAAATCTTAATTTTCATTAATGCTTATTCTAGGCAAAAAGAATTTTTCATTTGTCTCTTAAACCAATATGGTCAATGAGCAAATAAACGAGAATAGTATGAAATAATGGAGAAAAGCAGTTTTACTTAGCTCTTACTGCCCAGAAGTTGTTCATATTTTTTAAGTGGGGGGGGGGGAGGAGAGAAATGTTGTGCTCAAACCCTTATGTTTTATATTATATGGCAGTATTTCATCACTTAGATCTACTAGCCAACAGGCAGCTGCCAGTCCACCCACAAAGATACTTTTACAATTACTCTGATGCCTAAATACAAGCTGACCGCTAATGGAGCATGAGGGGCAGGACCTTCCGTAACAGGTGATGAAAGTTACCTCAGTTACAGAAGGAGTTACATAATAGAGTGCTATGCGCTGATTTTACATCAGGCATAATGATTCATTTTTTTAAAATTAATTTCTCACTTGATTGAGTTTCTTTTTTCCACACTGAGGGAATACACGGACTAACATATATACGGGGAATATACGATATAATACATACATACGGGGAATATACATATATACGGGGTACATATGGGGAATATACATATATACGGGATATATACGGGGAATATATGAGACTAACAGGATGGACACGTTAGGAGGTAGCGGGATTCACAGCTGCCCTGATGGGCCACACACAGAGAATGCCCAGATGACACGACACAGCGCCACGTGGGTGGATGACAGGCAGAATCACCATTTATTATCTTGCAGTGTGAGGTCCGGCCGAATGGTCTGGGGTTGCGAAAGACTGCTGACAGCTTTAGTGCGATCTCACACGGGAAGCTGTATTCGGGAAATCGTCCCCCACATCAAATACAGATGTAGGACTGGACGACATCATCCAGTTGTTTACAGTAACGAACAAGGTATTCTGTTTCCCAGGCGGCGATGCCAACCTCAAGCACAGCGACAGAGCTCCTGGGAGGAATTTATTACTCGTAAGTTCCTCTGCAGATGCTACATATGGTAAACATACCATTTTCGGGAAAAACAAGGGGAAAGGAACGTGGGGAAGAGTAACGAGCCAGGGAGGGCTTGAGTTGGACCAAGTTTTTGAACAGAGCAGACAGCACTGAGATTTTAGGAAGAGCAGTTGGACAGGATGGCCAGAGCTCTGGGAGGGCCAAATTCAGTATTGGCACATTGGAATCATTGGAAATGAGTGCAGGACTTTGAATGAAAAGTGGAAATGAGTGCAGGACTTTGAATCAAAAGCAGTGTGATTTGATGCGTTAACGCAAGGACATCCCTATGAATGAGTGGTTTCCTAAAATTAGAAGCAGAGAGACTGGAATTTGCTTCTGAAGCACCTAACCAGTGAAGGGCACCCTACCCCCTTCAACATAACCACGATGATGCAGCCGACCACCTCCCTTTGCCGAATTGCCCAACAGCGTATGTGATGGTTAACTGAGGGCCCGTCTCCACATCAGCCACAGTGCGACAGAGATGTTTTCCCAGTCATCGACTAAAGGACGAATTAAGGAAATGGTCCCCACCCGAAGTTAGAGTGACGACGACCTGGCCGTAATCCGATGCAGCTGATGAACTGAGCACTTAGAACGGTACGCTTACCCTTCCTTTAACTTATAAGTTGCTATCCTTAATTTCAGATTTAATTGTAAAGGGGTTCCACAGTTCTATAGTCCCTTTAATTCTTTAAGTTTTCTTTTTTTTAAGTCCACGATAGACGATTGATTATTAGAAAAATTAATTGTTCTGCCTGTACTTCTAAATATTTTGTCTCAATAAATATTGTTATTGTTTTATATTTCCATAAATCTGAGTTGCACTCCATCATTGTTCATATTAATAAAAACGCCTTCCCTTAAGGAGACGGCCTGGGATTTTTACGGCCCACATTGTCTAATTAAGTGAATAATCCGTAATTGGGCAATGTGGGAACAATGAGCTCCCTTTTGCAGTCAATTAGATCAGCCTTTTTATCCATGTTGCACTTGACTTTGCTTTCCACCTTGACTTTACAGCTTTTATAGGGATTTTGTAGGAATGTAGAATAACATCAGTAAAAAGTTTTCCATATAGTGGTATGCAGCATGGTGCTTTAAGCATAATGCGATTTTCATAATAAATTGGCCATTTAGGATAGGTATAGATATTATATGAAATGAAAACATCATTATCGTCATTTGATTCTGAAACTTCTTATTCTTCATTCCACAATGCAATCTTCTATCTCATTGAGTTATTTGAAATGTAACATTTACTGAAACACTTAGAATTATTTCTACAAATTTCATGTCAAGATGATTTAATCCCTTGATCCAATTGAAATAATGATGGTTTTTTCATCTTTCCAGCAGGGATATATCCAGATGTAAAAAAATCACCATAAACTAGCATTTAAAGGTGTATTAACAACATCCAAAACCTGCAACTGGCTTGTTATGCCTCCTTCCATTAATGCTTCAGGTTGTCTGTCATATGTTACTTTCAACCATTCCAACATCAACTCTATAGGGATCGTTTTCCACTTTAATGTAACATAGGTGGGAGTTTGGAACTGTCTGTCAATACTGCATCTTACCCTTAAAACTGAGGGTAAGATGTCCACTGTCCATAAATTTCACAGTAATAGATTTTTCACCCATACCTGTCCTAGTTGTGGGCATATCAAAATAAACTAGTTTCATCCCCATTTCCCCCAAGGAATAATTATAATGTTTTCTCAGGTTAATTGTATAGTATTGAAATTTGGCTAACCTTCCTTCAAAATCACTTGGCAATTTCTGCAAAAGTGATGCGTGACAATGTAGTGAAAAAACCATATCACTTCATCATTTTCCTGATGCATCCAATACTAGCCTCGAATGAAATTTTAGCTAATCCTAGCTTCGCAGCAACATTCAAAGCTTTTATTTTGATTATATCATGGGTAACTAGCATACTCCTTTTTTTGTTTTTGCAAAATTCTTATATACTTGCACACACAATGCTCCACATTCAAAAATCAACCAGTCTTGGCTCTTGAAAATGCCTTCCTTGTACACTTTGTTCAACTCAATTTGTCCTTTGGAAGCCTTAACCTTCAAACAGTAGATTAACATATTCCATTCTTTTTATTTGTCCATACATTATTTGTTTCTTAAAGCATATTGGATCAATATCAATTTGAAATTAGCATCATGAGTAACTGCTACATTTTTTGAAGAAAAAAATAAACAGACAATAAACTAGAATAAACAACTTGATTTTAAAGCATACTATAATTGTGTGCAATCCAACTCACAACACATACAAAACTAATGTTTGGGACATAAGGAATAAGGAGTAAATATGATGTTTAAAAACAACAAAAGAGCTTATGATATGACTATGAAAGCAGATGTCATGACCAGGCATAAAATGGTTGTGCTGCACAGGATAGGAATATAAAACAATATGCCAATATACTTGAATCTTTACTGTACAACCTAACCCACAATATAATAGACAATAACCCATTTGAATACACAAAAATGTCAATTTAATTCCTAAATACAGATTCACACGATTACATTGCATGGCACTGTTTTCAGAGGTCCTAGAATATTAACAACAACAACTGTGTCGAAGAACTGTAATCTTCATATCAGAGTATAAATAATGCTACAGGAATTGTAACCTCCACATCAAAATACAACCAGCTTTTAGCTTCAGGACTATCTAATATCAAGTCTACAAACCATCTGATTATTTTATTATTACTTAACATTAAGCTAGATTTTTATTCTGAAGTTGTGATTTCAGTAAGTGTTGATAATTGCTATGTAATGTAATTTTTTTTCTAGTGCTATCCAGAATGCAATAAGTATTTGCTCTTGTGGTTAACAGAAGCTAAATGATTTAGTGGAAGGTAATTGTAGAAAATAAGTTATTAATATGATGCTCCTAAATTGTTGATGCAAAGCTGAGCCCTATTAGAATGCAGTCCCCTCTAAATATTAAGGGTCTATATCAGCTGATTTTATAGTGTTAACTTAATTATTAAAGTATATACACTGCAACTTGCTTCTTACCATTGACCATGCTCAATCTGGTGTCCCTGTTGTGCAACAATTGCTATACTGCATCCCTCCACAATAGTAGGTTTTTGCAAAGCACTGCCATATCTAAATCAGTCCCATTCCTCTTTATAAGCTGTCCACGATCTATCAACAGGCCACAGTTGACAGTTACCTCAGAGTCCATTTCAAAAGTCCAAATGTACATGAATAAGTATGGTGACTTCACAGGAATGTCCTTGTATGTTATGTCATAGATTCCAGTTTCCTCTCCCCTCCATCATGTATATGTAGACATTGATGACTCGAAGATTTGTTTGGATGGTGCCATATGATGCTGATGTTTGAACCACACAAGACAGGCATTTCATCCCAGTATAATGTCTTCAGGATGTTTGTCTGATAATAGAGTTGAGTTCACTTTGGCATTTTGGCATGAGAGGCATTAACTTTGACCTTCTTTACCACCCTACAGATTTGCAACTTCCCATAACAGAGCTAATCCAGCAATGACTGTGAAACCTTTTGGCACATTCTCTGTAGCACTTGTGATAGACTGTTTTGTTGACTAGTCAGTAATCCAGTGACCAGAACTTGTTGCAGTTGTCTAGGTAGAAGTATCCCTCACCCCACATTTTTCCACTTGGTGCCCACCAGGAAAAGCTCATACAATTTGCAGCAACTGGTATGCTTGGAGAAGCAGCAGCTTGCAGACAGGGGTTCGGTTGTTTTACCTCTGAGCAGCACTTTTTTGTACACAATAGGCAAAATGGACAGGTCAGAAACAAGGACCTGAGGGCTCAGAAGGATGGGAGAGGGGACTTACTAGAAAGCTGTTAGGAGACAAACGGTTGCTCCCATCAAGGCAATCCAACATGTTCTTTAAATGTCACACACAGGGGGCCACAGCTTAATATCCCATCTGATAGATGGCAGCCGACTAAAGCCAAAGCCCATCAGTGTCCCCTACTGACCGAGGGTGGGGTGGAGAGTTTTGTGGAGATAAATCTCAATGCTGTGTAATGGTTTACCGTAACCACCGAGAACGCATACTTAATCGTAACAATGCCCTTTGGGACTAACTTCTTGGCAATGTGAATTAGCCAATGCCTCTCAGCAGTGCTTGTCAACTTCCCTCGGAGTACTAAGTTCAATCCTGGCTACAGGAAGCTTCATCACGGCATGATGCATTCTCTACTCCAAGCAAAGCTGCCTAAGTCTGATTTGATGATAAGCAGTGATGTACAGAGATATAGAAGGATTTCTCTCACAGAGCTAGAATTAGAGAAAATTAATGAGTTGAATTCAAATGTTGGTTCCCTGTTCTGTGCCTAGATGGCAACATGAATCAAAATGGTATAAGAACTCACCATGCAGATGAAGTGAAGGACTGTCACAAGCATGCAACCAGAAAAGAAATGTTATGGGTATTATGGTCTTCAGGTGGTTCCGTTTCACTTTATGATAAAATCTTAATTTGTACAACTTTGTACTCCAAAATTTATCTGGCTTGTAGATGATTAACTGGATATTTGAAGAAATTAGTAGGAATGTATACGGAGAGTTTATATGGAGTTTTATGATGAGAATTTATAAGGTATTTGAGAGATTTAAGGAGAAGAACATCATAAGTGGGGCGATTTAAGGCGAGTTGTCACAGTTAGCCCAGCTGGAACTCAAACCTGGGAATTGCAGATTACAAGTCCGGTACACTACTGACTGAGCTATCATAAAGGAAGATTGTCTCGGATGATATTAAGGACAGTCAACTGGGTCACCTTCCTGGCTTTGGCAACCATTTATGGGTTGCAGGGTTTTGTCCACTGACCATTGTGCAGACCTTCTTGATAATATATGGTGTTTGGCCAAGAGCTCTAGGCTCTTTTGACATACCCGCAGCCCCTTCTGGGGGTCTGTGTCCTATGTACTACTTCACCACCTCGATACTATTTCAAGAAATGCTAAATCCTCTGGCTTTGTACATCTTTGTAATTCATGACTCAGAATACGGGTGTCAGAAACGATGTATCCTTCCCAAAACCCATCAATCCTCGGTGGCATATCGCATAATTCATGCTCACAAAATGGTACTTATAACTAATGAGCCACACTTTATTCATCATGGATTGCACATCAGCAAGGTACATTTTCATACAAATTAGAGCCATGTAATCAACCTCAATACACTGATATCAAATTTAGAGAAAAATATGGTCTTGAGCTGCCATCAAAGCAATTATAATCCATATGCATATAAAGGAAATTTCTTTATAAATAACAGGAAAACAAATTTTGCGATTTAGCGAAGGAAAAAAAAAAAAACATTTCAACTTTGCCACCAGGGGGGAAAAATGGGCATTTCAGATATGTTAATTATGTTTGTTTGCATAGGTTTCTGACACAAAAATGGAACAATAACATGCTTTCTGACATGGATGAGGTAAAGGTTGCCATGAGAGCCTGTGCCAAAATGACATGTGGTCAGCAGTTGCAGAGCGGTGTCATAACAGCTGGGCCTTCCATGGGAAATGGTCTGCAAAGTGCTACAGCATGTTGTGTGATGTTACCGTTACAGGATTCAATTGGCGCAGGAACTGTGATTCACAACTTTTGAGCAGTTTCTGCAACAGACATGTGCATGACTCCAATAAATATCATTTTCTCATCTATGCCTTTCTTTTGTTTCCACTGCCCATTTCCCTCCTAATGGCAAGTCTGGACTAAGATTTATTTTTCATTAAATCACTTCTGCATGTTCTCATTAAGCTATCTATCAATTTTTGCAGCCAATTTTTACCTACCAATCTCCATTTGTTACTGCTCCAGAGACTATGGAATAAGTAAACTAATTTTATAACCACCCCTTACAACAAGTACAGTGTAAGTTTACGCTCTACTTGTTGTAAGGCATGTTGCTCAACATGTCTCATGACGATGTCAGCCATACTGGGTGTCAGAAATAATGGGTGCAGAGAGAGGTGACCCCATTAGGACCCATGTCTGACCAATGACAACGAACCAGTTTGAATTGGTGGCCAGGTTCAGGACCTCATGTACACTAAAGTATCTTGGGTCCTGGGCCTGGCCTCCTTCAACCATTCCGCCTTGAGTCACATCCAGAATTGGTGTATTCGGAATATACAACTTTTTATAAAAAATAAGTACCTTGGAACTTTTTTTACAAGTTAAAAAGTATTTTAAAGAGGAAATGAATTGCTTGGCATAATGCTGCAAAAGTTGCAACATGTATGTATATAATATTTTTATCTTGGATCTACTCCTAAGGATCATGGTTTAACTTAGTTTAATATAGCCTAATTGTGTTGAGTTAAACAACTGCTGTGTTTGAAATAATTTAAAAAATATATATATTTTTGGAAACAAACTGTAAGACTTCCATGTCAAAAAAAAAAAAACAGAAATAGCCTAACTATGAATATACTATATATAGCTATATTATAATCTATGGAAATAGAAATGAATGATCAATGATATATAAATGAATGATCAATGACATATAAATCTATGGAAATAGATATGAAAGCTTAATAAAAACACCGAATACTAACTTTGAAAATGTACCCATTTGTTTACTGGTGATTTGAAGTAAAAAGGATTATTTGTGCATGATATTCAAAATGATTTAAACATGCTAACAGAAGCTCATCAGTAATTTAGAAAGTTCCAAATATCATAATATCACCATAAAAAAACTTACCTGAAACAGAAGAGTTAGTTTGCGTGTGGATATTAAGAGGTGCTACTCGTCCAACAGGCTTATTAGTGGATACTTGAGTAGTCAAAGCAGATGGAACAGGAGTTGTCATTTGAGGCCTATTAAGAGCAGCAACTATTGGGGACATCATTGGAGTTGGAGAACCAATTTTTTGCATCTGAGGTAAAACTAGAAGAACAACAACAACAACAAAAAAAAAATTAAGAAAAACATCTCTTACAAAAAAGCTGCATTTTGAAATTCTTTATATAGGATATGCACTTAATGAAGCAGAAGTGATTATATATGTAAAATCATTACTAGAGAACATAAATATTGCAAATTATCTTGATATCAATATGAATCTATACTTAAACATAAAGATGATACTGAATGTCCACTCTAAATGGAATGAAGATGAAACAAGTACTGAAAGGTCAGAATTGGCTACATTAGGTGTTGGCAGTTTATAAGCATGACACTTTAAATATAAGATGATACAAGTGCCAAAGATCAGTATTGAAAATGCTGTGGAGGTTATATTAAACATTGGAAGTAGTTTAGAGATGTAATTTAGAGATTACATTACATGGTATTTATTTCATATACAAATGTACCTTGCTGACATGCAAACCATGAAAAATAAATTGCAAGATGGTGTATGTGGCTCAATAGTTATAAGCATATAGTTTTGTGAGCACAAACTGTGTGATAACCCACATGGGGTTAACAAGTTTGGGGTTTGTTGCCTTTTCCATTGCCTAGAATTCTGAGTTGAATTATAAAGATGCGCAAAATCAGTGGATTTAGCATTTCTTGAAAGAATATCTAGGTGGAGAAACACTTATGGGGACACTTATGGGACTTTAACATACACTTATGGGACTTTAAAAAAAGCATAGAGCACCTGGAACCACACCAGATATTATCAAGGAAGTCCACACAGTGGTCACTGGACAAACCCTTGCAACACAGAGAAGGGTCACCAAAGCCAGGAATGTGTCCCAGTCGAATGCCTACAATGTCATCCGAATCAATCTTCCCTTACATTGCATGTAATATAAGTCCAGTGTCCACAAGCTGCTGCCTTGTCACTTAATGAAACAGTATACCAAATACACATAGCCTATTTAGCTAAAAAAAAATAAAAAAAAAGATAAAAATGTGTGAAATTAAAATTCACATGTATCTATAATCCATCTTTTTTAATTCCATCAAGCAAAACACCCTTCCTCTCACATATTTTGTGAATGTCTTTGGAGAGAAATTGCTAGCAATCATTTTTGAAGTTCATGCCATTTATCATATGGTCAACAATCAAACATTACAGCAGAATCAAAATGATGCACTATGGTTTTTAATTACAGTTCTGTTACATAATGTTATTGAAATATTTTTTAGTTCTGGAGCATATTTTTTTATACCTGCATTACCTTATATTGTGGTGTATAGCTCAACATTTGAAACTCAAAATGGATGAAAATTTGGGGGGGGGGGGGGAAGAAGAGATAACAAATACTTGAAATATAAAATGCATACTTTACGCTCATTTGAATAAATTTTAAGAAGCAGTGTTTAATTTTAAAATTGAATATTTACCTTACCAGATTCGTTTAAAAAAAAAAAAACTTAGAGCACCTGGTATTCAACAGACAACCAAATTTTATTTATTAAATTATCTGAATTTAACTTTTTGTGCTTAAAATTCTACAACTTATATGATGAATTGATTTGCATGACACAATATATATATATTGTTTGTTCATGCTGACTCAGAAGGATAGGAATTCCTACAGCCATTATTACATACAGAGTGGCATTATAATTGTGGGACAACTATTACAGTATAACACAATTTTAGACATTTTTAAACATGTTACTATATAACTGGTAATTTTTCAAATTTCTACAGTGCTGCAACTTGAAAAAAAATATTTAAATTATCACTTTACCTGTAGCAGTGCCCACTGCTGGACCTGGGACTACTATAGGAGGTACACTGGCAACAGTATTTGTGATGCAAGTGTAAGCCACTGTTGATGCTGCTGAAACAACCTGCTGAGGTTCTGTGGATACAGTGGATACAGTAGGAGTGAGAAGAAGGTGTTGACCAGTTGATGTCTGCACTAGGCGACCAATACCTAGAGGCATGGACAATCGAGCACCTCCTTGGACGGTTTGTTGAATCTGCACTGTAATTGGTGCTGAGGTTACCACTTGACTTCCTAATGGTGCAAGCTGGGCAACAGGCAAACCTACAACATTCGATGTCATTTACTAATTTATTAATTTCAAGTCACAATAAACATATACAACAAACCTAATTAATAAATATTAAAATAAATAAATAAATATAGTGATGTTATAAATTCAGAACAAATATACATAAATAGAAGCTTTAAATTTAATCAGAGTTTACAATCTTTTCTACAGCTTTTATTTCATTTCTGATCACTTTAAAAATGAAATATCCAATAGAATAACACATTGGAAAAATAAAATAATAAATTTTTGTTTTACAAATTCCAGAATTTTGATGCATTGTTCTTTTAACAATAGAATGACAATATTAAACTTCAATAAAAACCTTGGCAATTCAGAAAATATTTGGTGAACAAATTTACAGATCTTTCAAATTCTGAGGGTTATATAAATACTGAGGTTGCCTTTCAATAATTCTAGATTTAGGACCGGTAAGGTGCATTATTTAACAGAATTTGCACAACATTTTAGATTTTGGGCATGTTACTATGTCACTTTTTCAAAAGAAAAAGTTTAATGTAAAAACAGAACCTGGCTTAATGAAGGAAACTCCAGTTCATTTTATTAAAAATATATATTGAGTTGAACTTGCATTCTGCCAGCAAACTATATAATTAAACAATATATTGTGCTTGTATTTTGAATAAAACATGCAATTTCAAATAGCTTATTGTATTTTTAATAGCCAACTGACTTTGAGAAACAAAAATCCAGGTTAAATTCTAAATCGGTAGCTTTCTGCTTAAGATATACCTTTAAGTTACATAGAAATTCAGTTTCAACACTCAACACTTGCACAACATAAATTATTAGCAACTCCACATAAATCATCGTTATGTATTATTATAATGAAGTCTAAAATATTCAAAGGTCTATGCCCACAACAAGCCCAGGTTGAGTCCCAGCCGGGTCAGCATTGAAATTTATCTTCACAAAACTCCTCACCTTGCCCAAGGTCTGTAAGGGACACTGATGAGTTTGGAAACGTTGCATTCATTGGATGGGATGTTAAACTGTGGCCCCATGTGTAGGTGAGCCATACCCTGTGCACATCAAAGAACTTGCTGGATGGCTTTGACCAAAGTTTACAGTCTGTCTCTAAACAGCTGTCCAATGGATCTCCTCCCCCAACCTTCTCTGAACCTTTGGGGGTTCTTATGACCTGGTCATTTAGCCCATTGTGTGCAAAAAAAGTGCCCTCAGAGGTAAAACAACCCACAAATTGATAAATTAACCAATACACACTGTTGTGTATACTGGTTTACTTTACACTTTTAGTCTTTACTCTCTTTTAAAACTCAGAGTGGAGTAGGGAGAATAGAGGACAAAGTAGTGACTTGTGAAGCTACAAGATTTGATTTTAAAGTGGTACTGATGATTCACTTAAAACTGAAATTTTTTCCTTCTTTCAAACTGGGTTATTTGAGATTTAAGGGCAAATAGTTTTAGCTCAATAACATTATTAATAGTTACCAATCAGTTCTTAGAATTATACTGTCATTCTATTAACAATTATGAATTTACCTTTGGTTTGAAAAAGCTGACTTATTATAACATGAATTGGATTGATTATGCTTCAAATTTATTCAATGGATTCTAAGTTTCTATGAGATAAAGTGGATTATCATCAACCAAGAATTCAAGATTTGAATATTAAATATTTGTTTTTAATATTAATTAAATTTTTCTTATTTTAACTCCCTACTTAGAATATTATACCAGCAATAACTACAGTGGAGAATAGCGTAAAATTTTTGATAAACTTAACATATTTTCAGTCTGCTTCTTCATCATATTTTAATATATATACACACACACATGAATTTGATTAATGGGAAATAGATAAGATGTTCATCTAAATATTTAAATTGAACAATATTTTTTGGTTCTGGATATAGTGTGGCAAGAAAATAATAACACTGAAGTAAAATTGTAACCATTTGGGACTGTGCCATTGTTTCATATAGGTAAACTTTGTGCACCATATATTACTGCACAGTTAAAAACATATGAAATGTTATGAACAGCTTATGGGGATGAAGTTCTATCCAAAGCACAAATATTTCACTGTTTTATGCATTTCCAAGAAGACAGAGAGCATGTATCCTCATTTCCCTGTGTGAGGGAACAAAGATCACTTAGTCCATTACTCAGATAAAAGGGTGTCCATTACTTCAATTAAGTTAAAAAGAATCCATATTTTTTGAAGTATTTCATCATTACAATATAAATGATTCATAATATTTCTATCACTACTAAAAATTTTCCTTTACTTAGCTTTCTACAAAACAACACATAACAAATATGCTTGGGGGTTTGGCTATTGGCAAACTCCAAAACTATATAATTAGTACCACAACAAATATTTTGCTTTAAAGAAATGTGAAAAAAAAAATTAAGTATATTTGAAATTGTATCAACACTAAAGCATTAAAATTGAGGTCCAAGAATTATATATTACTTTTAACTTGGACAAATTCAAAAGCTTCAAATAAAGTATGTTCTTGAAAGTTCAATATTCAAGCTTTTTACTATACTTTTTACATGCAATTTCCATGTGAAGTTCCTATCTATAAATACTAGTTTTGACAGACAGGATTCACTTTCAACAGATAAAGCTCACCTGGTACAGTAATTTATATTCTAGAACTTATGCAAAGTATCTACAATTATCTAACAATAATCTACAATTATACTGTTGAATCTATATCAAACATATTATACTGAAGTTCCAGACTGCTCTTATAAACCCTCGAATGCACAGGCCCAGTGTAGCTCAGAGAGCACTTCCGATTCATCCCTCTTTCACGGCACCTCTAGGGGCATGCCCAGTCTACGCTTGACCTTGGTGACACTATGCCATATGTGCACCCACCAATCAAGTGCATCAGGTCTCTACCTCATCTCATTACCAGGACAGTGCCTGCTTGACGACGTACCAAAGTAGACGGCACAAAACACATCACAATGCCTGGTCATCAACATCCCATATAGGCAACCAGTTCAGTGCACTAATAAGCGAGCAAAGTTTAGAATGATACCCAGCAACTCATACCACAGAGGCAGCAAAGTGCAACATCACTGTGCTTAAGAACTATCACCAAGTGAGAAGCAACATATCAGCTACTGATAACACAGAACCCAGAATTGTCCTACTTGGAACAACCGACAAAGCTACCTCTGAAGAATGAAAAAAATGTATGTATGACTATTCAACCTAAACTTCACCGCACCAATCTACAACCATCAATTACCACATTAGTATCAATGAGCCGATGGTTTGTCGCAATAACACACGACTAGTTCAGCACCTAGTGTTCATAGTTAACTTAATCTACCTTTAATTCAGCACACTGTGTGTTAGCTGAAACAACTACGTATATTAATCATTTTCATTTACACAATATAACCTGTTCCTATTCAATGCAGTTTGATTGTATGTGATAATATGCTGTTTAGAAGATATGATGAGAATGGCAAAGATTTTATAATAAACTAAATACCTCCAGAAGGTTGCTGTAGTAATTGTAGGGTATACTCTGTTGACTGCGTTGGCCCAATAACCTGGTGTCCTCCTACAGCAGCCACAGGGCTAGTAGCACGAGATGATGGAGCAGAATGGTGACCAGGCATAACCATGTATCTCTGAGGACTGACGATTCCTGGAGCAGTAGAAGGAAGTCTAGTGACCACAGGTGAAGTGGACATACGAACTGCAGGTGCTGGAGATGGAGTTCTTGGGTGTGATGCAATTGGT
Organism: Ryuthela nishihirai; assembly: GCA_038380435.1. Taxonomy (NCBI): domain Eukaryota; kingdom Metazoa; phylum Arthropoda; class Arachnida; order Araneae; family Heptathelidae; genus Ryuthela; species Ryuthela nishihirai. Next base: position 14,558,797 of record JAWZYU010000008.1, read on the forward strand.
GAAGAACGACCTGAACCAGGAGCCTAAAAAAAACATTTTAAGTATAATCTTATATATATATTCTGAATTAACAATATTTTGTATGGCAAAACTTGTTAAATATAACCAAGTTAAGCATATTGTCCTCTTATGTTACTCTTCTGCAGAATTATTTTTTAAAATATTATAACAGACACACACAAGGGCATCATTAATGATAGGAAGCGATTAGTTATTTACATTTGACTTTGGTGTCCAGTCACGAGTTTTATGTTATGGAATACACCATGCCTAATGAAAGCCCTGAAGTTTGAAACTACTTAAGGGCAAATGGTATGACTCTCCTGCATATGGGGTCCACAACTTAACATTCCATTCAACTGACAGGAACAATTCCAAGCCCACCAGTGTCCTATTTCTCATCAAGGAGTTAGCAGAGATAAATCTCAATAAAGGAACAATTCAGAATATCAGATTGAAACTGTCACAAGCAACTAAAGACATCAACCCACCCTCCCCCCAAAAATTATTGTAATACAATATTTAACCCTTCCAGTGTCCATGCTGTCTTGTATACGTTTGTAGAATCTGAATTGAGAGGCCGAGGATGTATGTATCCGTTTTTAGTACAACACATCAAACTTCATTAAAAAAAAAATAAAAATATTGGATTTTAAAAATTTTAATATATTGCATACTCAAAAAACTTATATTTTAGAGGTGTTAAAAATACAATACCTTTTTAATTTAGGATGAACATATGATGATAAAATATCCCTGCCACACTCCCAGTAGCCACTCAGACAGCACAAATTATGGTATCACCGCACTCTGACTTCGTGATGAAACATAACTTTCCTGCCGCTAAATTTGCAGTTACGATTACGATTTGAAGTGTTGCCAGTTGGTTTTTACTTAAAAGTTTGAAAAACTGCCGAAAATTAACAATATATTTTTTTTTTCAGAGCAACTTCAAAGCATTTAGTAAACACATACTTTTACTCTTGATTTTCATTTTACTCTTTCCTGCTTTAAATTTTTTTCAATATTCTTACATTTTTTCTCTTACTGAATATATATCTTGATGTTGAAAAAAAATGATATTTTTGGTGCAATCATAACCGCTAAGTTCCGTAAATCATATGAAGCGATGGACCCAGCTTGCCAAGTTGGGGTCATACAGGCAGGTAGAGGCAATGTAATAGTTTGGGAGTGCATTTACATTGGCTTCCTTGGGGTCCTTCATACTCATTGAGACCTCTGTCACCAGCACAAGGTATGTGAACATTCTCACTGACCATTTACACCCATTCATAACGATTCTTTTTCCACAGCATGACGCCGTCTTTTGATAGGAAAATGCTGCATCGCATACTTCCCAAGTGGCGATCAATTGGTTCCATGAGCATACAACTGAGCTTACCACACTCGAATGGCCCCCTCGATTGCAGACCTCAAAACCCCATTGAGAATTGATGAGATGAATTGGAAAGATGTGTTCACACCCAAACTGTGGATGCTCTACAACAGGTGACCCTTGCTTCATGGGTGGCAATACCACCTGTCTTTTCAACACCTCATTGATTCCTTACCAAGACATCTGGCTGCTGTTGTGAGGGCAAAAATTGAAGCAACAGCTTATTTGGTGGGTGTATATAACAATTTGTTCATTCAGTGTATATACACGATTTTGAGTGATTCACTGACGACTGACTGATAGGGAATCTCCTTTCAGTCAGTTTCGAATTAGAGTAATCACACTAATTCTAATTACGATGCAAAAATGGAATCCACAAATAGTTGAATCATAATGGCAAAGATGTGATCAGCAAAGGCCTACTGCACATCATTAGGGCTGTAAGTTTTTCATGGCACAAATTACAATATTTTCTTAAATTTTGCAAATTGCATACTTTTTCATAATTTTGCAAACGTTTGTGGTTAAATTTTGTGGTTTTATTTTTTTTCTAAACTCTGTGACTAATCAGAATACCTTTCAATTTACAAATTGTTGGTTAAAGATAACCAGTTTTCGAAAATTTTCCAAGCTTCAATGTCTTTTTATAAAATACATGAAAATATGTTTTGAGGAACAGTTGTGGAGGCATACCTTCACTTTTCTACAGTAACTGATTTCTATGATGACAATATAATCCCCCTCCCCCTCTGCACTCACTTTTCAAGGTGGGTGAGACAATCTCTGTATCTCCTTCTAAATAGCCTTTACATTCACTAATGGCTTAATGCACTGGGAAAATGTGGAATTCAGTATGTAGAAAGTCCACACTATATACTATAAGTGAATTATAGTAATTTTCCCCAAAACTAGCAAATAGATTGACTGCTAAAACTGTTCTTCACTGTCAGTGAAGCAATTATCCGATGCATGCCCTACCTGGTTGATAAGACCAGGGGGCTATCATTGTGTAAGTGTTTGTATGTTGTATGAGAAACCAGGACAAGCCTAATATAGCTTTTATGTTATCTCTGTCCTTTGTATGAGGAAGTAACTTCTTCCTTTATTAAAAATAAAAGATTAAGTATATTTTATTAAGCAATATTTTGTACATGATCACAACAAAGGCAAAAAAGTCTTTAATTTTTTTTCAGTGCTGTTATGTATTGATTATGTGTTCATTTCCAAAATCTTGGTGGTGAGATATGTGAACAAGAATTTTTACCTGTTAATGTTTTAGTTGTAGTAGTTAATGAAAGATTTACATGTCCCAAACATAACACTAAACAGTTTCAATAGTGTATTAAAACATACAAATGTAATCCGTAAAAATCATTCCTTAAGAAGTGATCTGAATCAAATTGAAAGATATGTGGAAGACATTTCAGATCTGCTTTAAGCTGTTTAAAAGTCTTCCAATGGCAACTGAAATAAAATCATAAAGTCTACAAAGAAATGAACAGTCAGCAATGAAATGAATTCAGCAGTAAAATAACTCAGAAAAAGCCCAGAGTGTGATCATACACTCACAAAAAGTATACTCTGTTCATGTTCGGAAAAAATTGGGCAATATTTCAGTGATGAAAAAACAACAACTACTGCATATTTCATCAGTCTGCAACAGGTTTTTTTCAAAGCATGTTGAATTTTGCAAACCCAGTCAACTAAAGTGCTAAAATATTTCTGCAAGTGATGTTGATAACATGTTTAAGAGTATGCCCATTTGGAAGACAAAAGCAAGTAGCAATCCTATGAGAAGAATAAAAACGAATGAAAATATATGAAAGAATTAAATAACACTGATAATTTAATTCTTTTCTAGTTGTCCCAAACAAGATGTGATATCCCAGTTATCACAGGTTCTTCTTCAATGTTTTGTCAGTCCCAGCAATCAGTGCTGATGGAGAGTAATCTTTTACTAAATACACTGAAGAGCCAAAACATCATGACCACCTGCCTAATATGATGTTGGTCCTCCATGTGCCACCAAAACAGCTCTTAGCCGGCGAGGCATGGATGCTACAAGATTTCTAAAGGTGTCTTGTGGTATCTGGTACCAACATGTTACCAGCAAATCCTTCAACTCTTGTAAGTTACATGGTTCAGCTGCCGCAAATCGGATATGCTGTTCCAACACAAACCACAGATGCTGAATTGGATTGATGTCTCGGGAATTTGGAGGCCAGGGCAATTACCCTGGAAGTATTTCTCATGTTCTAAGAACCATTCTCGAACAATCTGGACAGTGTGGCATGGTGCATTATCCTGCTAAAAGGTACTACTAGAGGGGAATACCATTGCCACGAAAGGATGTACCTGGTATGATGTTTAGCATACCAGGTACATCCTGCAATGATGTTTAGGTAGGTGGTAGATGCCAGTTTCCTGTACATGAATGGCTGGACCCAGGCATTCCCAGCAGAACGTTGTCCAAAGCATTACACTTCCTCCACCAGCCAATTTCCCCAGCAAACCACTCAGCGCTCGCTACTGATCTAAGGGACCTGGGTTTGAGACCTTTTTTTTTTCTGCTGAGGTCCTGCCATCCTCCCAGATGTTCCATTATGGAGTATAAATTGACAAGCTCCTGTCAGGCCTCTGTGGCAAGCAGCTGCTTGACGGAGTATTTATTTTTTTAGAATTATTTTTATCATTCATCCCAGCATTCAACAGTGTTCTCTGGCTGTTGAAACCAAAATCACAACTAAAAATAATTTATATGTGCAAAACTGGTGGTAAATGCATCGCGACCCAGCAGGAGCATATGGTACTACTGTAACTGGTAACAAACATTTGGCATCTGCAATGTGTGCTGTGCATATAGCATCATATGAATGGGATAACCATTAAAATCAGTTAGTATTTTTTATACTTTTATAATTAAAATTTTCGTTTTTATTTCTATAGACCTATTTGATTTTATTATTTTTTATAAAAAATTACACTGAGGGTTCCCCCCTACCCAAGAATTTTTTTTTAAAACAGTTTAATTTGTGAGTTTATACAAAACAGTACAAAATTCCATTAATATGAGCAATCGAAGTTACCTTATATAACACTGACCATGGTTTAAAATATACTATACTAAAAAGTAACATTAAAAGAAATACAAAACATGTTTCAGGTAAATATATTTTTCAGGAAGAAATTTCCTTTCAATTAATATTAATATATAACTGTTTTTATTCATCAGGTTTTCCAAAATTAAACATTAATTTCACAGTCTGATCAATTTTTGCATTATTTTACAGTGAAAAGTCATTAAGGTCATACAAACCCCACCCTGAGCACTCTAAAAATTTTTTTGGGTATAATAAATAATGCAATGACTCCAAACTTTTTGCATGTTGTTAAGGCATGTTTATTGTACAAAAGAATTTTTTTTTTTAAAGTAAAAATATTTTAACGGTCGTCATGTGACTCCTGGTAGAGTGCACCAGACATCGCAGGAACATCTGAGAACAAAATTATTAACAGTTTTACAAACTTTGAGACATTGGCTATAGGTATAGCATAGGATTTTTTCGAAATTCGTAAAATTGACAAAATGACAGCATTTTGAAAAAAAAAAGTTATTTTTTTTCCTTAAAAAAAAAATGGCACTAAATTGCTTGCTAAAAATCGAATAATTAAAATATCAAAAAAATCCTATGCTAAGTTTTAGATAATTCGTTTCTATGCATTTAAAAAATATATATATGTAAATAGGATGAATGGTTCCTGAGATCCGCACTCTGCCAGTTCAAAAAATGTTGTTTCGAGAAAAACGCGTTTAAAGATTTAAGTAACATTTACTCTGTGATTAAGTAAGAATGATCAAACTATACCTCCAATCAGCTATTCCTGGTCCATACAGCTGTCCTTCAGACTCCAGAAAATTGTATTGGGTGTCTTTTTAGGCAGCAAAAAGCTTCTATCGAGCATCTTTACTGCTGTCATACCGTTTCACCTCAGCCTTGCTTATCCATTGTTCATCCAAGAACTGACACTCATTGAAACTGTTTTGCCCAATAGTCAAAGCATCAATTGCATCATTAATAAAATGCTTTTATATCCATCATTGAACAAGCTGGCAGCTGTAAATGCAGCAAAATCGACGGTGTGCTTGCCACAAAACTTCGTCTCGGAAGTGATCGACCAGATAACGGCATTCAGACTTTCATTATTATTTTGGGTGAAGCCTCCTTCACATCTCTTCAACAAATCATCTGCAGTGAGATCGACGTAAATCAGTTTTATTGTGTCCTGAACGATTTGAGGCAAAATATGTATTTCATTTCTAGCTTACATGGTAAAAAGGTTCCCTACCATTATTTTGATTACGCACATCCAATACACCAAGTATAACAAAGAAAGGACCACCCCCTTCTCATCCAGTCTAGTGACCTTTTTACAGTGATTGACACGACCTCGTATTTGTCGCTGTAACTTCGCAAGGAGTTCGAATTTTGAAAAACTGTTTCAGGACCATATTCTACACTTCATAAACTTTCGAAAAATGCAAAAAAATAAAAACGATTTTTTGAAACCCTCAGGGTGGGGTCTCCCCTTAAAATCAGTATTTTCTAAATTTGTTTGAATTTTTTATTATCATAAAATTTGGATTGTTTAATTAATATGTAACATGACCTATTTTAGGTAGGTTTGACTGTTTAAAAAAAATTCTAAAATTGACTTATGACTCAGCACATTTGGCAAAAAGCCTAGCTTTTCTCAAAGTTTGGGTACAGAGAAAAAATTACAAGAGAGTAATTAACCTTTTTTATAGTAAAAATTAATTGATTTTGTTATTCAGAAATATCATTTCTATTCATATGCATTATAATTTTCATTTGTATTGCCGATGCATTTTTTTACTACATGATGCTAAAAAAAGCTCTATCAAAATAAAACTGGTCTTTTTCGTTAAATATTTTATTTTCAGAAAATCTAGGATTAAATGCTGGTGTACTGAAATAGTTTTAATGAGATATAAGAGCATAAAACAAAAAAAAAAATAAAAAAAAAATATAGGTGCATATTTACAATTACTTCCAAAATCTAGTTTTTAATAATAGCAGTTTTTTTGTCAATTTTCAGATTTTCAACACTTCAAAGAAAAATTTGTTGATAATAGTTCAAATCAGGGGTTTGCTTCAGCACTAGAGTAATGTTAAAGAAAATCAGCAATACTGTATATTGCTTCTAAGAAATGGCAACAAATTATTTTATCAGTTTAATAATACATATGCATTAAATGGAAAAAAGTAATTATTTATCAAGCATCAATAACATATTTTTATAAGATATATGTAAGAAAATAGGAGTCATTGATCTCTCCTTTTGAATTCTGTCAACTTGTATAAAAATATGGGTCCTAAAGAAGTTAAGGATTATTGGTGCATTTAAAAAAAAAGTGGTATTGCACATGACTATCTGGTGTTAGAAGATTTTTTTCCCCCATTTAACAGAACCAAAAAAAAAATACTTAATAAGATCTACTAAGAGCATCAATAAGCTTGTAATTATTTAACAATGACACTACATAAATCTCAAAGTTATTTTACTTACCATGACCAGAATCCCTGGAATTTCAGAATGGTACCATTTCATATTAACCTTTGAAGCTCATATGCTCAAAATCCACGAGGAGTATACATCGAAAGGAAATTTAATTTACACACCCACCTAATAATGTGAGCCCAACTTTTGCCCTCACAACATGTCATTGCATGAATTCTACCAAATAATGGAAACATTCGGGTGGTACTGTGGTCCGTGATTCCAGGATAGCAGTCTGTCAAGTGCTGAGAGTTGCTGGTGGTAAGTTTTAGGCTTGAATGCATTGCTCACTTTCTCCCATAGATGCTCAATAAAGTGTTGAAATCTGGAGAATGAGAGCCATTTGAGGGTTTTAACTCATTGGAATGTTCCTCCAACCAGTCCTTTGCCAAATGGGAGTGATGAGATGGGAAATTGTCTTGATGAAAGGCATCCTGCTGTGGGAAATGGATTGCCATGAATGGATATAGGTGGTCAGTGAGTACCATCAACATAGCCTTGTCTGTCAATGGTAGTCTAAATAAGGATTATACAAGGGACCGCAAGGTGGCCCACATAAGCATGCCACAGAACATTACACTGACTCCACAAGGCCTACACCCCAACTTGACAGGGGTCCATGGTCTCATGTGGTCTATGCACACATGCAACCTGCAATTGGAGTGTTGTAGTTGGAACTTTTATTTGTCGAACCAAGCTACCCATTTCCAGTCTTCCACGTTCATTGCAACAGCTGCACGAAAAAATTCCAGATGTTCTGGAGTCACAGACATGGATCACACTATCTTCCTCTCACTGACTACCTGTCCACAATCGCACTCTCACAGAACACCATGTTTACCCACCGTAATAGTCACAGGTACAATATACAGCAGGTGGTATCTGACTTATTTATAGCCTGCAAGGGGTTTTGGATGATAGTATTATTATGGTAGAGTAGGGCAAATTTGTGGATGAGTGAAGTGTGTATACTACAGTATTATCACTGCTATAGTTGTAATGCATACAGCAGCTACTACACTGAGCTTGCAAAATGCACATGAAGAGCAAAAAAAATTCTTTCTTAAGAATTTGTTAAAACAAAATTTGGGTATATATCACTTATAGAATTTGATATAATGTTTAAAATACATTTTTTCCCCCAAAAATTTCAATATTAAAGAAAACTGTACTTACTGGTGTTGAAGTACGAATATGAAGTCTAATTTTGCCAGAAGGGCACCTTGGTGGGGGCTCAGGTTGACTATCAATCTCTTCAATATAGCAGGGTGGTGTTTGAAATTTTTTTATACGATGAGCAGCAAAGGCGGTTAAGCATAATTCTAGATCTGCAAGAAGTAGATTAAGGGCCCACAAGCTGACATGCTGTAAAAAACAAATGATTCACAATAAATTTCACTCAACAGCATTATTGAACTTTGATACAATGAATATTGTTCAGTTTTTACTATGTTTCTTCTATTGCTCCATTGTTTGACTTTTTAACTGGACTATAAAAATAATCTATAAATACCCCCTCAAGCAGCTGCTCGCCACAGAGGTCTGACAGGAGCCTGTCAGTTTATATGCCATAGTAGAAGGTCTGAGAGGGTGGCAGGCCCTCAGCAGAAAACACGTGCAGCATGAAAATTGCAACACAACTAAGTTAATGAGAGAATCCTACAAAATCTTTCAAATATATGGGACACATCATGAGAGGCAAGTGATTTAAGCAAAAGATCGAAATGTGCAAAATATTAATCTTTTATTCAATAGGTAGTATGCTTACCTCTAGTGCATTACTGACATTGGGAGAACAGACATACTGTTGAGCAGCCTATCTATAGTATTTTGAAGGATGTTCATAAATGCAGCAACCTCTGCTTGTAGCTCCTGTAAGGTACAAACAGGAGTGCCCCTGCAGAGTTGTCATCAAAAATGGCCCAAAATGTTTTCAATGGGAGAAGGTCTAGCAATTGTGAGGACCATAGCAGGTACCTGGGCAACATAGGCTGTCCATGATAAATGGTGGCAGGCATTATCATACTACAGCATACTGCACACAAAACCTGGAGGAATGGCAGGAATATGGGTTGCACAAGACAAACACTATTGGGCAGTTTCAATACCCAGCTTGTTATACCAGTAGCACACATCTCCCATTTGTAAAGCTACCCCATAACTATATATCAGGAGTCAGCCAAGATTCAGACAACACTTGAATCTCACAATGCTTTCACTAGTACAGTTGATCCTCATGAACTATGGTCCTGCATTGTAGCCTATCCTTAGCAACCCTATACTTCAGTGTACTCTAACCCAGTGACACCTTCAACATCATGAGCAGCCTGTGCAGTGATGGCTTTCATGGACAGTTATTAATATTTTGCACATTTCTATCTTTTACTTAAATCACTTGCTGCATTTCAATGATCTTTGCACACTTGGTTTCATTGCTTAGCAACATGCACAACATTATTGTGCCCTGGTCATGTCCTATCTTCCTACAGCTGAGAATGCACTACAAGACATCTGCTAATCCAACAGTCTGTAAGTAGCAATGGCATTCTTTCCACCCACATAGCCAGTCTTTTTGTAACGCTCCAAAGAAATGAAATACTTCTGAAGTTTGGACCCTTTGTCTGATCCAATTATTTTTATGCTCCGGATAGCTGAGTCGGGCGCCAGGCAATAATTGACAAATTGGCAAAAATAAAGTTTAATTAGGGTTCGAAATACCAGTGAGCATTAATGAGTAAGAATTCAAAAATATTAAATGATTGTCAAAATTTTATGTTAATGCTAATCAAAACAAACTAAGGTTGCTCAAGAGAAAAAAATTAGTAGAGACTCAAAAGGTTTAAATAACAAACAATTTATTTCCAAAAATCACTCACCAAAATTTCAATGAAGAAGATACTACATCATTTCAAACTCATTACAAACTCTTCAAGAAAACTCCAACATTCAACACCAACTCCACTGACTAAACACTGCACTAACTGTGCTCAACTAACTTCTGTGCTACTGTGACAACATGTCACCAGGTTATAACAAGAGGTACAAAGCCCACACGTGTCATGTTGCACGCCGGGAAAGACATTTGCATAAATTGACAAGCAGCACAAGCTATGAAGCAAGAGTGGGCGTGTCCTTGTACACGCGCTTTAGTGGGTGACGATCAAAAGTTCAGAGTTGTGCATGTGCAACTCCTAACTCTTGGAAACGAGTGCTGTGATGCCAAAAAGGAAATAAAAATCCCCAAAATGATAAATATAACGTAAATTAAGCAAAACTGGTTAAGGTAAAGTAAAAGTGAATAAGGGGGCATAAGATTTTTTGTGGCCAATTGTTACTGAATTTAAAAAAACATTTGCATATCTCAGTTTGTGCAAAACACTTGGTTGTTTTTCATGGTGTTAAGATTTCTATATTGCGTAGGATATTTTGAAGCATGTAAAACTTTAGTATTGGTTATTTTTGTAGATTATGTGATACATTCAGAATAAATTTTCACACAATCAGCTTAACTTCAAAGATCTGTTTCAGAAATGGCTTAGAAATAGAATTGTGTCTGATGACATTGCACAGGCTGCAGCAGCCATTATTAGCAAATGAACTACCATTTATGGTTGAGAGCTTAATGAAGAAATATACAATTCAAATTAAAATACATATTTGGCAACCCTGGAGTAAGAATTAAAAATTCCATTTGTGTTTCCGGTAAAAATTATTCAAACATTTTATAACAATAATAGTAAACTATTTGCATTATGAAAAACACTACAGAGATGAAAATATCCCTTAGAGTAGGGGTTCTCAATGTGGAGTACATGGTAAAAATTTTTGGGGTACACCATGAGAGCTCAAAAGTCGCTAGATCTAGTAACAAAGTAAAAATAACCATTGTTATATTATAACTATAGTTTTATCTATCTATCTATACAAGGGGTACGCCAGTTACATACACATTTCCAGGGGGAACATGAAGAATAAAAGGTTGAGAATCACTGCCTTACAGTATGCAATATCTAAACCAGGCCTGTCAAACCTGTGGGTCATTGCAAAATAACGTGTGGTACATAAAACAAATAATCAATATACTGAATCAGGCTCATACATGAATAATGAAACCAACATTTTTAACCAAATATTTTTAAATGCATAACTAAACCATTTTGCTAATTCATAATATACATTACAAATGTATTGTTTTGGTTTTTTTTTTAATCAAGATGTTTTCTTGACTGCTTAAAAATAAAATCTTTTTTTCCTAATGCATTATATTATATACATTACAAATGTACTGTTTTGTTTTTTTTTAATCTAGATGTTTTCTTGACAGCTTAAAAATAAAATATTTTTTTCCTAATGCATTACACATTACAAATGTATGTTCACTTTAAATACAGATTTTTTTCTGTGGTACTTTAAGAATATAGTTCTTTTCCTATCAGCTCTTCACTACATTTGGGTTAGATGGGTCTGAGTAAGAGGCACCAAACTTTGCATTAAATTTTCCTTAATCAAAGGGGAAGATTATTTTATCTCTAATTGCTATCATATAAACCAGACATGGGCAACCAGTGACCGGTGAATATTGTAAAGCAAATTCTGGAATTTTTTTTATCTCTTATTCTTCCACGTACTTTGTAGAATACCAATTTTTCTTTCCCAATTTACTTTTACACTGTTTTCAAAAGTGTTCTTCAGTAGACTAAATTTAATCTACAAAGACACTGACTGAAATAGCAGACTTTGTGCATAAGGGTAGATTGAGTTTTCTGAATGTACTGTTCAGTTCCTGAGTAAAGAGCTCAGCTCTCACTCAGATAGACACTACATCAGTAAACATTCTAATTATTAAAGTTATCAAGGATAGCATAGAAAAGAAACATTTGAGGAACTTATTTTTCAAGAATTTGATGTTGTTGTGCATGCAAGTTTTGTTTCAAGCAACAACTGTAAAATATGACAAAATTATTTATGATGGCAAATTTGTAAATGAGTGACTGACAACAGTTTTTGGATGTTTTGTCCAGAGAGAAAAATATGATGATAATGTAAGAATTAAGTATATCGATGAACTTGCTGTCAATATAGAAAATATCTTTACAGAGAATTTACATCAAAATTTGAATATTTTTCATCGGCTATTGATGAAAGTATCGATGTTTTTAACTTAACTTAGTGGTATTTGTATGTGAAGTCGATATTAATTTCCATTAAACTGTATTTCATTTCTATCTAACTATTCCATTTACTTTCAATTTCTTGCACAATGAATCCTAATTTTAATTAAAAATAAGATTTTTTCATTACTTCTGATAGTGTTGAATTTTTCTCAGAGCTCCTGTTTCAGGTCTACAAATATGCAGTTTCTTCATACCTCCAGTAGTAGGAGCACTTTTTCATGCAGTATTCATAGCTAATTGCTTTCTTGGAGTCTTTCCACTGGTTGATTTCCTTGCAGTTTGTTTCTTGAAGATATTTTTGAAGGTATCATTTACAAAGCTGTTCATAATACATATGGCCTTGCTGGATATTCCAGTATCAGGAAGGACTGTTTTTATGCATATTGTCTACTCAAGTCATTGGATGTGGGGGAGAGGGGGGGGGGTAAATTTAGGGTGTTTAATGGCAATAAGAAGGTTCTGGCCTGTGGAACTTTGAAAAATCCTCATCCAGCCCACTGATGAGAAAAGACTGCCAATCCCTAATCTAAACTATTCCCACACCAACCCCTATATACTTCAGATAAGACTCTGAAGAAATATCCAAAATCATGCAGTGAACATTACACCACATATCATTTAGTAACAGAATAATCTGATGCTGAAAGATATTATTTTTAGTCTAGCAAGTAAATTCGATTTAATCAGTTAATATTCACAGTAAATAAACATGCAAATGTTTCAGAACCTAGAATGAGTTAGAACTGAGTTCTAATGGAATAAACTCAGATGGTACAGAACCTGATATGTTCCATTCCTATCCCATTCCATTTTGCAACTAGATCATTACTTATTCTATGCTATGCAAGATATCTGCTTTTAGATTAATGCACTTCCTTCTCATTGATTAGAATGAATTTACGTGCTAAACTGCAAATTTTTCTACACAAAAATCTGAATATTTAACATGAAATTCAAGTCTTAAAAATATTGAAAAATATAAAAAGAATTGCTTGCAAAGTTTTTAAACGTATACCTTTTATATTAAATGGGTTGAAATAATACTTCTTATTCAAATTATAATTAACTTTGAGGTAAATTTTAATGTTTGGTATTATTTTTGTTAAATATTCAAACTTCTATAACTCTTTTAATACTGAACAAATATTGTTGAAATTCGAGATTTTGATAGACCTGATTGAGATCTTTATCTTCAGTCACATTTCCTCATGAAATTCTTTAGAAATTATAAAGCTCAAAGTTAGCTTCCACTGGCATCAGAAGGTGGCGTTTATAATTCAATGACCCTGATAATACTTATCTCTAGTATAATATTTCACTTTATTGGTATAATGAAAAATATAAAAGTTAAAAAATATCTTATTTCAGATATTCAATTATATTTTTTTTCATGGACTTTTACTTGTTCTAGAATTTTAATAGGAGCCTGTCAGTATGATATGCCAGAAAGAAATTACTTGAGGAAGGCAGAATTATGTCAGAATACAAGTATCCATCTATCATAAAAAATATTTCATAAACTAATTTTTATAGACATATAATGTCTTATCACCTAGCTTATCATGCTTTATATAAAGTAACAGTAAAATTTATGAATTTGCTCACCTATCTAAGTTTTTAAATGCATTATGAAAATGCATAAGTGACTGGCATCTCTATCATATTTTAGTGCAATTTTGTTATCATTATTGGCAGCCAATTTTTTTTATGTATTTTTGTTTAGTATATGTTTTTATTTAGTATATTCACTGTTATTAGTTTAGTGCATTTTATCTGTTATTATTGGCACCTATTGTGTTTTTGGTGAAACTTAGACCATCGATAAACTGACAACTTGTCAAAATAATTGTGCTTTCATTCACCATGTGTGTTCTAAACCAAACAAATATGATGTAGAGATCTGGTGGATTGTGATTAAAAATCAAATCATCATATTTGCTAATAGAATTACCCTACATTGGAACTGAAGAAGATAATAGCTGTTATTATGTTAAACTCCATTAAGAGTGGCCGAAATATTTTTGGAACCATACAACAAAATTATTAGTGGATAATTAAAAAAAAAGCTGTATTTATAGGTAACAATGCACCGTATTGATCAATAAGAAAAAATTGAATATCTGAAATAAATTTATTTCGTGATAAAATCAGAGATATTTACACACTTTATATAATAGGGTACACAAGAAAGCATAAATTTAACTGTTGGTAACCTAGGGTATTTTCTGAATGCATTACATGTTTCAGGGTTTGCAGACCTCATTCTTTGTTAAAAAGGATTCCATTTTGGAACAGTGACAAAAAATATTTTACTAAGAGCTAGAGAAGTGACATAAGTCCTATATTAGAAGAGCATCCTAATTTACAAAACGCAAGATCAGTAACAAATGTTTTTGATAAATGTAGTTATGAGTAAAAGTATATAACCAATAAAAATGACCAAAAAGATGTTTCTTGTGATTGCTAGAAATCAAATATGCAAAAACAGTGGTGGGATAGTTGTAATAAAAAACTGCACAATCATTTTAAATCAATTACATTATATCAATCTTGCAAAAAACAAATGGGCAACATTTTCGCTTTACTTACATTAGATCCACAGTCCGAGTTTCTATTACAAAAAACTGCATGTAGAGATAAGAGCATTAAAATCCGACTTTGCAATTCATCTTTATGATAATTATTAAAACTATGAAGAGATAATTTTCTTACTTTAAAAGGGTCATAATCAAGTACATTCCACACAACAGAAGCAGTGTGAAAAGTAAGGCCTTCCATCATAAATGGAGAAACAGTTGGTCTTCCTTCAAACATATTTGGATGATTACAGACCTTTCTTAACTGCATCAAAATGTTGATGACACTCATAAAACTCCCAGATGCTAAGGTTTCTTTAGTTCTATAAATGTAGAATACAAGCAGATTTAGAAGTAATCAAAAGCTTTCTACAATGCATAAAACATTTTTAT
Organism: Ryuthela nishihirai; assembly: GCA_038380435.1. Lineage (NCBI taxonomy): Eukaryota > Metazoa > Arthropoda > Arachnida > Araneae > Heptathelidae > Ryuthela > Ryuthela nishihirai. The sequence goes on from JAWZYU010000008.1 coordinate 14,573,916, forward strand.
CATATTTTCCATTATCAACCTTAAAAACTATATACTGTATTTCTTCAATTCTAAGACGCACTTTTTCCCCCATATAAACATCTCTAAAAATGGGGTACGTCTTAGAATCGCATTTGTTTTTTCAAAATTTTCCATGCTTTGCACACAGCACCACATGTTTTGTTTTTATGCGGAAATCCTGCCTCCAAGTTTGACCATTATCGCATTCTCCAATTCCATTGGAGAATAAAGCGGCGTGGGTATTTTCCCCACGCTTCCAAATGTAAAGCCATTGCTATTTCATTATAGTGGAGCTCTGTGAGTGAATTATAGTAAGCGTGGAACCTGGCTGTTGACTGACAACCTTCCGCTGACACCTTCTGGAAAAATTAAGAAAGCAATGGCATTAAAAAATTGGTAGAATGGGCATCAGCAGCTTGGAAGCTATTTGATAAAAATCATAAGCCATTTTTGCAAAAACTCATATTTTATAAAAATCGCTATGTGGCAAGTACACTCACAAGGTCCCCAGAGGAAAACGTCACCTCTGTCGACTGGTAAAGGGTAATCGACAAGCAACAGTGTAGCAATTGACCACTCAAATGAATGCTGGAGCACCCAGGTACGTGTCCCCAATAACAGTAGAGTGAACCCTGTACGCATGGTTCTCTGAAGTCAATGCTCCTTAAAGGAGCCCATGTTAACCAAGGTTCATCGGCAACGAAGCCTGCAGTTCGCACAGGACTACAGTCATTGGACAGTGGAAAAAAGTTGCCTTCTCCGACAAATCGAGATTTCTACTCCACAGAAGTGACGGGCGGTGGAGGATACGGCATCAGACACATGAGAACCAACACCCAGGCATGCTTGTCGGTGACAGTGTGCATGTCTGGGGGATGTTTTCCTGGTATGACATGGGACCACTGGATGGGTCGCTGAACACCAATGGCTACTTGTCCATCCTCGCTGACCACATGCATCCCTTCATGTTGGATGTTTACCCTGGTGGCGAGTGTCTACCAACAGAACAATGCACCCTGCCATGTCGCTAAGGTGGTGAGTGACTGGTTCCAGGAACATGAATGATGTCTCTGTTCTCCCCTGGCCAGAGAAATCGCCAGACCTCAATTCCATAGAACCCTTGTGGTATCATTTGGATCGACAGGTTTGGCATGTGGACCCACAACCAATTCATCTACCGAACCTCCGTGCTCTGCTGGAGTCCAAATAGGGGGGGGGGGAGTCCAACTTTCCAGGGCCTCATTGCGTCCATGGCATGTCGCCACTGTCATTCAAGCCAAGGGTGGTTATTCCCATTATTATGTAGATGGTCATATTATTCTGATACAACTGTGTATATAGGAAATAAAATGTATTACAAGTAAAAAAATATTGAACATTTAAGCATTACATCAATAAAAACCAACAATCTAGAATACATAGACTGCTTATATGGTGGCCATTGCGAGACAGTTTGAATGCTTTGGTGGCCACGTTCATTTAGGGCAAAACGCCAGCGCCATCTGGCATTGGTAGAAGCTGCTATCTTGGTAATATCATATTCGAGTGGTTTTAAATGATTACTTTAAATATATTTATTACTTATTTACATTGTGAAAAAACATTGATATATGTGTTAAAACAGATAGACATGTTTGATAAGAATTGTACCTAGAAGTCACAATTTTAGCATGGTATTTTCTATGCATTCAAATTTTGAAAGCCTCAATAGTACATTTGAGAATGGGTTGTAAATGAATTCAGGCTAAAACTACCCACTGGAAAATTTTAACATCTGGAATGATAGAAGGGGAAAAAAAGTAAATACCATATTTGTTTTTGATCGCCTGGAAAAGAAAATGAGTCATTTAGCACTCAGTCCTCCTTATCTTTTTCCCCCAGGATGATCCTATCTCTGACAAATTCATGTTTAATTTTCTCATAATACCTACCTGACAATGACAATATAAAATAATGTTCCTTAGCTTTCACTAGTTGCAATTTTTTGCCACTGTGAACATTTTTATTTAAAAATATATTACTTTAAACAATGCACAATACTTTAATGCCCAAGAATTATGAATTTTAAGAATCAGTAGACATGTTCAGAACTAGATTTTATTTCTTAAAAGTTCAATAAAGCATATTTCTTGCATGTAAAAAATGACATGTCACTGAGGAATTGTCATTGAATTATAATCACCCACTCTGTGTTATATTGTCATAGAGCTTCAAAAATAGCTTCTCAACCTCTAACATAAATCTTTTATAGGAAAATATGGCTGTAAAGAAATTAACTTTCCCAATCAAAACGATTTAAATGACTATAATATTTAAAACTTTTACCAGCAAAAGCATTTTAAGAAAATTATAAAAACAGTGATGACTACTGAAATTACCCCACAATCCTGTGGCCACTTCTGTTAATTAAAATGACATTGGTTTAAAGACTGTAATCAAAGGAGAAATGAACATTGCAAATGACATTTATTAAACCGACATTATTTCATTTTCAATTTTTTCATTTCATTCTGAATACGCAAACTATACTAAAAATTATGAATTTTACATTTTTAAATCCCTGTTCAAACTATTTACAGATCTATTATATCATTTGATGGTTATTAATCTTATCTAAAACAGTCTTGTTCAAAATGCACAGAGCAAATTTTTGTGTTTTCTTTCAGTGTCCAATTTAATCTTCTTACTTGATGTATCCATTTGTTACACAACTCTCTATTTCGCAACGGAAATCTAAAAATAAGTAAACAAATTGCTAAGAATATTTTCTTAAAGTAGCAAATGTCGAACAATTATTCATCTGAAAAAAACTATTGCTGATGCGGCGGGACAGCAATAATTTTTATCAGATGAATTCTATATTTACCACAGGTAATCTTTGTATTTACTATGAAGCAAACATTGAATCTTACATGTATAATATTAGTAACTATAAATTGTGTTTGCATACCCATGAAAGATAATTCCATTATCTTTTCTGTACCTATTGGTGCAATTAATTGCACAGCATGGATTCGGCATTTTTCTCACCATTTAAGGTACTTTATAAACCTAAATACTTGCAAAATTACAGTCACAGAATCAAGTGTTATGCTACGGAGCTGAAGCACAACTGTCAATGAGTTGCCCTAAAGTGTCATGGATGCGAAGTTACCCGAAATCACTTGTTGGTGGTGCTGAAAGTAGTGATACGAGCAGTCTATGTATTCTAGGTCGTTGGTACAAACTTTAATTACATTAAAAAACTAAATGTGAAGCAATTCGGCATAGAAGACATGATCAACTGATAGCTAACAATTAAAAGGTTGAACAACCCTGTAATAGAAAATTAAACATTACTTATTATTTCATTCATTAGCTTAGACATGTATTATGCCAGACAAATTATTTCCAGTTTTTTGAATGAAATGATGTGCACTTTACTTTTACTGTGATCAATTAAGGGTGACTGGCAACCACTTACTGCTATGCCAAATAATAATGCACTCAATCTTTCATACACTGCTGGCCATTAAAAGTGCAACAACAGAAAAGACAAGAGATATCAAAGCCATATTTAGTGAATGCATAGCTTATGTTACAAGAATCAAATGATTACAAATACAACTCGGTTAGACTTGTGAAATACAAAGAAATCAGTATCTTATGTAGCCACCATAAGTGGCAATAATCGCTGCTACATGGTCCGGCATTGAGCAGATGAGACATTGGATGTGTGTTTGGGGAATGTCAGTCCATGAAGTTTTGATACGTAGTCAAAGTTCATCTGTTGTAACAGTTGCTGGCATCTGGTGTGCTAGTCATCGTGAGATCATGGACCAGACATGTTCAACTGGGGACAGATCCAGCAGTGTAACCGTCAGATCAGCAAAGCACACCGTCTCTGTTCCTTGAGAGATTTTACAACCTTGAGACATCAATATCATCAAGTTTCCCTACTCAGTCATCAATACATTAAGGTAAATCACCTGTTGTAGACTACTGCTTGAACTTATTACTGCTTACCTATAACTTAGCCAAGAACTTAGCCCAGGAGAGGTTTATAAACTTCTGTTTCCCCCTCTGCTTATGCAACTGCAACCAATCCAACTCTCTAAAAACTTATAATTAAGGCTTTCTTTGAGGAAAACTGTTAAATGGTAATACTCTTGACTTTTAATCCATATTATACATAAGAGCCCTGTGAAGATAGCAAATGTTCTATTATGAATCCACAAGGTCAGGCCCACAAAACTTTATTAGTATCTGCATATATTAGCTACTTAATAACAACTGATGTTTTGCAAATGCTCAACTTTTATTCCATAATATTATACATAAGTCCTGTGAAGATGGCAAATATTCTATCTGCATCCACAAGGTCCGATGTATGTTTGGAAGTAAAAGAAATCAATCTAAAGTTTCATTAATGCATAATTAAATGAAAAATATACTGTGATAAAAAAAATGCTTGAAAATAACATAATTTTGCATATTCCGAGTACAATTTTATTCTGTTAATGCAGTTACCTGCAATTATGGAAGACACTACTTTACATTAACCAGTGCCTTTAATCTATATTTCACTCTGTAAACTTTGCGAGTTCCAAGACTGAATATTTCAGATTTAATTCATTTTCTAGGCAACACTCAAACGATTTTTTTGAACCCCTACATGCTTTTATCAGCAAAAAGATTCACATCTGCCATGGTTTTTTTTGTGACTATGCCTTTTTTTTCCCTTCATTATCTAAATGTTTTTTTCACTGATGTCAGCTATCAATAATGCAGTAATGTTTCCACGTTATTACAGATTTGATCTGCTCTATATTAACATCCATCCCCCCCCCCCTTGGTTTTATCTGTTTCCGTGTTAACATTCATCTTTTATTTGTGGAGGGCTTTTAAATGCAGATGCAGGTATACTTAAATGTGAGAAATTAAAACATAATTTTATAACATTGTGTAGATTTTAATTCATTACTCTTAAACATTTAGAAATGTTACAAATTTGATAAACTAAAATTTTAACTTACTTTGTCTGTGACATGAAATCATCATAGAGGTATCTTTGTCGCTTTGATAGCCTACACATTATAACATGTTCATATTTCTTTGGAAGCTGCTTTTCCACTTCACACTTTAATCTCCTTAATAAAAATGGTCTTAAAACCTAGGGAGAAAGACATTTATTACAGATATGGAAAATTAACTCCAAAAGTAAATAGTACACACCATAAACTAGGGATACAAGGCATGAGTGATGTTTTTTTTTTTTCAAATTGGCATCTGGAATTACATACATACAGTTGTGATCCTTTAATAATGAACTAGTTATACGGCATATCTAAAGCAGTTATTTTAAAAGATAATCAGTAATACAGGGCACCATTAATGTAAAATACTAATAATCTGAAATATTTTACTTGTTTTTTTTATTTAAACTACTACCCAAGTTTGGTGGTTTTGTGCAAGTGTCACTTTTACCTAAAAGCTCAGACAACACTATTGTATGGGAATTTAGTCACTCCTTTAGTCAGAAAACACAACTGGATATAAACACCATTACATGTTGATGATAGTGTTTATACCCAGTTGTATTTTTTCTAAAACATTATGTGTTGCTGATATTTTCTTGACCTCAACCCTGAAAAATGTGGTTTAATTGTCCCATCAGACCACGACCTTTACTAGCCCATGGTGTCTCCTTTCTCACTGAGAGTAGTATACTGGTAAGAAATTTAATGTATATGTACAAATCATTCATTTGGTGGGATATTAAGACATTTGCGAGATGTACTAATTTTAGCATAGAAGTGTAAATAATGCAGTTAGCTTGACACAGGCTATATAATTAGCCATATGGGGATTCAATGGACCCCAAGAAAAATTATCTCATATTGTTCTGAAATATTTAAAGGTAAATTTGTTTCAAATGGTTTGGTAATGTATTTAAGAATTTTTTCCAATATATAAAGAGAAAAAAATACATTATCACTTTACCAAATTAGAGTAGCAAAGGTACTTTTGATTATTCAAAGTTTCTGTATAATCAATTTTGATCACAATATAACATTGTGTAGAAAAACAAAAGTATGCAAAATTCTCATGCAAAACAAAATAACTTATAATTAACTGAAAATTCATTTGTTCAAGCACTATTTGTATTTTTTTTTACCTTTTAACATAAGAATTATTGCACTTTGAGAAGCAGACCTTGTCTTCCCTATGCAATGTTGCTCCAACTCATATCATAGACCCCACATGACTAGTTATGAAGAATCCACATGACCTATCCCAAATTAATATCCTCTTATTAGAGGTTCAAAACTTTTGCATTTACAATGCAAGTTTTAGGAAAGTTGAATATATCAAAAAATTATTTACATTAACTTTTCAAATATATACTGTTGTATTAAATGGTGTGAAATACATCTTAATCAAATTAATTAACTTCTAATTGAAATTTTAACATTAGGCATTGCTGTTGTTAAATATTCAAACTTCCATAACTCTTTATATACTAAGGAAACATTGCTGAAAATAAGAGTTGATGAATTGATTGGACCTTATACTTGTATTGACACCTTATACTACATTAAAAATTAAGTCTTAAACTATATTACAGAACTTGAGTTTACATTTAAAAAATAGTGGTTAATAAAAATAATGATTAAAAATCAATAATTTCTCAAATTTTATATACAGGTTTAATCCAATGAATATTATAATGAATGCATACTTCTAATACAAAAAAAAATCTGCACAAGTTATCAATGCAGCAGTTGATAATCAAAAGGGATTGTGTACAACATTGGGTTGTTTTATTTATGAGCACAAAGTGAGGCCTCAGAGAAGGTTGGGGGAAGGGGACACATTGGACAGCTGTTAGGAGATGGATTGCAGCCTCTCATCAAGGTCATCCACGATGTTCTTTAAGGTGCATAAAGTATGGCTCTCCTGCATGCAGGGTCATAGCTTTAACCCTTCCAGTGTCCAGCCTGAAAAACAGGTTTCTATCCAGGGGCCACATGAACTGAAAATCGAAACATTAATGTTTCATAATAAAGAAGGATATTAACTTTGCTGCTAAGTATTGATGTCGTACCTTAATAAGTATAGATTATGAATATTAATGGAGGAAGGGAGAAATATGACGTCATAGGGACGATAGGGAAAAGAAAGAACACCTAGAGGTAAGCACTGTCTGCCAGGGGACATTATTGCTTAATTTATGTGCTTCGCTATAAAATTAAAAGCTTTCCAGAAACACTTTCCTCTAGAAGTGGCCCGTAAATAAATTTTAAATTTAGAACTTTTTTGCCAAATAACTAATGAAAGGAATTATGGCATGTTGTATGCCAAATTAATCAGCATTTCATTCTGGATTTTCTGAAATTATAATATTTAACAAAAATGACCATATGTTTCATTTTAATAGGACTTTTTTAGAGTCATGTAGTAAAAAAAATGCATCTGGCAACACAAAAATTTATTTAATAAAAACTAATAGACAGAAATGATTACAATGCACATGAATAGAATGACTATATATTTATGAATATCAAAAAAATTACTTTTTTGGTTTTAAGTAAATTTTTCTCATTTTGTAATTTTTTTCTTGGTACCATACTTTGAGAAAATTGAGTCAGATAAACAAATCAACTTTAGAATTTTGTAAAAAAAAATAACCAATCAATGGAAATAGGTCATGTTAAACCAAATTAAACAAAATTTAATTACGAATTTTATGAAAATAAATAATAGAAACAAATTTGCAAGCATGTTGCTTTTAATAAGCCTTTTTTCAATGTGATATGATGAAAAAAAAAAGATCGCACTACACAATTAAGGCTTCATTTTGGAAAACCTGATGAATAAAAATAGTTAAATTATACATTTATCGAAAGGAAATTTCCTCCCGAATAATATAATATTCAACCAGAAATATGATTTTTATTTCTTTTAATGATTCTTTTCAGTATCATATATTTTAAACACGGCCAGTGTTATACAATGTGATTTGGCCTTCTCACATTTACGGAAATTTTTTGAACTGGTTATGAAATAGAAAAAAAAACTTCCTTCGCTGCTTTTTTTACTAAACATTATGAATTTTTTCTTTGGGTGTTGAAGTTTGGCGATCCTGGCTTAGAGCAAAAAAGTTTGTGCAAATGGGACCCTTCCAGAAACTGCCCTCCCAAATGGTGGCCAATTTCCGTAGCAAGGAAGTCTATTTTGCTTTCGTATGCAAGACATTCAATTTCAGAAAACAGTACAAGCTCAAAGTTTTTTATACTAAAAAACAAGAATAAAATAAAAATTACATATAACCTAATGGAATATTAAACAAAATATCTGCAACAACTATTAACTGGCCTCCGATCTAGCATAACTCGGAAAAATTGATAAATCAGCCTATTGATAAATCATCAAAAATTGATTAAAAAAAAACATTTTTGATGCAATATATCGCTTCGCTAACAGAAGTAAATCTATAGAAATGAATTTGCTTTAGTATCCAAAAACTCATTTATTTTCAGAAAATGATACTAGATCAGAGTTTTACTGGAAAAGTAATAAATAATAAAATAAAAATTGACATATAGTCTAATGCGATGTTAACACAAGTTGTAGGCTGGCCATGGATATAACATAACCATGAAAAAATCAATACTTATCGATCAGCCAAAAGATCGCTAAATTCCAAAAATAAATCTACTGAAATGAAAACTAACTAAGGTTTAAATATATAAAAAAAAATACTAACTTGACAAAGACTATCCAATATGCTGGACCAAAACTGTAAACACATAGCACAAGCAATGGAGATTGCATCAGCCATCTGTGGCTTGTTTGTCTCAGTGAAGCATAACTAATTAAATGCAGGTGCAACCAGAATTTCTAAGAAGGACGCATTTATTTTTAGTTTCGATTTGAAAGCAGGAAAGATGCATAGAATGCTGGGAAAAATGATAAAAATAACTTGGGAATACTGACTAGGTTTTGACAGAAAAGAGTGTGAAACAGAAAAAAAAATGGTGGTACGTATTTTGTAATTACTTCCAAAATCTATCATTTTTAAAAATAGAATTTTTTTGTTAATTTTTAGGAGAATTTCGAAAATTTAGGGAAAAATTTGTTTATAATAGCTCAAATCAAACCTGTGAGCTTAAATCAGAAGGTTGCTTCAACAGATAGGAACGTTAACAAGCAAATCGGCAATACCGTTTAGTGCTTCTAAGAAATGGTAATCAGATGACTTTATAAAATCATTTATGTTGTAGTTTAGTAAAATATGCATCAAATTAAAAAACAAAATATTATTTTTCAAGCTGAATTATATATTTTTATAAGATATATATTAAAAAAAATTACAACAGCAATTTTTATTTTTAAAAAATCGGATTTTTTTTTGTTGTAGTAAAAATGTGTGCATATATGTCCTCCGCACATTTTTTTGGATTCTCCAAACATGTCCTACTCAGAAAAAAAACTTCCTGAATCCTGAAACAGCAATTTATTAAAATAGTAACAGATTTTAAAATCTTTTAATACAATATAATTTTATTCAAAATATAATTATAGTGTAAAATTTATTTTAGGGTTTGAAACAATTGATTTTTAACATTTCTAAATCAACTTGTTTCCAAAGATAAAATGTTTTATCCTTTTGCAAACTGAGTACTAAGGACTGAAATTCAAACTATTGAAAGAATTTGGAAAATGAGAATAATAATGTCTCATTAATTTCTATGCTACCAGAAAAGAAAATAATTTTTCATCTCTCTCTTAAAAAAGAAAACTACCACCAATCCAGGAACAGGATGCAGTAAGAGAGCAAGTCACTGCTGTCCTAGGTCTTTCCTTTTCTACACTGTTCATAACTAGAGAATCTGCAATTTTGCATTCAAATAACGTGGCCAAACCAATACAGCCTCTTTCTGTATAAGATGCTGTTCAAAAGTGATTGTTGACTCTTTTAACCCATTGGTTCCCAATAGGTTAGGATCAATGGAATATATATAAGCCAATTTTTCCACATTCCCCAGTTCTTAGAAGCCCCATAAATATTGTCTATTTAGCTATTTATATGATATGCCACCTCAACAGTATTGCTACACAACTCCAGAGAAAATAAAGCTGAGAAGCTTGCTCAAGGTGCACCCATTCAAAAGAAATGAAGCATAATCTACCTGACAAATTTTCATTACTTTAGTTTTTTCTCTGTTTATCACAAAACCTGTTTATTGCCAGTCTCATCAAGAGCCCTAATGAAAAAGTTAATCTTGCCAACATTATTTGCTAAAAATGTTATATCATCAGCATAATCCTTATCAGATATTTTGAACTCTCTAGAGCAGTGGTTCTCAATCACTGCACCTTAAGATGGGAAAAAGTCTAAAAATTAACTCAAAAATAATAAACCTCTTCAATATAAATTACGGTGCACAAATGATATACATATATATGTAAAGTAAGCATGAGTAGATTATGGGAAAGGGTGATGTATATAATAATGGGCTAATAATGGATTCATTTCATCCCAACACAACTGGTGCTGAATTTACTTCCTTGTTGCACACAAAGTTAATACATTTTAATAATTAAAGGGTTTTCTGCTATCAACATCATTGAATCACTCTTATTTTGTCATTCACCATCATTTGTAAAATACATCTATGCTGTCACACAAGTTGAGAACCAATACACTAATGTTTTCAAAATTCATTCTAATCAAAATAGTATTGCTTAATAACAAATATATAATATACTAATTCTTGTCATATATATATAGAATAATAGGCACAAATGATGTAAATATATATATAAGGTAAAAATCAGAAGATTGATTAAGATGCTGAATTTTGAAAATATTAGTGCAGAGGTTCTCAAATGGTGTGATAGCACACACATTTTCTGAATGATGGTGAATGACAAGATGAGTAATTCAATGCTGTCAACAGCAGAACATTTTTTTAAATATCAAAATATATTAACTTTGATGTGAGGCAAGGAAGTGAATCCAGTATCAGGTGTGTTGTGATGAAGTGAACTCAGTACTATGTGTGCTGGTGATGAAAAAAGGGATAGAGAAATACTGCTCTAGATCTTATACAATAAACATGGTTTTTGATTTGAAAGAAACAACGCAGAGAAAATAAAATATGGCAATAAGAAAAGCAAGTAAATTTATAATTTAGAATATACTGTTTTAAAAATTATCCATAAACAGATACACAGGAAACATAAAATATACCTTGTGAAGTCTTTTGATGAGGCTCTCATTATATTCATGGCTACCTTCAATCATTCCAGTGACAGGATTAACAAACCATTCTCTGAATTCTCTATGTGATTGGAAGACATTTGGCATTAGAAAGTGCATCAATGACCATAACTCCATTAGACTATTTTGTAGAGGTGTTCCAGTTAATAAAAGTCTATGAGAACTTTGAAAATTAAGAAGCATCTGCCATCTTTGGGACTTGAAGTTTTTTATATGCTGTGCCTATAAACACAAAAAATATTGAGAATTGCTTTCCTTATACAAAATTTAGTAAAAATACATGAATAAATGAGGGGGGAGGGGATTTTCTTTTTCAGTTTTTTAAGCTAAATTTGCATGGATAATTGCAACAAGATTTTAACAAAAACAGCTATTATAAAAATAATCATAAATAACATGAAAGTTTTAAAATGGGGGCTTCATTGACAGGTCATTATTCAGTATTAATTGCACTGGCAGGCCAGAACATCAGTATTGAATCAACAATGTTTAGATTCTAGACCTTTTTAAAGCACATGTTTAATATAAAAAATAATTAATAAACACACATATATATATAACTCGGCAGTCAGTAGATATTGTAAGCTTATACAAGATAACTTTAGCTCTGATAAGAATATGGATGGTAAATATTAAAATACTTCATGTGTTCATAATATTTCCTGCTAGCTAGGTAGAAGAGATCCATCAGCACTATCCTGTATAAGCTTTCTGATGTAAAGTTCTTATGAAAGAAAATTCTATGTGTAGGAAATTTTTCTTGGGTTTTACAACGAAAAAAATTTATAGTACATGAAGCACACTAATATAATGAATTACCATTATACAATGGTAAAAGTCCATTAGAATAATGATTCCAAATTTAAAATTAAATTTATCTTGAATAGAATAAAATGGTGTTTAAAACTAAAAAGTTATTAAGATAACAAATTAATAACAATCATATGTGACACACAGTGTAACTATGAAGTGTGCTATTTGAGGATGATATAATTTCTTCAAATGCATATTGTCGTCAAGTAAGTCTAGTCATACTTTTGGAAGGTCCCAAACACACAGGGCCACAGCTTAACATCCCATCTGACAGACAGTAGCGTTTCCAAGCCCATCGGTGTGTCCCCTACTGGTCAAGGGCATAGCAGGAAGTTTTGTGGAGATAAATCTCAATGCTGGCCCAGCTGGGACTTGAATCTGTGAACTGCAGATTATGAGCCTGGCATGCTACGAACTGAGATACTCCCACCCCTTTTTGATCTGCTTGACTAAAATATTTCAACATTATATATAGAATGTAAAAACTACAAAGCTCAAAGGAGAACACAACTTTGAAGTCTAGACGAATAAATCTACATTAACTTGAAATATGTATTATAAAGATGTTATTGGACTCTGCTATATTAAACTCACTATTGCATCTGAAACTAAATATAAAATAAAAAATAAATACCCCCTCAAGCAGCTGCTTGCCACAGAGGTCTGACAGGAGTTTGTCAGTTCATATGCCAACTACAAAACATAAATTCTTACCTCTGTGGTAAAATTAATAAACATAGACACTGCAATGGATCAAATTAATCATTAGAAAAAACTGGTATGATTTAATGGATTGAGAGCTACTCTGCATGTCATAGGCTTTTATTTGACATAAGCCTCATTACAATCACCTCAATTAAATTTTCTTCTTTCTGGGGTAATGAGAGGAGATGGAGAAATTACCTGAAAAATTACCTGAAATAGACATAATTCAAGGTAGCCTATAACAATTATTTACACATTCATTTTTGGGAGACCCGATATTACAATCTTCCATTTGACATAAAATTCATTATTCACTTTTATTCAGTAGTAAAATTCCCACTCACGGCAAAAACCAATTCCGTTTTTATGTTTGGAATATACAGTGAAACAACACTGATATATTTCCCTTGAGAGAAGGAGGGGGGAGTGTAATTTTTCAAAGTCTAAGACACCATTTATGTCACATTTTGACACAAAACTCATTAAGCTTGGTTTTTGTTCAAATAATTCAAATGAATCATACATTTATATATTTCTGCTTTTTTAGGGGAAGAGAGGAAAAATTTGATTCAACATTTAAAGAATTTTTTTTAATTATTACACTATTAATCAAAGCTTTCATTTGACATATATCATTATGTTCTGCTCATCTTTGGAAGATATAGTGGATATAGTATTCCCCTTTTATGAGAAAGATGGAGGTATATTTTTACAGACTATGACACTCTGTGGATCTTAAGCTTTCATTTGGCATAAATTTGGCTGTGTATTCTCCAGATATAGGGGAATGCTGTTTACACATTCCTATTTTGGTGAGTGGAAAAATAGGTTGGAGGGAAAATTTATTTTACAGCTTATGACACTTCCCATGTCCATAGACTTTCATTTAAAATGTAACTCATTATAATCTGTCACCAAGTTAGGAAGATAGTGTAGAAAACTGTTTTGACACAGCTACAGACCATACAACACAAGACTACTGTGGGACAAGAACAGTAATTTCTTAAATTGTAATCTTCAGAAAAATTGGATTCTATTAAAAAAAAACTGATAATAGAAAAGTGGAATATGCAATAATAGTAAGACAATGTAGGAAACTGGAATGTCAAGTTTTAAAAATGCCGAATATTTTGAATGGTTCTTAAGAATAAAAATGCTACAAACATAAAATTCATGTAGCCATTGTGTTATTGCATAAATTAAGACATTGCCATTAAGGTAGATAATTTTTAGTTTTAGACATACTATAGCAATACTTGTCAGGGACACAAGATATGACAATGGCAATATCTAAAAAAATTTGCTGATGTAATGCAGGAAATAACCAGAAAATGAGATAGTAAAATTAATGATTATTTTAAATGAGTTTTGTTTATCTTACTGGTGGTATTTGTATTTTTTTTTGTGACAATTTTATACTATGGAGTATTAAGATCACAGCTGGCAACAGTGATTAAGTTAAAATTTCTATTTTGCATTGTGTACTAGTGAAATAAAATTTTGGTCAAATAAATCTTTTGGAATAGGATTTATCATTACATTATAGAGTAAACCACATGAACTCTCCTTTTTTGCATTACACTTTTGCATTTTTATTCTATAGATATTGTTTCCTGAATTGCAAAATTACAAATTTTTAGTAATTCAAAAACTTTTTAAGGTCTCTTGAATTTTGAATTAAGTTTTATTGTAGCAATATTCACAATACACACTTCCTTAACAAATGAATAATAATGAAAACTGAAATAATAAAAAAAATCACAATAACCAAAATATAATAATGAAATCTGGTTGCAGTTTAATATGGGGGAAATGCATTACAATTCTCTGGAATACATATACAAAAATCATTTAAAGGCTAAAATATTAACCCTTACATTTCTATCTTAAAAAAAAAAACAGCATCATGAAATATCCACATAAATCTGGACATTTTCAAAATTGTCTTTACCATATGGCAGTACAGAATTCGGTAAATGCCGTTCACTACATAAAGTTCATATCGTTTCACATGGAGTAATATACACTAGCTGATCAAAAATATCCGGACACCTCTTCTTAGTAGTGGATTCACCCATATATGCCAACAGCCATGGTCCAAACAGGCATAAAAAAAGGAGGCACATGGCCTGGAAAACTTCATAGACAAGCATTAACAAGAGAATGGGCCATATGGCAGAGATGACTTTCAACGTAGCACGATCATAGGATGCCACCTTAGCAACAAGTCAGTTCTGGACATTTCAGCCCTACTGCAGCTGTCCGGATCGGATCAACTATAAGTGATGCTATTGTGTGGAAATGCCTAGGAGCAACAACAACACAATCCTGATCCGGTAGAGGTCACATAAATGACAGAGCGGAACCACCGAGAGCTGAAGTGGATGGTGCGACAAATTCACCTGTCCTCAGTTGCAACACTCACCACCAAATTCCAAAATGCCTCTGGAAGCAGTGTAACAGTTTGTCATGAGCTGCAGGGAATGGGTTTCTATGGCCAAGCAGTCACACACAAGCCGAACACCACCAAACATCATTTGGAGTGATCTGGCAGTTTGGTTTGGACCCATCTGGCAGTCTGAAGTACGAATTTGGTTGTGGAGGATGTCTGGTGAACCCTACCTTTCTTACTATGGTGTGACAACTGTGAGTTGGGTTGTTTTACCTCTGAGCGGCACTTTTTTGCACACCATGGGCTAAATGGCCAGGTCACATGGACCCCGAAGGCTCAGAGAAGGTTGGGGGAGGGGACCCACTGGAACAGCTGTTGGGAGACATATGGTAGCCTCCCGTCAAGGCCATCCAGTGTGTTCTTTAACGTGCACAGGGTATGGCTCTCCCGCACATGGGTCCACGGCTTAACGTCCCATCCGACGGACGGCTGCCTTTCCAAGCCCATCGGTGCCCCCTACTGACCGTGGGCAGGGCGGGAAATTTTTGCGGAGATAAATCTCAATGCTGACCCAGCTGGGACTCAAACCTGGGAACTACAGATTGCGAGCCTGGCACGCATTGTCAACTGTGAAGTCCAGTGCAAGAGGCATCATACTCTAGGGCTGTTTTCATGTTTCAGGCTTGGGCTCCCTAGTTCTAGTGAACAGGACTCTGAATGCCATGGCCTATAATAGTATTTTCGACAATTGGTGCTCCCAACTTTATGGCAACAGTTTGGTGAAGACCCTTTCCTGTACCAATATGACAATACCCCATCCACAAAGTGAGGACCGTGCAGGAATGGTTTAATGATATGGGCATGGAAGAACTTGACTGACCTCAAGCCTGTGGAATACCTTTGGGATGAATTGGAATGCCGACTGCAAACCAGACTGAACCACCCTACATCAGTGACCGGCTTATAGCAAAATGGTAAGCAATGCAGCAACATACCAAATTCTAGTGGGAAGCCTTCCCTGCAGAGTGGAGACTGTGATAGCAGCAAAGGGTTGACTAATGCAATATTAATTCTTTTACGATTATGGGAGATTGTGGATGAGCAAGTGTTTGGATGTTTTTGATCATATAGTGTAGGGGTTCTCAAGGTGGGGTACGCACTTAAAATTTTTGGGGTATGCCGTGAGAGCTCAAAAGTCGCTAAGTTGGCAACACTGTTACTGATTAATTTCTGAGAACTGAGATAAATGTAAAATCGATATATGTAATTTATGAATACAAAATTTAATGTGTACAGAAATATGTTTTATTTTATTCCCATTGTTATACTATAACTATAGTGTTTTATCTATCTATACAAGGGGTATGTCAGTTACATACAGATTTCCAGGGGTACATGAAGCATAAAAAGTTGAGAACCCCTGATGTAGAGTATAACTACAACCATAACCAAATGCTTGAATTATCATTCAAAAAAAAAAATGCAATATAAATTTAATTACCCAAAGTTAGATCAAAAAGTAACAAATCAGATGAAACAGTCAACAAAAAAACATCTGTAGCTAAGTCAGGAAGAATTATACTTACTTCATCAAGGATAAAATATTTCCATTTTTTTCTTCTAAATGACTGATGATCCTGAACAACCAATTTATATGAAGTGATGCATACATGAAAGGCATTAGGCTTTGTCCAACCCTAACAAAGAGGAGGTTTATATTTAATACCAATGGAAAAATAAGGATATAGTATTTAAAACAATGCATCATGCCATATTTTGAAACTGAAATAGGTTCCATATGCAAAATAAGAACCAGACAATTTAGTGCCATAAAGGGAAGAAAGTATTGGAGTACAACTTTGGGCAGTTCTCAAAGTCATTATATGATATTAACTATTTTATATATTTACTAGAGATGAGTTCAGGATCAGATTTGATCACAATTTAAATCAAGACTTTAATTTTGCCATCAGATAATTATTTTATAAAGTTTGTTATACACTATAATATAACGAGTTAAGAGTTAAAGAACAGTTTAGTGTCAAGCATTTCCATATTTGTTTTACAAAAGTGGCAACGATTTTTTTAAATCACTAATCCGACTCAGGTTCGGTAGGGATTGATATGCTTTGAGGCTTGGGTGGCTCAGGCTTGAAAATCTGAGACTAAATTAATATAAATTCAGTCCAGTCAAATTAGAATGAAGTATATTACAGAGAGCTAAATCTTGGCACATAAGCTCTCAATAAAAATAAATTACTGTCAAGCACTTGCTTGCCACAGTTCTGTGAGGAAAATGAGACCTCAGCAGAAATACCACACAAGAAACATGAATTGATCCACAGCAAAGCATACAACCACTTGTTCACATTCTCAATATACTAAAAGTTTCCACACATCCTAATTGAGTTTCATTGGCATCCTCAAAAGTTCCATTGTTTACATTTACCCCATAAAGAAACCATGTAGCAAGAATGACAGTCCCATTCTTTGGATCAATTACATGACCCCCCCCCCTCCCAAACAATAATGAGCAATGAAAAATAGCGAGCAAGTAGATGTAAATGAATGGAAGACAAACTGAAAGTACGTAAACCTTTTTTTAAGTGACCTAAGAAATCATAAAATAAAAAACTTTATTTTTTGTGTATAAATTAGGCCTACTCTGCAATATGTCAGTGCTCTTATTTAAAATTAATTTTCTTAGCAACTTAACTAATGCTTGGTATAAACTATGAAGTGCTTTGTGCTGTTTGTCTTTTTACAAGCTAAATGAAAATCAGGCTCATGCCCAGCCCATTTTTTAGGAATAGTTTTTAGTAGATTTAGTTGGAAGAAACATGGAAAGAAATGCAGCTTTCAGGAATTAATATTGAATTTCAGTAAATAGGTACCAAAGTGAAACAAGTTTCAGATCACAGATACTGTTATCGACACATCTATATTCCAAATTCTTATGCATTTGATTGTTCCAAATTCTTACATATTTGTTGTTGGAAAAACATTGATTTTTTTTTTATTCTTTTTAAAGTACCTATTGATAGAAATATCTTTTTTTCTTAAATAAGGGGTAAAATAAAGTCGAGTATTTTTTTATTGGCTTGCAATCTAGCCATAAAGATAGAAAGGACCATTTTCTCTTTTTACAACACATCCAGCAGTTGTAACACTACTTGTTTTCCACAAGGGTAAGAAACATCACTTCATATGTATCTAAAGATTGATTATAACCAAAAATTAATAATTCTCTATGACAGAGGTGGCAAACCTATGGTAAGCAAGACAGTTTAGCTTCACATTCTGCAAGTGTACTCAGCAAAAAACACATTGCTGAACCCAGATTCAGGAGAAATTAGAAATTATTAAATTTGCAAATAATTTTCAGATATTAAGAGCCAGGACAGTTTCATTCGGTAGAAAGACAATGCATAAAAGTAACATCCATATCTTTTTTATCCTTTGATCAGTAAACAAACGCAATGACCACTTGGCTACTGGTAATGGTAAATAATATGCTTTTTTCACATAAAAATAATTAACATACATTTGGTCATTATATAAGGTAATAAATTGCCATTCATCTTGACATGATGTTATCATTTTGACCTAAAGGCAGTAGCCATTTCCTCTAATAATCCATGTACCTAATCAACATAAAGAGATGATGGATGACACAACACTAGAATATTACATAAGTGATTGTAATATTCTGGTGGCAAAAGTAGGAATCAAACTATTGCTTATTACAGTTGTGTTAACTGTTTTTGGTTGTTTATTTAAAAAATTGCAATGTTCTGTTAATTGTACTTTATAATTATATTGTCACACAATGCTATTAGAAGTTCTGATTATATAGAGTATATTAGAAAATGATATGGAATTTCATTTTGAGTTGTTGAGTTAGTGATTGAAGAAAACTACTGCTGAAGTTGATTTTTTCTAAAACACATTATTAAGAAACAAATCTGTATAACTAGCCTGCCTCCGATTCATATAATAAAAGTTCTTGTTGCAGCAAGTTTCAAGGTTCATATATATTATTCAAAAAGTAGCTTTAACTACATTTCATTTTCACATAATCACTATTGCATTACCATGATGGTGAATGAGCAATTCAAATTACTTTCTCTCTAGCACACTATGACAGTAAACTTGTTATACTATTACTAGTTGACAATACTTTAAAACATAAAATTACGGGAATGCAAGAAAAGATTACCACTGCTAGTCCAGATGCTGTCATTCTTTAGTGATATACGTCTGACACACTCACTCCTTTCTAGCTGTTTCCTCAAGGGCTGATGTACTTGAATTTGCAAGGTAACAATTGCATATCTTGAAAATGACATGTATGCATACACCGCTTCTTCTCTGGTTATGTCATGCAGCATGGGAAGCAGTGGCCGAAGGCTCAGAGAAGGTTGGGGGAGGGGACCCACTGGAACAGCTATTGGGAGACAGATGGTAGCCTTCCGTCAAGGCCATTCAGGGTGTTCTTTAACGTTTGATTGTTTAACCTCTGAGCGGCACTTTTTTGCACACCATGGGCTAAATGGCCAAGTTACAAGGACCCCGAAGGCTCAGAGAAGGTTGGGGGAGGGGACCCACTGGAACAGCTGTTAGGAGACAGATGGTAGCCTCCCGTCAAGGCCATCCAGCGTGTTCTTTAACAAGAGAACACACTGGTTAAAGAAGAGAACGCGCTGGTTTTAGAAGAAGCTGTAACGTGCACAGGGTATGGCTCTCCCGCACACGGGGCCACGGCTTAACGTCCCATCCGACGGACGGCGGACTTTACAAGCCCATCGGTGTCCCCTACTGACTGTGGGCAGGGCGGGGAATTTTTGCGGAGATAAATCTCAACGCTGACCCAGCTGGGACTCGAACCTGGGAACTACAGATTACGAGCCTGGCGCGCTACCGACTGAGCCACCCCCGCCCCTCCAAGTCACTGCATTTGTACGTTTTGGATATTAAAGTTAACCTAATAGCTAATAATTAATAACTAAGAATCAATAAGTTAACATCATTGATTGATTAATAATCAAAATAAACCCAATGCAGCATTTTCATGCAGCTTCAACATAAAAGAATTCATAGGTGACAATCACAGCATTACCAGGTTGACATTTTAATGTCAATATATAAATAAATATTTTGTGGAAGGCCCATATGTCAGCGAAATTTTTTCCACAAAGTATTTATTAATATATTGACATCAAAATGATAACCAGGTAACACTGTGATTGTCACCTATGTTTAAATCATTAATAACGCTAAATAGTGTGAAGAGACTTTATTTTCCATTTTACTCAGCACAATATAAAAAGAAATAGTTGCCACCCAAAGATCATAGATGGCACCAATGGTATGCGCCGAAAATCATCGGTGAAGAGTTTAAAAGTATTAAAATTAGTGGGAAAAAGATGAGCCAGCATTAGTTCAATCGGGAAGAATACTCTAGGCATGTAGCTGGAGAGATGCAGGTTCATGTCCTGTATGTCAGCGAAATTTTTTCTACAAAATATTTATTGACAAAAGAATCCAAATACACACCTCTTAGTATCAGCTGCTGGGTTATGAAGTTATGATGAAACAAAACTGGCATCGGCCAACAAATGACAAGTGAAATGCAATAGGAAGTAACTTAACAGTATGGAGCATAAAGTGTATAACTGATTATAATAAAAGTGCCTCAACTTCAAGGAAAGAAATGTTTTAATCCCTTATCAACCCAATAGCCCAACCCTGATAGAAATAGACATGCATGAGACCTATTCAAGTTACAATATCAATCATGGCCCACAGATCAGGGAAGTTCTCTAATCTGTATTATTTCCTTCACTCTGAAGTTTTCAATTCTAAGTAATCCAATTAGCATTTAGTTGGTCAGAGCCAGGATCATTGGGTATAGGTTAAATAAACACCCATTTAGAAACAATCTGTGACCTTCAACTCTGTAAAAGAATTTAGGACACTGCCAGGTTTCTGTCTGGAAATGGTTATCTGAAGTCTTATAGATTTTCTCTGACTGATGCAGGTGAGCAACCACAGGCAAGCTCAGATTAGGGAGTGGGGGACACAGCTGCACCTTTAGTACAGTAAAAGAGCTCAATGGGGAAACATTTTTTTTCCTTTTCATTAACAATCTCCTTTAATGAAAAGGGCAGAAATAAAGTACAATGTGGAGCCATATTTTTCATAAGTGGCAAACTAAAAAAAAAAACCCCATTAAATTGGATTTTCAGATTTTAACCCAAAAATTGGAGAAAATCCGATAAAATTGGAGTAGTTGTCAGCTATGAATGAGGTTTCATATGCTTTTATGGATAGCACTTTGCACTGTTAGAAACAATGAATATTATGAAAATGATCCCATTATTTTGTTTATTCAAAATGGCAAACTTGCACTTAACAAGGTTGTCTTTGAAGGAACAATTGTGGTAATAAAAAATGAAACTTCTAACGAAATCTGTAAACAAAATTATTTATATTAATAATATAAAAATGTTTACAAATAATTAATAAGATTTAGTACTGGAGCAATTGTGCATTATTTTTATAAATGAAACATTAAAAAAATAAATTACAGTTCTCTTTTGCTTCCTTTCCTTTGGAGTTCCATAATAGGTTAGAATCTTGAAAGCAGGACACCACTTCTTAAATTCCATTTCCCAATTTAGCATTACACTTGTAGGAACTACAATGAGATGAGGCCCCCAGATGCCTTCAAAGAGAAATATACCATTCTAATTAAGTACACAAATAAAAACTTATTTTTAGTCAAATTAAAATTGATATTTTATGCTTTTTTTTTTGCATTGCTAACTGTACGTAAAATATTTGTAATAACATTTCTATTTAGAGTAGGGACCTGTAATCATAATTTCCTCACATACTGAATCTGAATTAAATCAAGCAGGGTTCTCGTTGTTAGGGATTTTTATGGTACAAGAGCAACAAGAGCTATGTTGCACCAAACAAGGAAAAATAAAAATATAAAAGACATAAAAAAAAACCACAACAAAAGTTAAAATCATCACACAGAGAAGGGGGAAATAAACATAACTGTAATGAACACAATAAAGAAAAAAAGTGTACAACAACAATGAGAATAAAAAGCAGGGTCAAAAAGAACCTACAAGAGTAAAAAACAAAAATTACCAATGGGTGTATAAAAACCATGTAAAGAGCAGAAATTATTGTTAAATCCAAAAATCAAAGTAAAAAGATCATAAACATTTAAAATACCCAGCAAAACAAAGTGAAATGCAGGTACAAAAAAAAAGAGTCATCATATAAAAGGTGTCCTGGGGTAAGGGGCTTGAATGGTAATGATAAGAACTAAGATAAATACAAATGTTCACTGTTAAAAGCTGGACATGCAATTAAAATGTGTTTTATAGTTGAAATGGTGTCATAAACTTGCATTTTAAGTTCGTCGTCTGCCCGTAAAAGAAATAAATGTATAATAAACAAATGGCCTAAGCAGAGCTGAGCAAGTACAACTTCCACCTTGTGATTCCTATGAAAACATTATTGCCATAGTTTGACAATAGGCTTGACCTCAAAGAGCCTGTTCACAATCTGGTTTGACTAAGATTTCTGCCACTGTTCGTGGCATCTGTCAAGTCATTGTCCCATGTTATGCCAACAAAAGATAATGGTGGTTGTGGCTGCCATATGATGGAGCTGCTGATTGATTTGAAAGAACAGGATGAGGTAGAAGCCTGTAGCAAGCTACTGTAGTGCACACAGCGATGATAATTGCCCCATGCCTGTGATTAGGAGACTTATATTGTTGGCCCTACCGCTCTCAATAAACTTTTACTCTTTAAAAAACCTACTAATCATTTCCTCTCTGCAGGTACATAGAATATGAGGACACTGCATAGAGATTATTCTCTAGATGTCCTCATACAGGAATTCTAGTGTTATAACCAAGATATTCTGGGTTTGCAAAAGACCAGATGGACAGGTAAAAGTCAGATGCTAAAAAAAAATTTTAATTCTCTTTTCAGGGAGGGAGGATGGAAATAACCTCTTTGTAGGTTTGCTTCTCAGCAGATACACCAGTGATGCTCTTCTAGGACATGACTGCATTAATAGAAGACTTCTTACAGCTAAACTTAAAACAAAAATTAGACTTGAATATCATCTGTTGTTATGCCCCTATAGAGAAATCTGATGGGAATGGAAAGGTCAATTTTTACAGCCAGCTTCAGGATATTTTGAATTCTGTGAAGGAGATATTTCTCTTGTGCTAGGTGACCTCAATGCTAAAGTTGGTACTGACTCTGACCTTTGGGCAGGAGTTTTAAGTTCCTTTGGCAATGGGAATGTCTCCTACAGGTAAGTAAACTTAATGGTTTGCATATAATTAACACATACTACAAACACTGAGACATTTATAAAATAAACACGGGTTTCACCTGATTGGCTGTACAGGAATATGATAGATTATATTTTAAATAACAGCAAATGGGCCAGTTCAGTTAGGAATACCATATCATATAGGGAAGCCAAAATTTGGCTTTACCATTACCTGCTCAAAACAACATGTTGCAACAACATTAAAGAGAACTTTTAACACTAAAGTTCTGAAAGATCAAGATATAGCCAAAGCATACTATGATTCATTATTTAGTCATTATGACAATAGAGCTTTGCTTACTGATAAAGCTGATAAAGAATGGGATCAGTTTAAACAGGCTTTTCTTGAAACCAACAGTACCCTTTTGGGTAAAAAGGAACAGAGAAAATAATTATTAAAGTTCTAAAGCTATGTAACCTATTTACGAAAGAAGGAAGTGCAGGAATAATATGAATAAACACCCTACTGACAGATGGCATTAGAAGAGCTTAATAAACATGTAAAGGATTAGTTAGCAGCTGATAAGGATCTTTGGCTTGGCTAACAAAGCAGAAGAAGTTACACGGGCGTTTCTACAGCAGAGGTTGTACCATGCACCAAATAGTTAATGTTTTGTGTGGGAAAATGCAGACAGAAACAAAGGGATTGAGGGATAAACATGGTAAGGTGGTTGAAGGTTCTGTCATGGTTAGGTGGGCTGAGCACTATAGAGATGTTCTAAACAATGTGATAATTTCTACTCACATCGTTTGCAATGAGGATAGATGTATGGTAAATACATATGTATTTACTATTAATCATAATAGCTATTGGCTGATTTTGGTACAGCATTTCCCACAAAAGACTGAAAACAGTCCCAAGTGGGATGGCCCAACATGAATCATAATTTAGATGCATAATGTACGGTTAATCAAGCAGGGCATAATAGGTAGGATGTTCAGAATAAAAACCATATTTTAAAACTACTAAATTTTGTTTAGTTATGCATTTTTTATTTCAAGTTTTTCTAGATCCTTTAATATTAATTCTAACACAGGCAATATACAGAAAGCCAGGTGCAATAGTCAGGCCTAAATATTCCATGCTGTTAAATATTAAAATTCAAAATTTAAACAATTCAATAAATACAAAACAAAAATCTTCAAGAATCTAAAATAATATAATACAGAAAGATCACAGTGAAAATGTCATTCAAAATATATTAGTCCCTTTATTTCAATACACTTCATTTCATCTATATGATGCTAACGAGTGCTTTGTAGAAAAGTGCAGCAGATGGTAAAATAAGCATACAAAATAACTTTCAGATATTTATACTTCCTAAATTTCATATGCTACAAACTAATGTGAATTTGAAAATAAACAAACAACGTGAAAAATCAAGCACTGTAATAGACAGTATAATGTCTATTAAAGTGCTTAATAGTTGTTCGTTTTCAACCATCAAGCTCACATTATAAGTGTGTGAAATTTAGTAAATAAAAATATCTGATGCTTATTTTACCTATTTATTCTACCATCTATACACTTTTCTACAAAGCATTCTTTAATATCATATAGATCAAATGAATTTTAGTGAAACAGAGGAATTAATATATATTATGAATCTAAAATAATTTAAATTGCAATCAACCTTGTCAAATATTTGTTCAAATTCAACACACAAATAAGTTTAGAAAACTTGCTTTGCCACCAGAACAAAGCCAGAATTTCCAAATTCACCTTCATATTTATTTAATGCATTATTAGTAGATGAAGAACTTAAAAAATTAAGTCCAAAATATGGTTTCCATTTTGATTTATGCACATTTATAGACGTATATTAATTTATGATTATTCTTTTTGTACTCCATCAAATTAAACACAACTTCTAAGTTATGAATTGTAGAATATATCAACACATATAACTCCATGTGCAAAATACATTCAGCTTCATTTCTTAATTTTCAAATATTATTTATTACTTGTAGCTGCAATTTAATACAAGTGTATGGCAGCGTGCTTACTATAGAATATTACAATTAAAAATGTTTACAAAACTAGTTTCTAATTTTTTTTATCATTCTTACTGTGAAACATGTTTACATACAACATTTCTAAACACTAACAATAAAAAGGATTTAAGTAATTTAAAATCATTTGCTAACAAGAATACTTAAATATTACCTTTGTCACAAGCAAGATGAGCTAAGAGAGCAATAGTTTGTATTGTTTTACCAAGTCCCATTTCATCAGCTAGTATCCCATTAAGCTTCTTATCATGCATTGCAAAGAGCCAATCTAATCCAATATGCTGATATTCTCGAAGCTGGTGTTTCAACAAAAAAGGGATCTTTGTATACACCTAAAGTAAAATTTTAAAAAAAGCATATATATATATTAATTTAATAATTTGCATTAAATTTTCAATTTTGACATATTTATACTTTATATTAATTTTCTTTCATATCATCTAAAATTAAAATATTTAAAATACTTTCATATTACCTTCTTAGCAACAGGAAAATTGTATGAAAATGAGTTTCAGAATGTTCTTCTATTGTGGAGCAGACAGTATTACAACTATAAATCTTCCAATATGAATTAACACTGAACAAAAAAAGTAATATACCATGCAGTAGAACAGGGACAACAAACATTTTTGATCTTGTGGGCCAAATTTAGAGAAATCAGAGAATATTTTCAAACTTGCATGCCAACATTACAAAAATGCTTTAAAATGCTGTTTATACCAGTTAAGGTTACACATTTCCTTATCATTCAAAATACTAAGTTTTAGATTCCACCAATATAGAAAGAGAAATTAAAAAATGAAACAGGCATTTATTATAATCAAAATGATTCAAATTCAAAATTCCCACACAACCTTCTCATTGCATCATTGATGCCACCATGATCAGAATTAAGTGAATTTTCACTGGCTGAACTCTCATATATAGCAGCAGACTTAGTGCACTTAGTTTTATGATGCCATATCACTATAGGAAATAAAAAAATGCAACACTTGCAAGAAGTTATGAAAATGTGACAAAATTTTGGGAGGCCTTGGGTTGTTTTGCCTCTGAGTGGCACTTTTTTGCACACCATGGGCTAAATGGCCAGGTCACATGGACCCCAAAGGCTCAAAGGTTGGGGGAGGAGACCCACTGGAACAGCTGTTGGGTGACAGATGGTAGCCTCCCGTCAAGGCCATCCAGCGTGTTCTTTAATGTGCACAGGGTATGGCTCTCCTGCACACGGGGCCACGGTTTAGCGTCCAGGACGGCGGCCTTTACAAGCCCATCGGTGTCCCCTACTGACCGTGGGTAGGGCGGGGAGTTTTGCAGATTTTGGGAGAAAGTAGTATATGGAAATGATTAGGTTTGCAAGATGATAAAAATGATTGGACAGGTGCGAGCTGATGTCACATGTGCGAGCAGTCAAACACACATGAAGGCAACCAAATCTCCCTGGTTGACAAAACGTTGTGGAAATTGTTCTAAACTGCTAAAGATGCTCTTACGCTGATGTTGACAGCCATTCCAACAGTTAACAGACTTTGAGTGTGAAAGAATCATCGGGCTTAGAGAAGTTGGTTTGTCATACATAGAGTGGCCAACCTTGCTGGCTGCAATCCCAGCACCATTGTACACATATGGTGTCAATGGGTTCAAGAAAGGATCCAGCATGCCGACAAGGATCAGGAAGACGATATATGACCACGGAGCCATAGGACCACCATTTGTGACACATGGCATTTCATGGCAGATTCGTGACTACAAAACACAACTGCAAAGGGATTGGCAACAGGTAACACATCGAATACCTACCAGGCAGAAGGTAAACAACAGGCTTTTACAGTTTTCATTGCGAGCCTATCATCTGGCATTGTGTTTGCCCCTCACATCTGCCCACATGCAAGCACGTCTTCAGTGGTGTTGCCTCAGACAGAATTTGAATGAACAAGAGTGGAGTACCGTGGTGTTTAGTGATGAATCTAATTTTTGTCTTGGTCAACATGACGGTAGATGTGTTCACTGTCATCTAAGGGAAAGGAATGCCATCCAGTGCGTGAGATATCGTCACACAGCTCCAGCACCTGGTGTGGGGTGCCATTAGTCGGACATCTCAGTCAGAACTGGTCGTCATACGGAGATCTCTAACTGCCAGACAATATGTTACCAACATTTTGCAGCCAGTGTCTTCCCATTTGCTCAGCAGCATGGAACCTTTTACCAGCAGGATAATGCTTGTCCCCTAACAGACCACATTAGTCTGCAATATCTACAAGAGCAAAATGTTCAGGTACTACGATGGCCAGCATGCTCACCAGACCTATCACCTACTGAAAAAGTCTGGAACACGATGGGCCAACAGCTCCAACAATACCCAAGAGGTGCGTCAATGACTGTCGCTGAAATGAAACAGTGACTTCGCAGGAAGACATTATAGAGCTATATGATAGCCTTCCCTGCCGTGTTGAATGCATTGCTGCAAGGGAAGTTCAACATCATGCTATTAGACCACTTTACTGGGTAAGTAAAGTGGCAATTTCCCATATTTTTTTTCGATAATGTAATAAATCGCACGTCAGTAATGTTAATGTAAGCAATCGCACTCTTTAGCACATCTGTGTATGCTAACAGTTGCCTGCGTTTCAATAAAATGCATTAATCCTTCCAGGTATTGCAATTTTTTTTTCCTGTTGTGTAGTTTGCAATGTGCACAACTGAAATACTAATTATAGCAACATTAGTTACCATCTTGCCACCAATGATTCATCTATAAATATGTATTAAGTTGCTAGGACCACTTTTTTCAATTCTTTACACTACTAGCCATAGATTTGTATTTCTCGTTATCCTTCAATAGTGTACCAACAAAAATCATCACCTGACATAGGTTCACCATCACTGTGGTAGAAGATTGATGAATAAATATGCCATTAAACCTTAACTTCTGAGTTTCAAAGAGTGAACTATGCACATGAAAAATGGAAATTTAGAATCAAATAAAATTACTAACAAATATAAGGTCCATACACTAAAGGAAAGAGTCTCTAATTCGGATTGAAAAAATATCAGAATTTCAGAGAAAAAAGAACGTGAATGGAACTATTTTTATTTACGTTTGTTAATGGAATTCTTTCATTTTTTTTTTACCTTTTCCTGAACTATTTCATTATTACAAAACATATATTTTATAAGTACACTAAAATTCACAGTATGACAAATAAAATAATTTTAAAGAAATCAGAATTGTTGAGAGAGAGAGAGAGAACCCAAACCTTCTAATCACAGAAGAATGCATTAAATTCTGCATAATAAAATATACATATATTTACTTGAAATGTTACAGTTATACATGTTCCTCCACCATTAAAGGCAGAAGCCATCACTGATGGAACTTCAGGCACCAATTTTAAAAATGAACCTTTTTAAGAATCAGATTCAAGTGAGAAACAGATAAGAAATCTGTTTGAATGAAATTACTTTTTTTTACTGAATCTGATGGAAGATCTTGTGGATCTCTTGATAAAGCCCATCAGTGCAGGAAGTTCTATCATGTTCAAAGTTACTATATGGTCAACAGCGTGGTCCAACCTGTGGCCCTTGTACTTATTTGGGTGGCCCTCTTCTACGGTTTTCACTAATAGAAGATAAACCAATAGCATAATTTTACAAAAAAAAAAGTGCTGCTCAGAGGTAAAACAACTCAACCTTTTCAGGATCAGAAATACTCTGAGAAGTTTTATCAAACCCAGCAGTGGAAAATCCAACAAATTCTTCATTATCAGAATCATCAAAATACTTCCCCCCAAAAAAATCATGATTTTGGAAAGCAAATTTCCCAAAGTTTCTTCCATAAATGAAGTAAAATGTTCAAAAATCTAAATTTAAAATCTACACTAATTATAAAATGTATAAACTAAAAATTACTTTAAAAACATTTCTTACAGGTGACGATACAAAGGTTATGCAAGTTGCAACAAACTAAACAAATTGTCTAAACTGGAGAGATTTCTTTCTGACGTATTTATTCATACATTAAGGAAAATATCATTCTGAATTTAACGTTGATCAATTAATTCCAGAAAGTTCAAAGCATCAATTAGAGGGGATCTTGATCGGCGGCTGGTAGCTCAGTGGTCCAGAGCACCTGTCACATTATCAGGAGGTCGTGGGTTCATATCACACCCTGCTCAAGACAATTTTCCTCCAAAATTGATCGATGCTAAATTCAGTGATATCTTCTATAATATATGAATAAATATGTGCAGAAAAAGAAAATCTCTTCAATCTAAAGAATTGTATACTCAGAATATACTTGCCATCTTCATGACATGCTTGTCATTGTTTCTTGAGGCTGAGAGCAGCTGGGTTGGGTTGTTTTACCTCTGAGCGGCACTTTTTTGCATACCATGGGCTAAATGGCCAGGTCACATGGACCCCGAAGGCTCAGAGAAGGATGGGGGAGGTGACCCACTAGAACAGCTGTTGGGAGACAGATGGTAGCCTCCCGTCAAGGCCATCCAGCATGTTCTTTAACGTGCACAGGGTATGGCTCTCCCACACACAGAAACACGACTTAACATCCCATCTGATGGACGGCGGCATTTCCAAGCCCATCGGTGTCCCCTATTGACCGTGGGCAGGGCGGGGAATTCTGTGGAGATAAATCTCAACACTGACCCAGCTGGGACTCGAACCTGGGAACTACAGATTACGAGCCTGGCGCGCTACTGACTGAGCCACCCCCGCCCCAAAAACAGCAGCTGGGACAATACCTTCATGAGACATAGAGAATTGTGTACTGTTAGTAGAAAGTTCACAGCATCAATTAGAGATCTTGATCAGCAACTGGTAGCTCAGTGGTCCAGAACACCTGACATGTTATCAGGAGGTCATGGGTTCACATCCCATCCAGATCAAGACAATTTTTTCCTCTAAAATTGATTAACATTAAATTCAGAGTGATATCTTCCTTAAAACAATTTGTCACTTCAAAACCAAAACTTCCTTCTGCTTTTTTCCACAGCTTTGGAAAATTAATAAAAAAATAAATACCACTTTAAGCAACTGCTTACCACAGATTCTAACAGGAGCCTATCAGTTTATATGCCACAGTAGAAGATCTGTGAGGAGTGCAAGATCTCAGCAGAAAACAATTGCACACATCCATTCCTTAAATGGGGCTCAAACCCAAGTCCCTTTGATCAGTAGCCAAGCATGCTAACTGCCCGGCCACAGAACGGCTTTTGGATAATTCAAAAATATTATTTTTCAAAACTACAATATATATTTAACAAAGTGTAATATATTTTAATAAACAGCAAAATAATTTTAAAACCAGAAATACTGTAAAAACTACAATGCTTAGATAAATGCATCAATATAAAATAATGCAAATACCTTCCGTTTAAAAACATCCATTTTCATCGGATTTCTTTTTAAGCAAAAGATTAAGAAAAAGGTGAATGGCAACAATTTAAAGAATGCTCTCAGTGAAGCTTTAATTTGGAAACATTACCTAAATGAAAATGATCTAGTAAGGAACTCAGTTTCACTATTACTTTCAGTACACTAAATTAACAGCTTTGATGACTGACCTTTGAGAACCTGCAAAGGACCTTCAGGTTGTTTTACTTCAGTTCAGAGTGGCACTATATTTGCACAAAATGGGCTAAATGATCTGGCCCAAAGGACTATGAGAATGCAGAGAAAGTTGGGGGGAGGGAATCCACTGGACAACTGTTAAGACAGATGGCAGCTTCCCTATCAAGTCCATCCAGGGTGTTCTTTAACATGCACAGGGTATGATTCTCCCATACACAGGACCATGGATTCACATCCTATCAACAGACAGCAACTTTCCAAACCTATTGGTGTCCCCTACCGACCAAGGGCAGGGTGGAGAATTTTGTGGATATAAATCTCAATGTTGGTTGAGGTGGGATTCAAACCTGGGAACTAGAGAAAACCATCCATAATATGCAGTGTCCAATTTGCTCATGTTTAGCAATACACAATCTGCAGATTACATCAGAAATGTACACAGATTTCATTCTTTAATTTCAGTGATTCAAAAGAAATGTAGCTCAAAGGTCTCATTTTTGTTCTTTTGTCCCTGAAGTAAAAAATCTGCATCAATGCATTTCATGTATGCTCTTTTTTTAATTTTAACAAATAAAACATGTACTTTTGATTATGCACAAAGTACTAAGTAAAACTAACCTGTGTTGTAGACAAAGTATTTCCTTTAGGTTGAAAACTCTCTGCAGTAGCAGCAATGTCCGTTATTTCTTTGCTTGGATTTTTGTTGTCTTCACTTACAGATATTTCCTCCTAAATCACAAATTCTCATTTACAAAATAATAATTAACTGAAGCAAAATTGCAATCAGAAACTAACAATTATAATTTCAGAATAGAAAGAACTGGTATCTTTGCACATATTTTATTTCATTATCCAATTTATTCCATTTAACAAATTGCTATCTTATCTATTTAATATAATTACATGTGAAGAGTTAGACGAAAACTTGAATTTTAAAAGTGGGATATGATTCTACTATGTCAGATGATCAAATACAATATAATTTAAAAATATGGACAATTGGCAAAATATACAATCAGAGCATACACTGACATATGAAAAATGATGTAAAAGAATGGTCAACAGTTGCTAGAAGTTACAAGTGATACAATTAGAAATAATAATAAAAAAACATATTCTTACAGCCTTATAGTAATAGACCTTTGAATCATACTCTAATGATAGTATCTTATGTTATCAAAATATTGTGGATCATCTTTAATAACATTTGTCAGAACTCAATTTTACAGCTAGCTCTTTGTTTTAATTTCTACATTTGTTATGTTTTCCTACAAATAACTATATTCTCCAATTTAAAATGCAGTGCAGATTTACAGTGAAAAGTTCCTTATTTCACTAATACAATTTATTATAACACAACACAATCTGCTATTTACCAATTACATTTAGTATAAATGTTCGTAGGAAATGCAGAAAGGTTGGGTAAACCTAAGAGAAGTTAGCATTTAAAGCAGTGGTACTCTACAAACTATTCAGTAGTAAAATAATATCACATTTCTGTTAATAATAAATCTTTAAAAGGTGTCTTTATCTACAAAATAAAATCTTCAGATTTCCAACATATAAAGGAAACATTTTAAAACTTCTCTATATAAAACAATATAGTTTTATACATTTTCTCAGCAACATTTCACTAAGTAAATATTTAACTTTATTTTATTACAAGAATATTTTACATAACTAAAAGGAACTAATAAGAACTATATATCAGGTGTTTAAACTTCTAGGGTTCAGGATGAAGTATCATTTTCTGTAGATGCTCCAGAAACTGAAACCCTAATATAGCATTATCATTAGAATACATTCTAGGTCACAGCCAATTTGCATAGTAATGTATTTTGAGTGGTTGACATTAGTGCTGTGGCTGTTTATAACCACAACAAAATGCAATGCAAGCAAATCACAGTTTGACTATGAAAGGTGCAATATAGAGTTTTGGTGAAGCAAAATGTCATGCAAAGTTGCAATGTGGAGACTTCTACACATGAACATAGATAGAGCTGTGCATAACCTCCACTTTCATCCATCTTACAGTCAAGTGGTACATGAGGGGTATATTATTTCCATATAAACTGTTTAAAAGTGCAAGCGTTACAGAAGGTAATGTTTCTATGATATCTTGATTTTGGATACTTTCTAGTCAGATTGCACAACAATGAGGATTGGCCCTGCAACATCCTGGAGTCCTTTTCATGAAAAGTTACCTCTGAGTGACACCTTTTTGCACACAACAAAGCTAAATGGCCAGGTCACAAGGACCCCAAAAGCTCAGAGAAGGTTGGGGGAGGGGGATACTGAAACAGCTGTTGGGAGACATATGGTAGCCTCCATCAAAGCCACGCAGAGTGTTCTTTAACATAAACAGGGATGCAAGGTTGGAAATACCAAAACAATCCTAGAACTTTCTTTTTTGGTAAAAAAAAAAGTAAAAAGCAATTCT
Organism: Ryuthela nishihirai; assembly: GCA_038380435.1. NCBI lineage: Eukaryota > Metazoa > Arthropoda > Arachnida > Araneae > Heptathelidae > Ryuthela > Ryuthela nishihirai. Next base: position 14,607,504 of record JAWZYU010000008.1, read on the forward strand.
TGTAATTTCCCTGTGAATGGCCACCAGATTCGTCAGATCTAAAATAGAGCATGGCTATCTAAAACAGAGTTTATCATAGCAATGGCAAAACAATACCAGACTTGAAGGCAGCAATTATCAGAGAGGTCGTGAAAATATCAGGAGAAACGCATATGATCACTCACATACAATACGAATTTTACTCTGCTGAAAACATAATGTTGGTGCATATATTGAAAAATGCAGGTTTTTTTTTTCCGGGTGCACTAACAACCATTTTTAAAGCATTAAAATCATCACATTGAATAAATACATTGTGTTAACATTTACTTACACCTGGTGCAAATGATTGAACTATATCAGTTTAACTGGCTACAGCATTCTTGGAACACATGCCCACAATAATGTTGTTCTAAAGTTTCATGAACAGCCAGAGATACATTTCCACACACCTCAGAAGTTATTTTACAAACCCAGCTATATAAGTGTCATCACTGGTTATTAGAATCACCTATTTATTAGAATAAATTTTCTGAAAACAATGTGATAAAGCCCTTATAAAAGCTTATAATTTCATTGCATATTGTGATCAGATAATGGAATCGGTAAACTATGTTGAATTGTTTGCCTTAAAGCCACAAAAATTTTGGAAGTCAGATCAAATTTATCAGAAACAGTTCGTAGTGCTAAGACATTAAAGACTAAAAGCTACTCTTATAATCCTTTATGTTAACTGAAACAAAAAGGAAAAGTTGACACTTTGGACATCAAGGTTAAATACAGTTCTGTTAACTAGAAATTGCCATCAACACAATATTAATTAGATTCACACATGCATGCTTTTCAGTTAAATGAATTCAGACACCAAGGGGACATTTTTATTGGAGGATTTTAACAATTTTCATAAAAGTACAGTCGTATGACTTTTCTCCCCTTCAGTTTAGTACATTTTGTGATTTTTAAAACTGTGTCAAAATAATTTTTTTATCATTTGGCATATTTTACAAAATATGCATATAGAAATTTCATATTATTCAGAAATTTCCTTTCTATTCATATGTATGAAAATATTTTGGTCCATTAGCTTTTTTTTTCCCTAAGAAATTTTCATTTGCTTTTCTAGATCCCTACTATATCCCTTTGAAAAAAGTCATTAAAATTAATGCACTTCTCATTTTATATTTTATTTTCATAAAAACCAGAATTAAAAGTTATTTAATTTGGTATATAACATGCCCTATTCAATTTTATTAGTCATTTGGCAAAAAGTTCTGAAGTTTACTATTTTTTGACTGAGCACAGATGAAAAAAAAAAGCCTGGCCACTGATACAATTCAGTTTTTCAGGCTTGTAAGAGTTAAGGTGGTCTCAATGAATGCCCTAATCAACAAATTTGCCAAAAAGTTAAGAGTTAAAACAACAGATGGAGGACTAAATTGAAGGGGGAGATAGGAATAACTGCATTAATTACACACTTAAAGCCCAGAAAATATCTTCAATACTGACGGAACAGGACTATGCCACAGTCACTTGGAACGGCAGTAGAAGTTTGAAAAATGCTGTAGCTTCTAAACAAAAGAAAAATCAAAGACAGTTAACTGTGTTGTTAACTTGCAATACGACCAGAACTTTTAAAACAAAATCTATTGTTGTACGCAAATGTAAATTGTCTATATGATTTAAAGCTGTAAAACACCTTCATGTTCAGTACTAAAAATGGCATTGGACACTTTCCAAAAATGACACTTTTAATTTCAATTTTTAAAAAACAATTTAAAATCCTTGTAACATTTTAATAATAAAAGCAAAAATTGTAAACAAGACTTTTCATTAAGCCTTAACATGTCCATAGTTAACTTTAAAAAAAAAATGAGTGCTAAATAGAATTCAAATTAAATTTGAATTATTTTACTCTTCAGAAGTAAATGTTCTTTTATTTGGTACAAGAAAATATACCCAGCATTGCTCGAGTCTGAAACTCTTTAGAATATATGGCACTCCCTACGTCACAAGCTTTCATTCGGATGGTTTAATTTTTCTCCCTCTCTTTTAGGGAAGAAAAGAAATGTATATATTTCGTGGGACTTTATGATCCTCCATGTGTCAGAAGTTTCAAAACAAAAAAAAAAACAGAATTGGTTCGCTCAGATAATGAACTTTTCAAATCATTTCGTAACTACCAGAGTCCATCGGATAGTTTACCAAGCATGTTATTTTACAGAAAAAGAAAATTAAAAATGGCCAGAGTTGCCTAAAAAAATGTATATATATATATACACTACCAAAAATAATTATTATTATTGAATAACACTATTATTTAACGTATTAAAACTTTTATTAATTAACATATTACGTTCATAACTTTTACATAGTTTTAAAATTAATGATTTTAATTTCTGATATGAATTCTTAGTTTTAGAAGCTTTGATTTTGAGAATCTCATGTTCCGCTTGTGCTTATACAGAATTAGAAATTAGTTTGATGCATTCTTTATTTCGAATTTATTGGTGGCAAGTTATTTTGAATAACTTTGAACCGTTAATGTTAAGTCTATGGGAATTTTGAGAAATTCAAACTCGCCCACCCCAGCAGGTTGCATGTAGACTATATTCTTTCCCTGGGCGAAGAGAACGTTCATGCACAGTTTCGTGCCTCTAGTTCTTCTGGAGGCCAAGTGCATAAGTGGACAGACACACAAACTTTCTTCTTTATATATAAGATGTAACATGACTTATACATAAGTATTAGTCACTGCATGACAAGGTTCCAAAGTTCATTTGTTTTCTGCTGAAAAAAGGTAATATTTATCTTGACTACAGTTACCACCCCCCCCCCCCCGCCCAAAGGGGTACTGTGCGAATCAGTTGGGACAAGCGAAGCCTGGAGAAACTCTTCGATCCGGCCACATCGAGCAATCCCCCACCCATGGTCATGTTTTGGGGGTGTTTCACAGCTTCGGTCCACAGACGTTTCACCCCATTGAAGGAATGATGGACAGCAAAAAGTACATAGGTGTTCTGGAGGCGAAAATGGTCCCACCACTGCAGAAGCTGTTTCCTAATGGCAATGGGGTATTTCAACAGGATCTGGCTCCATGCCACAATTCTAAGCTTGCTAAGAGCTTCTTTACCCAGCAACATTTGAAGGTATTGGAGTGGCCAGGAAATTCACCCGATCTAAACCCCATTGAAAATTTGTGAGCCATTATTAAAGCGCGCATATCTAAGATGGATTGCACGACGAAAACCAAAATGATAGTGTCATGAAAGTGTGGTACCATGACCCTGAAGTGAAGAAGATGTGTGGAAAGCTAGTGGCATCAATGGTTGAGAGGGTGAAGAAGAAATTAAAGCTATGGGGGGTCACATTCACTATTAACTGCACTATTAAACAAATAAATATTTCAGTTGTGCCTTTGTTACTGCATTTTCCTATTGTCCCAACTAATTTGCACAGTACTGTATATACATATATAATAAATAAATAACTTGATGGTAATCGTAAAAGACTGGAAATTTCATCAGAGAAACAACTGCATGACTTTGACAAATTAGCAAAGAGAAAATGCAAAAACGAAAAGCTTGATGATGCAGGAATATTAATTGGCTTGATGGTGATAAATGACACTCTTGGGAAAAGTGGCACATGTAGGATGAGTTACTAAGCTGAGTAAGATAATTGCTGAGTTACTAAGCTTATATACAATTGAATGAGCTGAGTTACTAAGTTATATATAATTGTACATGGAGTTTTGTATATCTATTACTAAATTATATTTATGCACTCTTAGTTCTGTAGTGTGAAATTAGAGTTTCTACATATCAATTGTGTTAATACAAATAAAATACCTTCAGTGCTATCTCCAAATGTCTGGCACCATGGTTCTATTGCCAAGGTTTTTACTTCTGACTAACAGGGTCTGCTGATGTTGCTTTTTCCTTAAATTCACACTTCTTTTTTACCTCTCAACCATAGGAAAATGCAGTAACAAAGACACAACTGAAATATTTATTTGTTTAATAGTGTAGTTAATAGTGAATGTGACCCCCCTTAGTTTTAATTTCTTCTTTCATCCCCTCAACCATTGATGCCACTAGCTTTCCCACACATCTCCTTCACTTCAGGGTCATGGTACCACACTTTCATGACACTTTCTATCATTTTGGTTTTCGTCGTGCAATCCATTTTAGATATGCATGCTTTAATAACGCCCACAGATTTTCAATGGGGTTTAGATCAGGTGAATTTTGCTTTAAGCAGCAAAACCTTGAATAATTTTTATGATCAGCAAAGAACACATGAGACAGAAGGAAAAATATTGAATGGAAATCGACAAGAATTGGAGCTATGCAAGAAAGGTACTATGTTGGTATACCACTGCACCATTTTTGTGTAGAAACCAGAATTTCACATGAACATAACAGTCATAACAACATGGAATAAACAGTCATAAATACAACTTAGTAATAGGATATTAAGATTGTTTCCTTAGTCTTTTTTGATTAGTTTCAATTACTGTTAATTTTTTATTAACCTTAACAAACATCGCATGAGTGTAAATCAAATTAAGAACTCGCTTCAAAGAGTTTCTATCACTTAGTGAACTGGATTGGTTACAGGTCTGTGTCTTTGCTAAGGTCTAAAAGTACACTTTTCATATCTAATACCAGCTTCGATAGAAGTCTGTAATTCTTTAAAGTGAACAAATAAGTTTACAAAAAATCCAACATTTTAATAATATTTACATATTATACAGCTATTAAACTATCGTCCAAAATACTAATGGTGATAAACTTACCAAATAGGAGAAAACCTGAACAATAACCATATTAGGTCAACATAATTAAAAACCTTAAAGGGCATTATTGCATACTTTTTTTTTTTAATTATGTTACACTCACCAAAGCACATTACCTGATAGTTTTCTTTATGTGGTGATATTAGATATTCCATTCCAACATCAACTTGGTCTAAAGCATCGTAAGAATCATTTTCACATTCTACCTCCTCTTCCTTTTCGTCACATGAGGAGCCTGGTAAAAAATGTAATAAACAAATCAAGGTAGAAATTCAAAGCAATATAATAATCCAGTAGAGTAAATAAGCAAATCTGAAAAATTCAATTATCTTTCAGACTCAAATGTGGGTTTCTGTGGTAATGTGTTAGTCACTCAATCAATTCAAGTATCATGATGGTTGAATTTTTAATATTTACTTATTTCTTGGAAAATATATGATAGGAAACCAAGAAATATAAATTCTAGCTTTATCAACAACTTACTTTGTATGTGGCATGATAGCTGGTGCTAGGTGTGTCAGTTCTAGTATCTCCCAAATGGAGATATCTCCTGGACATTTCATGCACAACCATTTCTACAGTTTACCGAGAATGGTGCAAAAAGCAAAAAACTACCAGTGATTGCCAATAATGTGGACAAAAACAGCTTGTAGATCGATCAGTGGGGTCAGAGGAGACTGGTGAGAATCATCCATGCAAACAGATGGGCCACAACCTGACAAATCACTGAAGAATTAAACATTGGTGTGCAGAAGGTAAGCTCCGAATGCACCACATATGCAGCCCTGTAGTGAATGGGCTACAACAGCTGCCAAGCAGGTCAAGTGCTGATAATGTCAGCGAAGAACATGAAAAAGTGTTTTCTAGTAGGTACAAAAGCATTAATACTGGACTATTGAGGAGGGGGAAAAGGTAGGCAGGTTGGAAAAATCAAGGTTCCTTTTCACCATGCTGATGGAAGGATTAGAATTTAGCACAAGCAACATGAGGTCATGGGACCATATTGTCTGGTGTCAACAGTACAGGTTAGTTGTGGTGGTATGGGGAAAAAAAAAACCCTTAATATCCATCACAAATTAACCCCTTGATATCCATCAAAGGACATCATAATGTCAAGGCTTATTTCAACATTTTTGCTGACCAAGTTCATCCCTTCATGGCTGCAGTTTATCCTCATTCGGATGGACACGTTTAGCGTGATAATGCAACTGCTTACAAGGCATGTATCATCACCGAATAGTTCCAGGAACATGATGAGTTTTCCTTTCCTCATTAGCCTGCACATTCTCCAAATCTAAACCTTATCAAGCATCTTTAGCATGAGGTAGTAAAGGCTGTTTGCATTGAGACTGTGCCACTATCCAATTTGCAACAACTGCATGACAAAACCGTTTTCACGTGGTACAATATTCCTGCACAATGCATCCAGCATCTTGTAAGTTCCATGCTCCGAAGAATTTGGGCTTTTCTGAAGGCTAAAGGAGGTACAACACATTACTTGGTAGGTGTATATAATGGGTTGTTGGTTGTTTTACCTCTGAGCAGCACTCTTGCACACCATGGGCTAAATGGCCAGGTCACATGGACCCCGAAGGCTCAGAGAAGGTTGGGGGGAGGGGACCCACTGGAACAGCTGTTGGGAGACAGATGGTAGCCTCCCGTCAAGGCCATCCAGCGTGTTCTTTAACATGCACAGGGTATGACTCTCCCGCACACGGGGCCACGACTTAACATCCCATCGGATGAACTGCGGCCGTTCCAAGTCCATCAGTGTCCCCTACTGACCACAGGCAGGGCAGGGAGTTTCGCGGAGATAAATCTCAACGCTGAGCCAGCTGGGACTTGAATCTGAGAACTACAGATTACGAGCCTGGTGCACTATCGACTGAGCCACCCCTGCCCCAGGTGTACATAATAAACTGGCATCTCGGTGTATATAAGGCCGTAAAATCAATATCCCATTTACCTAGGTAGGAGTGTATTTGTGCATGCCATAGTGATTTGTATGCAGTGCATTGATGGTCTACCTAGCATATTATTTGTGTTGTATGTCTGAGGACTCAGAAATATTGTGCACTGTATTTTGTGTGGTTTCTGTAAATTCATTCTGCTTAAGACTGGTACATGTAAGGGGATTGCAAGAGGAATAAATACTGTCATTTGTTATCAAAATCAGCTGAGTGTTATTTTTATGTTCTACCGTGTTGCCAAAGTAATTGCATTAGCCAATAAAATTTTTTTTCATACCCCGAAACAAAAATTGCAGATTCTAAAAGGAAATTGATGTGTTGATTCCAAAAATACCAATACTGTGCATATATCAGGTCTACATCAAAAGATATACTCAAATTTTAATAATGTAATGAATGACCAATTTTCAGTACCATAAAATACAGTGGACCTTCGTTATAGCGCTGCTCGCTATACCGTGCACTCGGTTATAGCGCGGGCGATGTTCGCGATAAGTTCAAACATGTTTATACAGGTCCGTGCAGCATTAGTATCGCATCGCATTTTATTGTTACTGCGTATTGAGTAATTGTGTATGTATTGAGTTCCTGCATGTATTTTGAATAGTGTTTAATTATTGTATGCATGATGAGTAAAAGAAAAGCTTACAGTGTGAAATTTATTGTGTCGCCACTGCGCCGCTCGGTATAACGCGGTTCACCTTATAACGCGGGTGTTGTTTCCCGCCCGACATGCGCGTTATATCGGGGGTCCACTGCATATATATATATAACATGCACTCTTCATGAAGTTTTTTCACATGAAAATACAATTTTGCTCATTTATATTATCATACAAGGTACAACATACCTTCTATGTGCCTAGAAATGCTTGCCACAATCGATTTTTTTTTTCTTCTTTCTTTTAGTCCATTATGCACTCTCTCTTAAGAAATCAACATTAATCTCCCAATCTTTGCAGTATTCCAATGGCCTTGGTAATGATTTTCCATTGTGCATATGCCCTGATGGAAGCATTCCCTTTGCTCATCACTCATATCATCATTCTCAAGCAGCAGTCATGGGCTACAGATGTCCAATCAAATTGTGCAATTTAGTTTTCAGGAAAGAAATTCAGATGTGAACATAGAAAATGAATTTTCATTTGGCAGCCCATATCTTTACAGTATTGTATAGTCTCAAGTTGACACCAGAGATTCATAATTGTGTTGTCATGCACACCACTTTCAAGAATCACCAAGCTGCCAGTTCAGTATCCTGTAGCTTCATCTCAAATACATCCCCCCCCCCCTTTCAGAAGTTTCTTTTTTTGAGGGTCCAATGAAAATTCTTTCTTTCAGTTTTGCACCTGTGCATAGATGAATCCACTTCCATTTTTATCCAAAGCCTTAATGAAATTCTTTGTTAACCGTAGTTTTATATGCAAAGGTGGGAGAACAGCTTTTATGTCCAACCAATAGAGTATATTTTACATTACTTCTTCTGGTTAAATATTCATTTCTCTTTTCCCATTGCTTCACAACATAATGCTTTTTCCATTGCCCAACTGTTCCACAAACGTAGAAAACAACAGTATTTTGTGAAACCTCCCTGTAGACATGTAAGTATTCCAATAACCTTAAGATCGCCATAGACATACCTAACATAATCATGGTGTTTTATTACACACAGAATATTCAACATACTTTCATATTTCTTTCAAGACAGTGGCATGAAGTAGAGGAACTGATGGATATTTATTTTCATTGTGTAGAAGCCTGTAAACTTAATTTTGATTCAATAAATTCAATAATACATTTGATTCAGTAAATATAAATCATCAATTATGATTGTGTTCAATGTCTAATTCTTTCATAAGACAATTATTATCTTTACAGAAATATATACTGTAATACATAAAGAAATATTTAGAATATGCTTCACTGCATTGTCAATACAGTAGGACCTCACTTTATGACATTTCACTTTACAACAATCTGCTCATATGACAATTTTCAATTATGACTAATACCCATTTATACAACGACACATTCACTCATACAACGGTTTTAGCGACATGATGCTGCCATGAATCAACCACAAAGTTGGGTAAACAGTCAAGTGGGATGATTGCATAGTAAAAATGCATACTGCATTAGTGAGTGACAGAAGTGCCATGAGCTACATTTCTTAGAGCAATACTTTACCATGCTGCTAAAAATCTTCTTGAACTTTCATCCCCGACCACTTCTGAATCCACACTGCTCATCACACAATTGTCTGTCAACCAGATTCTTAATTCTATTAAGCACAATCATGCGAAGAACTTTACCTGGAATAGAAAGTAGGTTGCTACCCTATGGTTATCAGAAGAACTACAATCACCTTTTTTAAAAATAGGGATAATAATAGCTCTGGTAAAATCCTTATGATATACAGAAAAAGAATGATGGTCTACCATTCAAACTTTGTTAGATACATATTTCTATAAAAGACTAACATCCTCTCAAATCCTATCTCAACCTTCAACATACACTCAAAGCCCTACTCAATCATCAAGAAGTCCATCCAAATCTCCAGCAAGAAAGCATTTAATGAAGACCAAGATGATCAGAACCTGTGCCATCCCCTACATTCTTCCTTCAATAATTTTTCATTTCTTAATTTTACATTCATCAGTCCCTATATGCCAAAGAAGAATAGATTGAGGGTAAGTATAGTGTTTATTTTATTCTAAATGCTTTATTTACTTCAGTTAAGCACATATATGACTGCTTAAAAATGTTATTACACCATTACATGCATCTACAAGTAAAAAAAAAAAGGCAATCATTCACTGTACAATGAAATTCATTATACAGCAGTGATCTGAAACCTAACATATCGTGTGACTGGGGTAGGCCTGTATACTGTTATTTTAGTTTCTGCTTCAAGAAATTTCCACTGTTGTAACCTGGAACTGAGGAGTTCAGCTTGTTCTTTGGTAATTTAAATCACAAACTAAGTCATTCAAATCACCTTGCACAATTGTGACATATTATGTTTCTAACAGGTAGTCCAAATCTTCAGAAGTTGATGGTCCAGTGGAGTTTGCAATACAAGAATTTGCACTATCTTCTTCACTGCTTCCTTCGGCCCATGACTTTGGGGTAACTGGTACTGGTAGGTCTTCACTATGTGGAACAGGCATTACTGCAAATATGTTCATATATTTGATGCTATGCTTGTTGTTTCTAGATATCTCTCAGTTTTTTGTCATGTAGAAATTGCAATCTTCAACAAGGCTACGAGATTCTCGCCACAACATAGCTACAGCAAAAGGCATACTTTCGAGTTTCCCAGTTAGCCACATCCAGATTTGTTGTGCAGGTAATACAGCACATAGGTGGAGCTTAGGTTCTGTTGTCTTCATTGCCAATCTTGTAACCAAAGTACAGAGAATATACATTTTAGTAATGCTGTAGTTTTCTTCGACCGAGTTTTCATTGTAAATCTCCAACATAGCAGAAAATAGTTTGGTAAAACAATACAATATAAGCAAAACACTCTAACAGATACACAGATGAACCGCATTGATGTTCTCACACCAAAGCTGAATCTCTCTCCATAACTGAAAGAGCTGTTGTGTGAGAATGTGCATAGTTCAACAATGATACTCTGAGACACTACAGCCATTCATCATCAAATCTGAACATTATTTGGTACACAGAAGAGTCATATATTTAATTAGTTGGCGAGTGTCGGTGCCAGATTCTAAACTCAGGAGGATGCAACAATATCAGTTTCCAAAGTAATATTTACAAATTATCACACACACATAAAAAACAATTTTTATTGCTTTCCCCGAAGGTCTATGTATGATGCTTTTAGAAGAATTTCTTCTGATATTGGTCAGTAATCATTAAGAGGTTTTTCATGTCTGATTTAAAACCTTGCTCTCATATTTGTTAAAGTAGTAACAATGAACAGCAACCAGTATCCACTGTCAACTATCAAAAAATAGACTGAAATCAAATATCTCACCACATAGTACCAAAAATGTGATGAAACTAATATAATCAATCACTGTGAGAAGAAATACTATACTGCAACCGCTGGAGGAGAATTTAGTTTGCTTTATCTCTTGAGTGGATTCTTTTTGGCACTCGGAAGTTGTGACCAGGTGACAAGAACTCCCAGGTTCAAAGCAGAGTTACAGCAGAAAACCATGATTAAATATGTTCAAGTCATATAGTGGTTCTATACAGACGTACAAAATCTGAAACCAAGATAATTAATGGAATTCTTATACATGTTCAAAAACAAAACATGCAAAACTTATTAATGAGATATTTAAAAAGCAACATAATATAAATAGAAGCATAGCCACTTTCACTCCTCACTTTCTCCCTAAGTCTAGAATACAAAGTTACCTTTCTCATCAGCTGGTGATAACTGAGCTTCCACCTCACTAATACTGTCATCAGATTCAGGAATTTCAAAATCACTTGCATAGGCTTCTGCATACTTTTGGTATAGTTCTTCAATTGGTAATTCATCTTTAAAATAAATATACTGTTTATTTATGAAGTCTAATTACATAAAGTGGCAAAAAATTACAATGAAAAAAACTTTGTTTTCAATGCAATTACTAAATATATGTATATTAAATATATATATATTCCTCTCTTACAATTTTATGGATAGGAAGTAAAAAATATAACAGCTAGTCCTGACTGTAGCAATCATGTTACAGATATGTTCACCATGAAGAAATAAAACTTCACAATACATTCCCCAATTAAAAAGGCTGTTGTATAAGAAAAAGCTTTGAAAATTTTAACCAAAAAAAATTATCTTGCACAAGGTTAATTATTAAATAAAATAAATTGCACTGCAAACAGCTGCTTGCCACAGAGATCTGACAAAAGTCTGTCAGTATAATTAATATGTCATAGAGATGACACATTTAAAATTTAGATCATATTAAAGTTTACAAATCAATAACTCAAAAATGTATAGAAACAGTGAGAAAATAATGGTAGGTGGTGTTATCTAGGTGACAGTGTGAAATACAGCTGACTCAATGATAGCACCACTAGTAGCATTAGAAGTTACTGAAACTATTAGTGTAATGAAAAGAGAAAATGAAAAAAAAATAATCAATTATTAATTGTAGAGCATCACTTAAGAAAAATATCAAAACAGTGAAATAGCAAGATACAAGTTCACAAAAATGGTGACACTTTTTGACAATAGTGATGAATTATATATATATAGTTTTATAATAGCTAAGAAAAGCTATAGAGGTAATTACACACTGTATACTTTTATAACTTTAGATATTTATAACTAGCTGAACAGTACCCAGCGCTGCCCGGGTACTTTTAATCTGTATATTCTTATTTTACCTGCATTAAAGTTAAATTTTGTAAGTACTCACTCCCCAACACTTTAATACAGATTTCAACATGAAGCAATTTGCCCAGTGTTTGCTTGGATCGTTGTTGATGTCAGCGAGCTCTCTCATAGACCGTGGCTTAGTTTCTGCATAAGCTATTGAAATTTTTATTTATGTTACCACAGATTTTGCTGCCTTATGGCTCCCACGATATTCTTCCACACAGATCAAATTTCCTGCACAGCATCCTCCGCGTTCCCCAGTGATTGGTTTAAAAATCAGGTTCCTGCTTTGCCCGTGTCTTCTTTTCTACACAAATTGTGACAGCTAGTATCTCACTTTTAATCTGCATATTCTGTTGTTTCCTGCACTAAAGGTTAATGAGCCCAGACATTTCCTCCCCCCTCCTCGACACTTTATCACAGTTTAAACATGAAGAATTTCCCAGTATTGCAAAGATCATTGCTGAGACAGCATGTGTTCTCAGAGCCGTGGTAAACGATCGAGATATTTATTTCATCAGATTTTGGCATTCTGTAATTCCCGACGTACTTTACTGAAAGGTCCCAAATTTCGTAGGCAGAACCCGCCCAACTGTTGGGTTAGAAAATCAGGTCCCAAGCTGCAATGGAATGCTCCAATAATGCCTTTGGAAATGTGGTGAATCTGGGAATGACAGCAGATTTAAATGCTATTTTAATTCTTTATGTTCACAGTTAAGGAGAAGGCAATGGCAGCAATAAATTTGACGGCAAATTCTCATTCCCCATAGGAATAGCATGGTAAATGTTTTTGCTTCCAGCAAGTCCCCATTTGGACTTTGACATGAAATTTGGCACAGCAATCCAAACCACAACCAGAAACATTCTCTGAAAATTTGAAGAGTGTACATTAATTTCACGATGAGTTATGGCTACCACAGACATCTTTTATTATATAGATTACAGTATTTGTCACACGAAAAGAAATCAAATTACATCACAATGAAAAGAATCTTTTTTTCTAGACCTTTAAACACACTGTTCATAACTCTATTCGCTAATCTGCAGTTCTGCATGTGGGTGATATATAGGCACTCTCTACATAAGATGATGTTAAATATGGTTGGAGACTAACTTCAGTATTACATGCATACTAAAACCCTCTAATACCTAAGACACTGCATAAGCATCAGGAAACAAATGTATAAATTTTTCCTGTTATCTGCTTGCAAAGGGTTCATGTTTCACTACAAAAGCAAACTTTAGAAAGGATCAAACTATTACATATCTTAATTTTATTCTTTAGATGTATATACCTAATTTCCTACACATTTTCTCAAAAGTCCCAGCAACAATGCCAATTCTGTTTATCTAATCTCACACATCATCAGTATCTGTTACACTTCCTGAAAAAATTAAACTGAAATGCGTGCTCAAGAATGTAAGTATTCAAAAGAGCTGTAGCACCACCAGCCAGACTTTTATTCTTCACTTTAGCTTTCTCTCTATTTATTACCAAATCTACTCTATTACTAGTCTCATAAACAGCCCTAATGAGTGGCCTATTAGGTGGTTTGCATGTTCAATCAATGGTGCAGTTAAATAAAAGAGTCAGCAACCACCTTTAACCATTAGCTAAAGAGAGAGAGTGCAGTGGTTTGGTCATACTGTCCTCATGCTGAACTACAGTTAACAAACTGAGTTAGGGTGTTTAAAAGCTTCAGAAAATAGAGCTAGAATACAATGGGTGGATAATGTCAAACAGGATGTTGTTAAAATTGGTATGCAGTGACCAAATGCAACAACTGCTCAGGATAAATGTGCATGATAAGTTAAACTGAAGTCTGGTTGGATTTCCATAGTAACAGCTGCTTCAAGATTATGAATACATATAGTAATGTTTCTTTTGTAACCAGTGCTCTTTATGCCCTATACTCAATAATGTTTCTTTCGTAACCAGTGACCTTTATGCCCTACACTCAGCATTCCTAACATTGAAAGACATCTTATTCAAATAGATTTTATGCTCTAATATTTCATAGCTATCAGTATGAATTGCTTATATTAACATTTCTGGGTTATATATTAACATAAGGATCATTTGGTGTGTAAATGCTCTAAATACATTTGCAGACAACTAAGCACAATACCAATCAATGCAACCTAAAAAACTTTAATAGAGTTTATGAAGCAAGTTATTTTTTAATACATTTCCAGTAAGAACTGTCAGATTCCTCTATCATAGGTTAGTAGTCATCTTGTATGCATATACCATCTTCATGGAGGTAGGAGTTGGCTCTGTCAATAGCATGTCAGGCTTGTAATCTGCAGTTCCCAGGTTTGAGTAGTAAACCTGGGAACAAAACCTGGAACCTGGGAGTAATGTTCCAGCATTCAGATTTATCTCTACCCCTAGTCAGAAACACTGATGGGCTTGGAAAGGCTGCCATCCTTTGGATGGGGCATTAAGCTGTGGTCCCGGTGCAGGAATGCACATTAACCCTTCCAGTGTTCAGGTCGTCTGTATACATTCGGAGAATCTGAATTGAGGTGCCAAGGACATATGTATACATTTTTAATACAACAAAAAAAATATCGATTTTTTTAAAAATAAAAATTGCTGTTGTAATTTTATACATATATATATATCTTATAAAAATATATAATTTAGGCTTCAAAAATAATATTTTTTTTTAATTTGATGCATATTTTATTAAACTACATTATAAATAATTTTATTAAGCCATCTTTTAGAAGCACTAAACAGTATTGCCGATTTGCTTGTTAACATTCCTATTTGCTGAAGCAACCTTCTGAATTAAGCTCACAAGTTTGATTTGAACTATTAACAAATATTTCCTTAAATTTTGGAAAATCTCCTAAAAATTAACAAAAATACTGCTATTTTTTAAAACGATAGATTATAGGAGTAATTACAAAATACATACTGCCATTATTTTCCCGTTTCACACTCTTTTCTGTCATAAACCTATTTCAGTATTCCAAAGTAATTTTTATAATTTTTCCCAGCTTTCTATGCATCTTTCCCACCTTAAAATCAAAACTGGAAGTAAACACATCCTTCTAAAAAATTCTGGTTGCAGCTGCATTTAATTAGTTATGCTTCACTGAGGCAAACAAGACATAGATGGCTGACATATGCTATTTATGTTCCGTGTGCTATAAGTGTTTTTAACAGTTTTTGTCCAGCATATTGGATACGCTTTGTAAAGTTAGTATTTACACTTTTATATTTAAACCTTAGTTTTCATTTCAGCAGATTTAGTTTCGGAAATTAGCGATCCTTTGTCTGATCGATAAGTATTGATTTTTTTCATACTTATACTACATTGTATAGCTGGCCTACAACTTGTTGCTGTGGATATTTTAACATCGCATTAGGCTATATGTTAATTTTTATTTTATTATTTATTACTTTTCCAGTAAAACTTTGATCTAGTATCATTTTCTGAAAAAAATAAATGAGGTCTTAGATATGGAAGCAAATTAAATTCTGTAGATTTACTTCCATTAGTTAGCGATCTTTCGATCGGCTGATTTATCAATCTTTCCGAGTTATGTTAGATCGGAGGCTGGCTTAAAAGTTGTTGCAGATATTTTATTTAACATCCCATTAAATTATATGTAATTTTTTTATTATTTCTTTTTTTTTAGTAAAAAAAACTTTGAGCTTGTACCATTTTCTGAAAATGAATGTCTTGGATACGGAAGCAAAATAGACTTCTTTGCTATGGAAATCGGCAGTCA
Source organism: Ryuthela nishihirai (assembly GCA_038380435.1). Taxonomy (NCBI): domain Eukaryota; kingdom Metazoa; phylum Arthropoda; class Arachnida; order Araneae; family Heptathelidae; genus Ryuthela; species Ryuthela nishihirai. The sequence continues at coordinate 14,623,359 of JAWZYU010000008.1, forward strand.
TGTGGGAGGGCAATTTCGGGAAGGGCTGGTGGTTTGGTGCACAAACTTTTCTGCACTTAGCCAAGATCGCCAAACTTCAACACCCAAAGAAAAAAATCATAATGTTTAGTAAAATAAAGCAGCCAAGGAAGTTTTTTCTATTTCATAACAAGTTCAGAAAATCCTGTGAATGTGAGAAGTCCAAGTCACGTTGTATAACACTGGCCATGTTTAAAATATACAATATTGAAAAGAATCATTAAAAGAAATGAAAATCATATTTCACGTTGAATATTATTCGGGAGGAAATCTCCTTTCGATAAATATATAATTTAACTATTTTCATTCATCAGGTTCTCCTAAGTGAAGCCTTAATTGTATAGTGCAATCTTTTTTTCACCATATCACATTGAAAAAGGCTCATTAAAATCAATATGCTTGGAAATTTATTTATATTATTTATTTTTATAAAATTCTTAATTAAATTCTATTTGATTTATAACATGACCTATTTCTGTTAATTGGTTATTTTTTTAAAAATTCTAAAGTTGATTTGTTTATTTGACTCAGGACAATTGGTTAAAAACCTGGAATTTCCTCAGAGTATGGCACCAAGAAAAAAATTACAAAACAGGGGAAATATTTATTTAAAACCAAAAAAAAAAAAATTCTGTTATTCAGAAATATATAGCCATTTTATTCATGTGTATTGTAATCATTTCTATTAATTTTTCTTTTAAATAAATTTTTATTTGTGTTGACTCTAAATACGTCCTATTAAAACGTATCGTCTTTTTTGTTAAATACTTGATTTTCAGAAAATCCAGAATTAAATTCTAATTAATTTGGTATACAACATGTCATAATTCTTTTCATTAGTTATTTGGCAAAAAAGTTCTCTAAAGTTTTTTTTTTGGCTGAGCATAGTGAGAAAATAGCTTGGCCTCTGGATGGAAACCTGTTTTTCAGCCTGGACACAGGAAGGGTTAAAAAGCACATTGGAGGAGTCTTCCATCTGTCTCCTAACAGCTGTGCATTCCTTCCCCAACCTATTCCAAGTCCTTGGCATTCTTGTGGCCTAGCCATTGTGTGAAAAAAATTATCCACTCAGAGGTAAAATAACCCACAATCTTTGTGACATTTGCATTAATCACAAGAAAACTATAATGAACCTTAATAAGCATTCAGCAATTGATATTTATGTAGAATATTCACTATACAGTTACTACAGCATATGTAACAAGAACAGTAGTTTCCTAAGTGTAGTTGCTAAGTGTTTTCATAGGTGTGTTTCAAGTATATATATTCTTTATAGTTGGACCCGAAACCACAATTTCCTAATACATGCTAATTCTTTGACTACTGGATGCCATATGATTTCCAATACTAGATATTATTATTAAAAACCACTCAGTAATTTTTTTCAGTCATCTGAACGAAGCTGAGAGAACTCAACAGGTTAAAACACTTGGTATGTCACAAACTAATCCCCCCCCCCCCGGTTCATTCTTCTATTGTCAAAATGAAAAAAATATTTTGCACTTGTTAATACTTTAAACTGACACAATGTTAAGCCCTCTGGCTGAGCTAGTGAAAATATGCTATTAGCAAAGTAGATGGTTGCAAAAGCTATTCATAAGACATTTCATTTCAAGATAATTCATGGGATATAACAGTTCATGTAAAGGAACAATATAAAATAATAGAATAAAAAGCTCTTGATACTTTGTTTACAATCTATCACATTAAGTTACATTTAAAAACTTACTTTCTGCTTGTAAATCTCTCAATTCCTCTTCATAATCTGCATCTCTTTCCCTTTTTTCCTGTTCTAAAATAGTAGCCTCATCATCATCGTCATCATTCGTTACTTCAAATTCATCATCATCATCAACAAAGCCATCATCTAAAGTATCAGCTGTTTTATCTGTTACTACTTCCTATAAAGGAATTTGAAAAATTATATTAAAAGATTATATTATATTAGAAGATTTGAAAATTATATTAAATTTTAACATTATTTAAATAATTTACTAATAATATTGCCATGTATGATATCCACTTGCTAATAATTTTAAATTAGCCAACTTAAATTTTAAATCAAATGGGAAAATTTACCCCTAGCTGTAAATGTTTTCACTGTACAGCATTGAAACTTGTATTACATTAATATGGATAGGTTCAGGACCAGATTTGAAAGTTTATTTATTATGGATTATTATTATAGATTATATTTTTATTATATTTTGTCTTTTTATTTACCTACATTTTTTTAATTTACAAGAAAATTCAGGGGATAAAAAGTTAAAAATAACATTTTTGATAGGTACTTTTAAACAATTTCCTTTTACCACATGATGAAACAAATATCTCAAGGAAAAAGATATGCTTGTAAAAAAAAATATTCCTAAAAATCATAAGGAAAAAAGATTTGCATTTACATCAAAAAATTTTCCGAAATACATGCAATTAAGAGTTCTTAATCTTCCTAGAGTGAAAGGAAGATTGGAGGCAGATGTGAATGCAGATTTTGTTTTCAGTACAACACAGTTAAATTCTTTATAGTCTTAGGAAAGGGGGGGGGGCTTGGCCATCACTGAATAGAGATTCACTTTGTGGATTCAACATTGGTAATACAGAAATTGATGCTCCAATAATATTCAAAGAATAGTGAAACAAGATGTCCCTACAAAGACATTTTAATATTCAATTTCAAAGTCTTCAGAAAGTTTATAAGTATTAACATTTACCTGGAAACAAACTGTAGAAGAATTAACAGTGTCAAAAAAATTTACAATGGATAAAATAATAAACTTGATCTGAGGCTAAATAATAAGTTGATCTATAGAGTCAACAGTTTTTAAAAGAATGGCAAAAAAGAAAAATATTCCTTTACTACTGAATGTTTCATCTGGTATAAAAAAAAAAGTGTCTTTTCTTTTAAAGATGCAACATGAATTTTTCCTTGTTTTTCCACACAAAGGGACATTTTTTTTCTTTAATAATTCGTATGTGGAGGAATATTATAACCATGTATATTTCAGGAAATATTCATGATGGCGATATGATTAAGATAATTATAAATCAGAATACTGGCCTTTAGACACATTTTTACAGTGTCAGTAATAAATGTTTCTTTCTCTCTTCTAGCTTTCTTTTTTCACTATCAAAAATAGCAGTTGCTCATTATAATTTCAAACTTCTGCTTGAAAAGGGATTTGCTTTTACCTTGTTAGAAGTATGACTGTCACTCTATTTGCTTATCAAAAGTATCCTCCTTTTTCCATCCTTTAATTTATGCAAAACTTTAACATTCAAATGCTTGTATTCATTACATTAGAGCTTATATGGTTCTGTCAGAAGGAATGACTTTAGTGTGACCCATAGCTCAGTTTAGAAACTACAGAAATATCACTGAAGTCATCTCTTAATCATAACTGTTAACTAAGGAGAAAGGAATGTAACCAATGACAAAGTCAAAATAGAAACTGAACTTTGCATTCACTTGTACACCAACCTCATGTTCAAGACATGTTTTACTTGAATCAGTGCTTCTTAAGATGGAATGAATGAAACAAAAGAAGACTGTGAAATGCTGTCTTGGCCTAATAAAAAAATATTTTTTATAGGAATATTGCTGAAATCATATTTTGTCACCAGAAGTAAAGCTTATCGCAAATATCTACTGATTTCATATTTTATCCCTTTAAAATAAACTTCAGTTTAAAACTACTCTGGATGCCAAAAGGTTGATAAATAAATTACAATGGAGTGATTTAGATTTTATGACAAAAACAGAAAAACATATCCCTAGTTATTAACTGTGTTGACTAGACTTGTTCTTCGCCTACTGAATACAGTATTATTATTATTAGTATACAGTTTTCATTACTACCAATGCACTTCAAAGTAGTCCATATAACTACAGGGTTTAAGAATAATGGAAAAGAAATCTACAATCATGGCTGTAAGGCAACTGGGTAAAATAACACGACAGTATGAAGAAATACCTCAGTGTTAAATAACTGCATCGAGTTAATATTTTGAACAGTACAACAGATAAGGTAACAAATTAAAGGATTTTAACAGTAAGGAAGAAAAGAAAAAAAAAAGAGTTGATAAAAACTTTTAAAGCAATGAAAATTGCTTTGGTGACAAAGATAAGAGCATGAACTGACAATGATTAGTGATAAATTAGTTACTCTGACCACTGTGTGCAACCAAGATTCCACTATGGATGAAATTTTACTTTGGTTTAAACATGATCATTCCACATACAAAATGAGAATTACATATATATTTAGTAATAATAAAATTTACTATTTGCAATTTCATACCTCAGTTTTTTTAGCATCAGTTTCAGCATACAAGTGATTTTTGGTTTCCTCTTCACTACCTTCACTAAGAAGAGGTGAAGCTGGTTTTTCTAGTATTTCAGGTGGTAAACTTTTAAGCAGATCTTCTAGAGGTACTTCACTTTCTTCCTGCAATAATTTTATTTCTTCATTCTGTTCATATTCATTTACACCTTCAGCTTCCTCTTTTTCTATTGTTTCTTCATCATCACTTTCACTTTTCTCTGGCTTAAATTCATCATCTGAAGAAAAAATATTTTAGAACATACAAAAATTTATGATAAAACAGAATCAGAAATTAAAACCCAATTATTATCTTAGTAAATTATTATATACATATGCAATGATAAATTTTAGTTTATTTCATTAGCAAGTGTCTAAAAATTATTATACACTCCCGATCTGAATTAGCTACAATCCAGACAATTTGAGATGTTGTGTTGATGACATACTGCTTAGTTTAAGGTAACAATTACATTAAATACTATGCATTATGACAGCAGCAAAATCAATCACACGATGCTAGGTATACACAGTCCCAGACTAACACAACAGATGTGTTCTTCAAAAAATTGTGTAAGACGATATCATGCTGGTTGGATACAAACTTCTTATAGGAAATAACATAAATGGGGGGGGGGGGAAGAATTCCAGAATCCTAACCTGACTGGTATATTTTATTCCTTTAATGATTTTATTTGGTTAATATTTTCTGTTTTTTATTTATATTTCATACGTGTAACAATTTTTACAGAAAAGAAACAATAATATAGGAAGAAACAAGAAAATGGCTAAACACAGTTTTACTTTAATAGATAATACATGGTACAAATAGATTTTTTTGAGTAAATTTGAAACGAGAAATTGATTGTTGCGCAAAAATTATTGTCAAGTAATGAACATGAATAACTGTATGTTTATAGGCATTTCTATTCTACTAGTGAAAAGTTGTAATCTTGAACCAATCAGGGTACATTTGCATATTCTTGCTGAGTAGTTAGTGCGCTTGGCTATTGATCTAAGGGACCTGGGTTCGAGCCCAGGGTAAGGCACGAATGTATGTGTCATTTTTCTGCTGAGGTCCTGCCATCCTCACAGATCTTCTACTATGGCATATAAACTGACAGGCTCCTGTCAGACCTCTGTGGCAAGCAGCTGCTTGAAGGGGTATTTATTTTTTTTTAATTTATACTGCCATCAGTCAGCAGACAATTAAAATGTTCTTTACTGTTTACAAATATGTTTCATGTTATAGCTATTCAGGCCCAGTAATTTGTATAGGCAATTGTGAAAATTCTTTTGGGGAAATGCTGAAATTATGAGCAACGATAAGTGAGACAAGGTATCCAAATGTATCTTATTCTAGGGTAAATACAATAATATGAACGATTATAGAGAACTAGGCAAAAAATCATATTAAACTGAGAACCAATCAGTAGAAAACCAGCCCTATTTCAAAAATGATATTTATATGTCCATGCTACATAAGAGCAATGCCAGGGGTTATATTCAGTATAACCCCTGGCATTGCTCTAGTAACATCTCAAGAGATAATATAATTTAATATCACAATTATGCAGCAGTTAAAAGACTGCAGTACCTGAATGCACCATTATGTCTTTACTATGGCTTAAACATGCACAAAGTATGACTCTCCCACACATGGGGCCATGGCTTAACGTCCCATCCAACATACAGTGGCCTTTCCAAGCCCATCAGTGTCCCCTGGCAGATCATTGGTGCCCGATGGATGGGACACTCGGGATAGGGATTTGAACCTTCAGGGATAGGAGACATGGATAATGTCTCCTATCCCTAATTCAACGGGCAAGGTGGGAAGTTTCGCTGAAAAAAAATCTCAACGCTGACCCAGCTGGGACTCGAACCTGGGAACTGCAGATTACAAGCCTGGTTGAACTACCACCACCCCACTTAGTTTAAGGTAACAATTACATTAAGTACTATGCATTATAACAACACCATACATAAATCTGCTTACAATAAATTTTAGAGCACTAGGCTTTGATATCATGCCCATATGTCAGCCTTAACTGGAATAGTAATTAAGCAGCTAGCTACATTCCAGCAAGGTAAACTTTGTGTTGCATTAGCTATAACTAAGGCAATGGTCAGCAGTGACTTCAGTTTTAGTCCTTAGTGGGGCATGTTCTTGTATGAGAAGGCCTGTAAAGGCTAGGAGTAGCTTCTAGGATTCTTCTCTGTCCTAAATATTGCTAATAAAAAAAAGTGCTGTATCTGTTGATGGGATTTAAATCTGGGCTTCTAGATTGCCAATTTATACTTCAAAGTCAGAAAAATGCCCCTGAAACCGTGGAGTAGCCAACCTGGACCTGTGAGATGAACAGTTGTCTTGCTGGTAGATGACATCTCCATTGGGATGCATGATGGCCAAAGATGGGTGTAAATGGTCAGCCACGAGTTCTACGTACCGGGATGCATTGAGAGTTGTCGGTACATGTACCAAAGGTCCCACAGATGTCCAACTGAAGACACCCCAGGCCATCACTGAGCCACCACCAGCTTGTACTGTTCTGACTTGAATGCAGGGTCCATGGCTTCATGGGGTTGGTGCCATACCCTCAGTCTCCCATCAGCATGATGAAGTTAATCAGAATTCATCATTACAGGCTATCTGTTGCCAATTTTTGATGGTCGTTTCGATCAGGCAAGGCATTAACATCACATTAGGTTATAATTACCCCAGGCAAGGTGTTGAGTCCAGTGTCATGCCATTAGAAGGGGACTCTCGTAGGTCGACAGCTACCGAAGCTGAGACAATGAAGTGAGCTTTGCACGGTCCGTGCAATGACTTCCAAGTTGGAACCTGCAATCAGATGGGGGTGATTTCAGATAATGCCTGGCCACTATCGGTCCATATGATGCGGGTCAGATGGCAAAGCCCACAATCATTCAAAACTGGTTGTCCTTTGCAGTTTGGGTGTTTTTCTTTTTGCCGGAATTTTCTTATTCCTGGAACACTCTTGAAACTGTCGTACAAGAAAATCCAAGTTCATTGACAATTTCGGAGATCGAGTGTCCCATCCATCAAGCACCAATGATCTGCCCTCTGCCAAATGCATCTAAATCCCGCACCTTTCCCATTATGCTTCTGACAATGAATGCTTGGGGAAGCCAAAGCTGACAGCTATGTATGACCAGAGTTTCAGCCACGCATGCGTGCAAATGCAGGACTTGCGGTACTGAATTGGGATAATGTCTCCTATCCCTAATTCAATGGCGCTTCAGTGTATTCCAAGATGGCATCACTTTCACTGGGTTGTATTGGCTCCCAACTACTACTTCTTTCGATGCATTCTGCACAATTCTGCAAATTATTCTCATAGTGGGGCAACCAAGCCAACATTTAACTTATAACTTTAAAAGGTTTTAACACCACAAACTAAATGTGAAAACAAACAGGTTTCATCCCAACACAAATGAAAAATCAACATATAACTAATGTGATGTTAAATAAAATATCCACAGCAATAAGTTGTAAGCCGATCATCCAATAACTCCAAAATCCGATAACTCTGAAAAATCATTAATATCTACTAAAAAGTTAGCACTTTGATGTCGATTCAAATTTTAGAGGAAAAATTCGCCTAGATTTTACAAAGTCGTTTCGAATTTTGCCAACTCTGAGTTACTTGGGGGGAAGCCTCCCCCCCCCCATAGCTGGATACATTGTACAGGAATATTGCACCATCTGGAAACGATTGTGTTATGCAGTTGCTGCAAATTGGATCAGCATGTTCTTGGAATTATTCAGTGACAATATGTGCCTTGTAAGCAAGTACATTATCAAGCTAAACATGTCCAACCGAATGAGGATAAACTGCAGCCATGAATGGATGAACTTGGTCAGCAAAAATGTTGAAATATGCCTTGGCATTAAAATGTCCTTTGATGGGTATCAGGGGAAAAACATGTGCCAAGAAAACATTCCCCACACCACCATACCACCATGACCAACCTGTACTGTTGACACCAAACAAAATGGCTCCATGACCTCATGTTGATTGTGCCAATTTTGATCCAAGTGAAACTTGATATCAGCACAACTTAAATCCCCTGTATGCAGGCTTTTAGGACCCCTATATATATATTTATGCCTGCTATGCACAATATTTTAAAGATATTTTATAATTTGTGATTGCACTATTAACAGTAACTATTAGTTTTATTAAATAATTTGTGTGGCAATTACCGTGTGATAAATTGCTATGAGATCGTTCGGGGCTTGTTTGTCGAGATCCACGAACAGGTGATGAAGCTGTACTGGTTCCTGTACTCTCGAGATAACTACGGTTCATTCCTTGAGTTAGCCACGATGAATACTTTTCTGTCTGATCAACAATGAAATTCAAATGCAGATCTAAAGCCTTTTTCCTCTTCTCTTCTAACCATGTTTGTTGTTTATATTCCACTAACTGGAAAAAGAAACATAATGAGATGAAAATATAAGCCATTTTTTAACATAACATATAGTATCCTATACTAAAAAAATAGAAATAATGATATTCATTAGAGTACTGAATCAAGCATTTTCAAACAATATTTGAAGTTAATATAAAATCTATAAAATAAGTATCTTATTAACGAAATTTGAAAAAAATATTGATTAAAATATATATATTACAACTGTTCATCATGACAGAGTGTAGACAGCCTTTTACCCCTCGAATACATCCAGGTATAAGGTCCACATAGCCAAAAGACAAAACATTACATAAATTTTAGGTAGAGAAGTGACAAAAAGCCCTGGACACAACTATGTTCTTAAACTAAATCAATTTCTATCCACTAATTTATCAACTTTACCTAAGTTTTATAATTTATTCTGAAGTAGTCTGATTTTAAACTTTTGTTTCAAATTATTGAAACAGATCTTCAAATATAAAAAAAATACAGCTACAAACATAAAGTGATACTTACAATTGAAAACTCTTGCTTTGCAACCACTGAAGTTTCTGTTATGCTCACCAATCACAGAGGAGTAATAATAAAAATTGGAGTGTTGGAAAAATTGGAGTTATGAACATTACAAAACTGAATCTGTCAATATGGGGCAGTTATATATGCTATTCAACATTTTATGTGGTGTTAATAATGAACAGTTACGGGGAAGCTTCCGTTTTTGCTTCAGCAGTTTTACTCCTCAAATACATCCAGGTGTAAGATCAGAGAATTTAAAAATATATTATCAGAGATATAAAGAACTGCATCTAATGGAAGAAGATTATTTGTGTCAAATCACTCCAAAGTGTTACATGGACTTTCTACTGTTTTGTGAACAGTGAAAAGACATTCTGGAACTACTTCTGTTACCAATAAAAGAAAAAATCTGACAATCTAGGAAAACAACTTTATATGCTGACAGGATACTATATAGGATTGCACTTTTGAACAGAAAAATCATTTCACAACCTTTCAAAGAATGAACAATCGCAGCAAACTCCAACAAGAGGAAGAAAGATATGGGCTTTCAGTGTTGCAAAGCTCACCCAAAAACTTTACCAACAGATTTTAAATGTAAGAGACAATTATAATGGGCAAAGTAGTGTGCATTGTGAATTGGTGAAGACTGGAAAAATGTAAATTTTAGTGATGAAAGCCAGTTTTGCATTACTAAAAATCAAAGTAGTGCATACATAAGATATCATGATTCTATGGTTGTATTACCTCTGAGCAGCATTTTTGTGCACACAGTGAGCTAAATGACGAGATCACAAGGGCTCAGAGAAAGTTGGGGAAAGGGGACCCACTGGACAGCTGTTAGGAGACAGTGGAAGCCTTCTGTCAAAGCCATCCAGCATATTCTTTAATGTGCACAGGGTATGGCTCCCTCCTGAATCGGGCTACAGCTTTATGTCCCATCTGACAGACAACATCCTATCCAAGCCTATCACTGTCCTTTTCTGACTGAGGGTAGGACATGCAAAGATAAATCTCAATGTTGGAACAGTTGACATTTGGGACCTGTGAACTGCAGATTATGAGCAGGATGTTTTGGCACATAATGGGCTAAATGGTCAGGTCACAAGGATTCAGAAAAAAATGGGGGAGGGGACCCACTGGAACAGTTGTTGGGAGATGGATGGTAGTCTCCCATCACGACTTAACATGCACAGGGTTTTACTCTCCCGCACATGGGGCCACAGCTTAATGTTCCATCTGAAGGATGCAACCTTTCCCAACCCATCAAATGCCCCTACTGACCATGGCAGGGTGGGGAGTTTTGCTGAGATAAATCTCAATACTGACTCAGCTGGGACTCAAACCTGGGAAGCTCATTACCATTCCAGCCAGCCTGGTAGGGCTGGCTGGAATGGTAATGAATGGCAACTGCAGCCACATACTTATTACAGTAATTGCAATTTGCATGCTTGGGATCAAGTTAGTGAAATCTGCAAGCATTTTCTACTTCTGCATTACAAAATTTACATGTACACATTTTACATCATTCCCTCACATACTTTGCAAGTAATGATAAAAATCTTTAATTTGAGAAACAGTATACATAAATGCCGTCCCGTGGCCGAGTGGTTAACGCGCTTAGCTACTGATCTACGGGACTTGGGTTCGAGCCCCGGGTAAGGCATGGATGTTCGTGTTGTTTTTCTGCTGAGGTCCTGCCATCCTCTCAGACCTTCTACTATGGCATATAAACTGACAGGCTCATGTCAGACCTCTGTGGCAAGCAGCTGCTTGAGGGGGTATTTATTATTTATTTATTATTTATACATAAATCATAAATAAAAGTATAAGGAATTTGAGCTGCCCAAAACACCTTTGTAGATTGCATGCAGTAAGTTATGGACTCCTGGTTTATGACTTCCAAATTTCATTTCTATCAATATGGTTCCAGCTTCTACTGCAGTCAGTTCAACTATTTCTCACAGCATTTTCTATCTGTAAACTTGTGAGATGTTTTTTGATATTTTTGAATGAACTCTCTTTTCAGTTATAATATGAAGAATTACTTTTCAGTTTTTATTTCAACTGCCGTCTTTTGAAAGCAAAATAAACTTTTTGTGCCACTACTTCCTTAGTGTTGAGTTTGCATCAATAAAAATCTAAGCATATGCAGTATATATTATTTGAATAAATAATTAAAAAAAATTAGGAAAAAAAATAAACGAATTATTTTAATAACAAAAATATTATGAACTGTTTATGCTAAAAATAATGAACTAATTTAAAAAGGCAAGAATTTTTTTTTTAATTTCTATTGAAATTAAAATGAAAAATATAACGGTAAAATTTTGAATAAATTGCAAAATGTACTTCACTCACTTGTTCATTTTTTTTTCTTGCCATATTAACCCTTCCATGGTCCCACCTGAAAAACTAGTTTGCATTGGTGGCAAGCTATTTTTCCACTATGATCAGCCAAAAACAATTACTTTAAAACTTTTTTGCCAAATAATTAATGAAAAGAATTATGGCTTTTTATATGCCAAATTAATCAGCATTCAATTCTGGATTTTCTGAAAGTAAAATATTTTACAAAAAAAGAGACTAGTTTTATTTTGTGGAGCTTTTATGGAGGCGTGTATTAAAAAAATGCATCTGGCAATGCAAAAAAAAAAACCTAATAGAAATGATTATAATGCACATGCATAGAAAAGCTATTTATTTCTGAATAATAAAAAAAAAATTTACTTGAAGCAGGAAAATTATTTCTGTTTGGTAATTATTTTTCTCAGTACAGTTTGCAAAAAGTCCAGACTTTTTGTCAACTGTGCTGAGTCATATTCAACAAGTCAATTTTGAAATTTTAAAAAATATAACTAATCAACTGAAATAGGTCATGTTATATACCATATTAAACAGAATTTAATTATGAATTTTATGAAAATAAAAAATTTAAGCAGCTTTTAAAGTATATTAATTTTAATAAGACTTTTTTTACAGTGGTAAGGTAAATCCATGCCAAGGAAGTCCTTTCTACTTCAATACCTCATTCAGTTTCAGGAAACAATACAAGATAAAAGTATTTTTTACTAGAAAATAAAGAAATATAAACATAAAATCTAATGCAATGTCAAATAAAGTTTCCAAAACAACTTGTAAGCTGGCCATTAAAAGTAGTATTACTCCAAAAGATCTGATAGATCAGCCAATGAAAAAAACAATAATCAATAATTTATGGAAATAAAATAAATCTGCAGAAATGAAGGTTTAATTATAAATGAATAAATACTATCTAGATGCATGGTCACATCATCCTAGGAGTGAGATAATTCTTTCTGCAAACATCAATATATAGTCACTTGACTGCACCTGTGAGCAATAACTATGTCACTGCACTGAACTGCACCTGGTCTGCCATGACCTACTTTACACTGCAGGGAGCTTCGCTTGCCCCCTCTGGCTAAGAAAACTCATGCTACTTACAGTTTCGATTTTAAGAGTGGGAAAGATGCAGAGAATGATGGGATAAATGATATAAATAATTCTAGGAATACTGAAATAGGGTTATGGTAGAAAAAGAGTGGAACACAGGGGGAGGGGGGAGCATATGTACTTCACAATTACTTCCAAAATCTTCCAGTTTTTTGTTATTTTTAGGAGATTTTCCAAACTAAGAAAAAAAATTGTTGATAACAGTTCAAATCAAACATGAACTTGAATCAGAAGGTTACTTCAGCAAAGAGGAACATTAACACACAAACTGGCAATATCATTTAGCTCTTAGAAATGACAATGGCTTTAACATATTATTTACATTGTAGTTTAATAAAATATGTAAATGAAAAAGAAAATATTATATCTCAAACTTGAATTGTATTTTTTAAAGATATATATCTTAGAAAATTTTCAAACAGCAATTTTATTTAAAAAAAAAATCGAAGTTTCATATGTCATACAAAAGACATCTAAGTTCATCTTTGGTCACTCATTTTAGATTCTGTCATCTATGATTGTCAGGGATCTTGGAAGGTTTAATAACAATTTTTAATGCATTAAATAACTAATTTCTGTCTGTTACTTCAGGAAGAGGTTCTAAAGTTGTTTATTTTTCCTAAAACATTCTGAAATTAATATGGCCAACAAAGCAAGTTCAGCATCAGAAACCCAAACACTAAGGGTTATGGAAAAAAGACAAACATTGGTTTCTACACAAAATTGGAAAATGGTACATTGCCTCTAAAAGTTTGAAATTTAAATGACCAAAAATTTATTTTAAAAAATATAAAGGTTGCCATTCAAAAGTATTACTGTTAAAGCATGCTGAATAGTCAGTCTAGCTTTTATTTATTCTCATATTATTTGAAGGCTTCATTATTTAGTATAAAAATTTTGGAACCACAGCTGGCAAACTTTTCTGTAAGTGTTTGTAGATTTTGAAAAATGATTCATTTTTCAATCTGTGCTTAATTGATACTGTTTAATTATAAGGTAAAAAGAGACTTTTGAATTAGAGTAATGAAATATATAAGGAATGCCTTTACCTTTTCAATATTTGCCCAGAACTGTTTTATTTCTTTGGCAACTTGACTTGCAATTTTTCTAAGTTTCTGCTGCTCTTCTTTTTCTGCTTTTTCAGCTTTCATTTCCTTCTCTTGGTGATACTTCATAACCATTCTTGCACACTAAAGGAATCAAAACATTACCTTAAACAAATTTTAAAAACAAAGTGCAGTATATAATATATATAAGGACCATTCAAATAAAAAGTAGACAAGTTGGATATAAAGCAAGCTCATTATCGATCTGTTCAATCTACTGACATTTGTCCCAACCAAATTAGCAACATACCTTATTTCCTACAGGATTTTAGCTGGTGCATGAGGAAATCTGTGACAATGTACTATATATCTTTGTCTGACTTCAACTTCTTTCCATGATATTTTCAGAGATTCAAAAATGTCAAAATATAATACAAAAAGAATTTCTCATTAATCTCTTAAAATGAATATGCTGCATTTTTGCATCCGCTGAGGTTAAGAGGGTAAATCAGTCAGTGTATGTAAAATAAATTTATTTTACTATATTAAAATATTATTGAAAATTTTAAAATTAAATACTATATAAATAACAGGTAAAATAATGAGAGAAACACAAAATAAAATCAACACAGGTGTAAACGACCTGGGTTAAAGATAGAGAAAAATAACAAAAACATAAAATCAAAATCTATTAAAATAGCCAGTATAGCTTAAAAAGGAAAAAAAAAACAGGTGGTAAAAAACAATGATCAATATATCAGTGTAAGAAGCTCAAATGTATAATCATGAAAGTTTAAATATAATCAGCATTTGAGGTATAAAGCAATGCAGTCCATTTAAAATATGTTTGATAGTCAAAACAGTATGACAAAAGTCACACTTAGGTTTGTTGTCCATCTGTAAAAGAAAAGAAAGTGTAATAAACAAAAGATCAAGCAAGTATACCTTCCTCCTTGAGATTCCTGTAAAAACATGACTGCCAAGATTTTATAACAGGCTTAATCTCAAAACATTTGTTAGCAATCTGTTCCTACCAAGATCTTTGACACAGTGCCCAGAGATCAGAGTTTTGACACAGTGCCCAAACAAGATCTGCTGGCAGATCTTGGACAGAACAGGGAGAGCTAGGCTGCAAAGTGCATACAGATGATGACACTTAGCTGCTATGTAGTCCAAGGGCAGGCTGATAGCATACAACTCAAGCAGTGAAGATGAAAACTGCAGTGGGATTTAATATAGTCTGCAATGATAACATCACACATACTATGGCCAATCACCCCGATGTGCAGACTTTGAGCCATCTGTGAAAAAGTGCGAAAAGTTCCGCTGCTTAGCACGATGGCTGGGAAAGAGTTGCTGGTACATGCAGTCAGGTATAAAGGACTTCCACATTGTATAAGAGAAAAATTGCAGGAAGGGGAAACAGTAAGCCATGGTGTAAATGGCTTGGTTGTTGACTGGGAAATGCTAAGACTGATGTTGATGTCTCTGAGGTAACCTCACACACACAAATAGAAAGAACAAATGGCAATGGGATAATTGCTGTAAAGCATCTCCCAGGACTAAACAGACCCAAGTGGAATGGCCCAGCAGGTATCGCAGTTTAGATGTATATACAGCTACAGATCAAACAGATAAAGAGAGCTCATCAGTCTCGATACAGAGGATGTTCAAAAAGTTCTTGATGCATGTATGAATATTTGTAATTGTTCCTCCAAAGTTAACGAACTATGACTTGTTTGGAAGCTTGTCCAAACTTGTCCTGTGTTAAAAACATAGGCCATATCATCATTTCTCTCTTTCCTGACAGCGCTTAAAGTTCTGTCTGCGAAACCTGTGCATTATTAATATGGAGCCTACTAGAGACAGGGAAAGATTTTACATTTTCACAACGATGCAGCTTGGGGACAACATGAAAAAAAATCACGTCGATTTATCACTAGCATATGGGGATTGTACCTGTTCACGTGGCTCCTTGACTCGATGGATGCACTAATTCAGAGAAGGATGGCAATGCACTAATTCAGAGAAGGATGGCACAGCTTCGAAGACCACCATCGTGCAGGAAGACTGAAAGAGGCCGTGAACAACAGAACCATCGCTGCTGTTCATGAATTCATTAAGGAAAACCCACATATCACCATTCAGGTAATAAGTTTATATATTAATGTATTGATTGGCAGTATGGAAATAATTATTTATCAACATTTAAAGTTCTAAAACATCTGTGACAAATGAGTACCCTGCAAACTGACAGAACAGCAAAAAAGGGCTAGTGTCGACTCGTAAGGAGATGTTGACAATTTTTGAACCTAGTGGCCTCAAATAGTTAACACACATTGTCACAGGTGATGAGATGTGCTTTTATTACTATATAGGGTGTTTCAAAACTCTCTGTACAAATTTCAATGGGAGATAAGGGAACACCAAGACAAACCTTTTTCATCTATGAATGTATGTCTGCTGATGTAACCCTTTGGTGCTAGGTGCTATTTGGCAGCAATGCAATTGTCTAGAGGGGCGAAGTGGGAATAGAGAATGGACTTGAGTTTGCTATCGGCATTCGTAAATCAAAACATTAAGTGTAACATGGAATGTTTCATGACTGCTGAGATAGATGCTATATGCATCTGGCATATGGGGCTGCCAACATAAACAGAAGAGCTGCTACAAGGTTGTAACGACAGCACTTCTCAAACAGACATGCGAAACCACCATTTGTGCATTTACATCAGCAACTGCGAGAAATTGTAACATTCTATGAAAAGTGCATGACCTGGTCAGGAGAGAACCATGTGCATTCCTGACATGGAAGAAGAGATCCTACGACAGATTGAGGACAATCCAGGCACAAGCATGCAAGCTCTTCCACATAGCCTCGGTGTGAGAGTGTGTAGAGAGTGTATTGCACAAGCAGCTACATCTGTTTCATTGCCAGAGTCCAGACATTGCAACCTTAGGATTACCTTCTTCATGTGGAATTCATGCACTGGTTTCTGCAGCAGACCACGGTGCAGTCTGATTTTCTGGCTCATGTGCCCTTCTCAGATGAGGCCTCTTTCACACGTGAGGGTGTGTTTAATGTGTACAATTCTCATGTTTGGGCGCATAAAAATTCACATGCCACATGGCGCATGGTCACAACAATGGTTCGCCATCAACGTTGGGTGTGTATCGTCAATGGCATTTTGATTGGGCCATACCTGCTGCCTCCCCTACTCAACGGGCAGATTTATTGGGTATTTCTTGAAGAAACATTGTCGGGACTGTTCGCAGACGAATGTGGTTTCAACATAACAGGGAACCAGCACGCTTCAGCAATGATGTGCAGGATTGTCTGAACGCCACTTTTGGAGGCAGATGGATAGGCTGAGGTGGACCCATTACCTGGCCACCAAGATTGCCCAATTTAACATGTATCGATTTCTTCGTCTGGGGACACATGAAGAACCTCATGTACAAGATTCTCATTGACTCAGATGAAGACCTAGCTGCAAGAATCGCTGTCACTGCTGTAACTGTTCACAAAATTCTTGGAATCTTTCAACATGTATGGCAATCAATGCTTCGACGCTGTCTTGCATGCAATGCTGTTCCCAGTCACAACTTTGAGCACCTTCCTTAAATAAACATGTTGTTCACACTTGTTTCCATTCATTTATGTACCAACTCTGTCAGTGCCCTCTAGCACCAAAGGGTTACGTCAGTGGACATACATTCACAGATGAAAAAGGTGTGTCTTGGTGTTCCCTATCTCACATTGAAATTTGTACAGAGTTTTGGAACACCTTGTAAATTCTGAGAAAGATAGACAACTATGTTTGAGTTGAGGAAGATGAATCATGTTCCAAAATCCTCCAACAAGACTTTCACTCAAGGAAGAGGATGTTCACAAGTTGTTGTTTTTTTTTTCAATTCCCAATTAGTGGTAGCCATGGACACCTTATTTGAAAAAAGGACTATAAATGGCCAATACACCAACATTGTTTTACCCAAAATGGTTAAGGAGGTGAAGGAGCAGTGTCCTCAACAATAAGCATGTCACAGGTTCTCCTGCTTCATGAAAATGCCAGTGCTTGCAAATCCCAGCAAGTTATGGCTATCTGGAGAAGGAAAAAAGAAAATAAATCAGCTACCCAATCCTGCATATTCACCTGATCATGCACCACGTGACTTTTGGTTGTTTCTAAAAATTAAAAAGGAGCTTTCTGGGAAGCCTTTTTCAAGGGTGCAAGACCTTGCAAAATGCATTTATTCAGAATTACGGAGTATTCACCAACAGGAATACCACCAAGCATTCCAGAATTGGCCTAGATGTCTGCAACTTTGCATATGCTGGAGTGGAGTGCTTTGAAGGACAATAAAGTTTTGTTCAGATAAGTGCAATGGTTTTGGTTCTGCAGATGCATGTCAAGAACTTTTTGTACGCCCCTCATAACTGTAGTCTCTGGTAAAACAAAATCCCCAATTGGCAACCCTGTCTCTGCCATACAAGATCTACAATTTAATCAACTGTGATGAATTCTAAATTGTTTCTCTACATGTAGAGAGGAAAAGAAAGATCCTTTGATTTTCAGAGGCAGGCTCCACCGTGTCCAGATCTTTGATGGCACATAGATATGCCAAGGCAGACAACCCAAAGGGTGTTGGTGTATGCATGCCAATATTCATGAGCAAATGTGAAGACTTGCTACAAAGTATCGTTTTGGTCTCTCTTAATGACAATTACTCTATATAATCTTCATCTCAAATCATGTTTGTCGCCAAAATATTAATTCATTCAAACTGTGCTCAATCGACCTTCAGAGTTTTGTCTGACCTTGTTTATGGGTATTTCTTTCATTTTATTTCTTGTTCTCTACTATGAAATAAAGGAAACTGATATTGTGGATTACAGGTTGTAAACTTTTTTGTTGTAGATTTCCTCACTGATTAAAAGAGCCCGTATGGAAAAGAGGCAATGGGTGTGTTCAACCAAACCTTAGAAGGATGGAAGAATTGTTTACCTAATATCTGTAGTCCAGTTTCGACCAGCTAAGTGCAGGGTATAGGCAGAGCAAAGAACATTGGTCCATGTCCCAGGAGAGAGACTAGATGACTAAGATGATTACAAGTCATGAAAAGGTCAATTTACAGTCAAAGATGAGACTGAGAAACTGTTTCTGCCATAACTGGAATGATGGTACCATGAGCCAGAGCTCAGGATCCAGATGAAGATTTCACTTATGGCTCAAACTGAAGGATTGTTCATTGACCCTCATGCTGAAAGAAGAGCAAAAAATGCTAATATCAACATAATCAACATAGAGGGCATTACCTACAGTCGGAAGTTGCCTAGCAACAGAATTAATCTTGACAGCAAAAAGCATAACCATTCAAGATGCATCATAGGACAAAAATACAGAAATGCATGTCTAAAATCATTTATTTTATTCTTATATTATTAATTATATGGCAAAAGTGAAATGCTAATGCCATTTGGAATGAATAACATTAAAAATGGTAGTCAAAATTGAAAGTTTATGGTAACAACTTTATAAATGTAAAGAGCAGTTCTAATCATGGACGGGGGGAGGGGAGGTTTAGCAGACATAAATTCCAATGCTGGCACAGGTGGGACTTGAACCTGGAAACTACAGATTACGAACTTGGCACACTACCAAATGAGCTAACCCCCCCACCCCAACTGATTAGGAAAGTTCCTAATCTGTGAGTGGCTTACCTCACCCTAAAGTTTCAAGGCATAAGGGTTTTAAGTAATCTGATTTGCAATTAATTGTCCAGAGTATAGAGTGGTGAATGGGTTGAAGTTAAATACATTCATTTATATAAGATCGTGCAGCCTTCAACTCTGTAAAAAGAATTTTAAGTTCTACTTAGAAATGGTCAGCTGATGTCCTATTGACTCCATTCAAACTGCAGAGCATTAATGTGTAGATGAACTCACAATCAAGCACAGATTAAGACCATTTATAATCATTCTCCTTTTGGAAATATAAAATATTGTAAAAAGGGAGCTAATTTTCTTAAAAAAGAAGGTAAAACTGAAAAAATGCAAACTTCATATTTTCAATTACTAATTTGGATTTTCATCCTTTAAACCAAAATTCTGATAAAATACAAAACAACAGAGCAGTTGGCAACATATGTAGCTGTAGCATATAATAAGCAAAAGATTTAAGCAATCGATATATTTATATCAAAACAATAAAATTGTTTTATAAAATAAAACTTAAAAATATATACAAATTACTCAAATAGTCCATCTGCCACAGAGGTCTGACTGGAGCCAAATCAGTATAATATGCTCTAGAGAAAAATCAGTGAAGATGTTGAAATTTCAACAGAAAGAAAACATTCGTGTTACCTGGAACTTGAACGGGTCCCATTTTCCCACAGCAAAGAATGCTAACCACTAGAATGCACTGCAAAAAAAAATACACTCAAACTTTACCTTTAATAGATTAAAAAAACAACTTATCTCTTAATTCTCTTGAATACCTATTATTTTACTATTCAAAATCAACCATTTTTTTCTTTTGGTATGTAACATATTTTTGTTACTTCAGGATAAGGCTCTTTAGTTAACTGTTTCATGAAATAATATTTTGTTGGAAGATGATGCTAAATGTTACACTGCTTACATCACTTTCACTTCACTAATTTTAAAACAATATATTAATTCAGTTCCAAATATATTCAGAGAAGCAGAATATTCACAATTTCAGTGAAATGGTAAAAATTAACATATTAATACACTACCTTCTTTGCTGCTGCTTTTTTCCATTTTCTCTCTTGAGCAAAATCTGTTGCTAGCCATACCATTTCTTCCAAAAGGTAATCCCAGTGTGCTTTAGTTCGAGGTGGTTCTTGAACTTTTGGTAGCCTTTTTAATGACCAGAGACCTTCTTTTCGTAACTCTGCTATCCTCTGCATAACATATGCTTCCTAAAAAAGCCATATGTCATGATTTCATTCTAAACAAATATTTCAATATTCAATTTTAATTGATATAATTAAATCTTATATACTATATATCAAATAACTATTAATTTATAGGGCAGTAATATATGCTCTGAATGAGCAATGAATTATGACCATCCCATTTCATATCATTTAACATAGAGTAGCACAGAAGATACTCTTCAACCGTGAGACTTGTAAATATTTAGAGTTGAAAATTTTGAATTTCACCATCTCCTGAATACATTTCAGGTGTTCTAATGACTAAATATCAGCAGCTAACTCTTTCTCAGCTAATTGTGACTATAAGTCTTAAGTCTTCCCTTTTATTGTGTGTGTGTGTGTGTATTGGGGAGGGGGGTCAGTTGGTAGCATGCCACTCATAATCTGCAGTTCCCAGATTCAAGTCCTAGATGGGCATGTTGAGATTTATCTCCACTGAACTCCCCACCCTGCCCACATCACCATCCGTCAGATGGGACATTAAGCCATGGCCTGTGTGGGAGAGAGCCATACCCTGTGCATGTTAAAGAACACGCTGGATAGCTACCATCTGTCACCCAACAGCTGTTACAGTGGGTGCCCTCTCTCAACCTTTTCTGAGTATTCGCGGTCCTTGTTACCTGGCCATTTAGCCCATCGTGTGCAAAAACGTGCTGCTCAGAGGTAAAAAACCTAACCCTTTTGTTGTGGCCCCAAAATGTCAGGAATGGATATTCAAGTACCTCAATAGTGCCAGCCTATACTTGATCAACAAGCATGTTCGGGTGTTGTTTCTCGTGTGTCTGATGCTGTATCCGCCACTGCCCGTCACTTCTGTGGAGTAGAAACCACGATTTGTTGGAGAAGGCAACCTTTTTCCATTCTTTCACTTTCCAATGATGGTAGTCCCGTGTGAACTGCAGGCATCATTGCTGATGTACCTTGGTTAACATGGGCACATTTACAAAGCACTGATTCCGGAGACCCATGCATAACAAGGTTCACTCTACTGTATCAGGGACACATACCTGGGTGCCCCAGTGTTCATTTGAGTGGTCTATTGCTACACTGTTGCACATCGATTGCCATTTACCAGTCAACAGAGGAGACGTTCTCCTCTGGAGTCGATGGCTTTGGGCTCCACAGTTACATCTGGAGGTACTCGGTGTGCCAGCAGTCTATTCTTGGTACACCCTTACTACTGCAACTCGCAAACAGCCCACAAAGTCTGCTGTTTCTGAGATGCTTCCACCCTTGGTGTGGTAGCCGATATCATTCCTTTTTAAACATCCATCAAATCAATACCTCTGCCCATTATGATCACATTACGCACTATGGATCATCTGTCCTGGCCAGCCACTTATATCTCCACATGGTCGACCTTGTCATGTGCACTCTGTGATGTGCCTGGGCGGGTACACTGTGATTCCGTGGGTGGTCATATTATTTTGATACAACTGTGCTTATATAATACTGTACCAATTTCTTGTTTTGCTTATGGTGCCATTCAGATGGGAAATGGATCATAAAATAATGTTTAAATGACAGAATTTAACACTTTAAGCCTGGCAGTATACTATTATCATCAGTCTCATTTTGCCAAAGAACCAGGATTGTACAAAGTTTACATTCATATGATATTCAGTATCTTGGGTTGTTTTACCTATGAGTGTTTTTGTTTTGTCAACAATGGGCTAAATAGCCAGGTTACAAGGACACAGGTCAGAGAAGGTTGGGGGAGGGGACTCACTGGACAGTTGTTGGGAGACAAATGGTAGCCTCCCATCAAGGCCATACAGAATGTTCCCTTACAAACAGGGCCACAGCTTAATGTCCCACCCAATGGATAGCAGCTTTTCCAAGCCCATCGGTGTCCCCTACTGATCATGGACAGGGCGAGTTTTGTGGAGATAAATCTCAATGCTGGCCCAGCTGGGACTCAAACCTGGGAACTGCAAATTGCGAGCCAAGCACACACTTTGGATTCAGTATACACTACCTACTTAAATGTTAGAGAATTCCCATGTTGGTAATCTAACTTTGAAACTGTGTAGCCTCTAAAATATGAATTTAATGGAAAAATAAGACTTAAGATAAATTAAGAAGCATAATCAAATCTATTAAATTTTCGATTTTCAACAATATTTGCTGTGTGTGTAAAGAGTTAAGGAAGCTAGAATATTCCACAACAGTAATGCGTTGCAAGAATTTAGCTCAGAAATTAACTTAAACTAAAATAATAAGTGTTGCTTAATACTATTTAATAAAAATACATTTTAGAAGTTTGTCCAGTGATCATTTCAATATTAGACAGTTACACATAATTTGTATAAAACTAGGTAATTTATTGCGAAATATTCCTGCTTCCGTAATTCTTGAAATATCGAATGAATGTTGTTGAAAAACTGTGATTTAAATAGATTTGATTATCTTTAATTTATCTTCAGTCACATCTTCCAATTAAATCAATATTTCAGAAGTTAGAGGGCTTCAAAGTTAGATTCTCATTTCATGAAAATTCTCTAATACTTTAGTAGGCAGTGTATAAAGGTAATATTTTAAAAATCAAAATTATACTCCTAAAACTCTGGTAATTAAATTGTAGTAAAAAATTTGGTAGAGTTTCAAAAACTCTCTGACTTTGACAAAATGAGACAGAACATACATGCTAGTACTAATATATATTAGTATTAATATAGATTAACTGCATTTATGATATTGAGGAAACTAAAATAACTGTGTTTAATGAAAGAATAATGATACCATTTCATACAAACTCAAGGATGTTTGTTGCATTTTATTTTTGAAACTGCTTACTTTGACTTTCAGTTGAATCAACATCAGATATTTATTAATAATATACTTTAACCATCTTTTTCATGATGTTGTGGAAACAGAAGTCCCTGCCTTCATGTAACCCATGTGATTGCATAACTGCTGTAGTCAGTATAGTCACATATGTATCATACTAGTATATCTTTGAGCAAATCTTGATCAACAGCAATACTCTGGTCAGAGCATCTGACATATTATTAAAGTAGCCTGGAGTTCATAGCCCACCTGGCACGAGAAAATTTTTTCCTAACTTTGAGTTTGATACTTACAGTACTGTGCAAATTAGTTGGGACAATAGGAAAATGAAGTAACAAAGACACAACTAAAATATTTATTTAATAGTGCAGTTAATAGTGAATGTGACCCCCCTTAGCTTTAATTACTTCTTTCATCCTCTCAACCATTGATACCACTAGCTTTCCAAATATTTCTTTCACTTCAGGGTCATGGCACCACACTTTCATGACACTTTTTATCATTTTGGTTTTCGTCATGCAATCCATCTTAGATATGCGCGCTTTAATAATGGCTCACAAATTTTCAGTGGGGTTTAGATCCGGTGAATTTCCTGGCCACTCCAATACCTTCAAATGTTGCTGGGTAAAGAAGCTCTTAGCAAGCTTAGAATTGTGGCATGGAGCCAGATCCTGTTGAAATACCCCATCGCCATTAGGAAACAGCTTCTGCTGTGTAGGGACCATTTTCACCTCCAGCACACCTATGTACTTTTTGCTGTCCATCATTCCTTCAATGGGGTGAAGCATCTGTTGCCCGGAAGCTGTGAAACATTCCCAAAACATGACCTTGGGTGGGTGTTTGGGGGATTGCTGGATGTGGCCGGATCAAAGAGGTTTTCCAGGCTTCGCTTCTCCCAACTAATTCGCACAGTACTGTATGATTGTTTCCATTGACTTTTGGTTGGTAATGACTCTTACTATTAGCTTCCACTATTATTTTCAAGCACTCTCAATTCAATGCAAAGACCAAACATGCACTGCTAAAGCAATTGATGCTTTAAAAAAAAATATGAAATATTATTTAATTTTTCAAATTCAGTCTGAAAGTTAAATTTTTTTAAATAACAAATTATCTAATGATTAACTCAATTGATGAAATCTATTAAATAATCACTAAATGGAGAAAGTGTGGCCATTTCAGAAATTGACTACACTGTGTGTTTCTACACAATATCTGCTTCAGACTGAAATGTGATCTGAATTGTTGCCTTAACAATTTGTTCATTTAAGATCACTGTTTCTCTTTTTGATTCCAGGAAATATGTAAAGAAAAATAATAACTTATAATTAATTATAAGTATAATATATAATGTATTTCCACTAATTTATTCTCTTCCTTTTACTTGTTTGTGCATAAATAACATACATTTCACCAACACTGATATAAGTTAGCACTCCATAAATAAAAGACAAAGATGGTTTTAAACTCATGTCAACAAATAATATGTGCAAAGTCAATAACAAGAAAAGAACTGAAGTAAAAGTTTCCTTTTTACTTCATATCTTGAAAGTATAGGGACACTTACGAGATTTTTAGTACATAGATGGAGCATGACAGTCCTGTTTTAAGCAACTCTTAGTAATATTTTCATTCAGAATCAAATGCTTTTTCTTTTGTTATATAACATACATACTTCTTTATCTTTATATGTTCTGTTTAGTATGAAGGGTATTCAAATAAGTCCTTGACATGCATCTGCAAAACAAAACCATTATACTTACCTCATCAAAACTTTTGTTGATCTTTAAAGTACTCCCCTCCAGCATCTATGCAAAATTGCAAATGTCTATACCAATTTTTGAATGCTTGGTGGCACTCCTGTCAGGGAATACTCCGCAACTCTTAATGAATGCATTTTGCAAGGTATTGCACCCAGAAAAAAGGCTTTCCAGGAAGTTCCTTTTTAATTTTTGGAAACAAATCTACGACATGCCAAGAACTTTTTGAATGCCCTCTCTGTTTCAGGATAAGGGTTCTGAAATATTTTTCTCTGCCAACACTAATTGAAAATTAATTTGGTCATAAAACAAAGTTCATTGTTGAAAACTTAGCACTTAAAGGTTAATAACAAAAAAAAAACGATATTTCACAGTAAAAGAATTCTACATTTCTATTTTTGATTAACGTAAACAAAACTTTTAATAATATCAAGAAGTATTTATGTCAGAATTTGTTATTCTCTGTTACTTCTAAATAAATATTCAGTGACTAAAATATTAAACTATATATTTTTTAAACTAACCTGTTTTGCACGTTCCACTATTTCTTCTTGAGAACCAATTGTAGAATCATACACAGCTGATATTGAATGATGCCTTGATGCTAGTTTCTGGGGAGATATTATTTGTGGTTGCTTAATAGTTTTAGGAACATTAGGCCCTGGAGATGATGCAATTTGCAAGGACACTGGTGATAAACTGGTAGTCTTTGGGGGACCAGAAATTGGTGATGATGTATGAAGACGTGATGTTAGTAGTAACTGGGAATGACTAGAACTTGAATTAGAAACTGGTGACTTACGATGCTGTGGTAACTGCTCATTATTTAAGTTAGATCCTGAAAAAAAAAGGCTGATTAGAATATTTTGACAAGCATGCTTTGGTTACAAATTAATTCCTCAATAGCAAATAATTACTGTTCAAATAAATAAAGTTTAGTAGAAGAAACGATTTTCTGATCCAGCTGCCCTTATTCTCAAAACTAATAAAACAAAAAAAAGTTACTTAACCCATATTATATATATTAGAAATAATAACACAATATTTACAAAAAAAAAAATCACAATTTTCATTATGCACAAATGTAGCATCTTACAATCACTATACACCAAAGAGCCAAAACATTATGACCACCTGCGTAATATGATGATCCCCCACATCTTCCAAAACAGCTCTTGCCCGCCAAGGCATGGAAGCTACAAGATTTCTAAAGGTGTCTTGTGGTATCTGGTACCAACACGTTACTAGCAGATGTTTTAACTCTTGTAAGTTACATGGTTGAGCTGCCACAGATCGGATATGCTGTTTCAACACAAACCACATATGTTCGATTGAACTGATGTCTGGGAAATTTGGAGGACAGGACAATACCTGGAAGTCTTCCTCATGTTCCGCGAACCATTCTCGAACAATCCAGGCAGTATGGCATGGCGGATTATCCTGCTGAAAGAAGGCATGAAGGATGTACCTGGTCTGCAATGATGTTTAGGTAGATGTCATAGCTTCCTGCACATGAATGACTGGGCCCAGGGTTTCACAGAAGAACTTTGCCCAAAGCATTACACTTCCTCCGCCAACTTGTTTTCATTCCATGATGCATCCTGCTGCCAACACTTCCCTAGGTAAAAGACGCACAAGTACCTGGCCATCCACATGGTGCAACAGGAAAGGAGATTCATCGGACCAGACCACCTTCTTCTAATCATTCAAGGTCCAATTTTGATGTTAGCGTGCCCATTGCAGGTGTTTTTGATGGTGAACTGAGGTTAGCATGGGCACTCAGAGCGGCCTGTGGCTAAGCAGTCCCATTTTCAGCAGGGTCCAATGTACTATTTGTGACACATTACTTCCATCACCGGCATTCAAATTATGGGTAAGTTGCGTCACAGTATCCCTTCTGTAGCTCATACCACACGGGATTACCTTTGCTCACCTCTAGCATCGATGAACCATGGTTGGCCACACCTTGCCGGCAGTTCGTGGTTTTCCCTCCTCTGACTACTTTTTGAAGGTACTAACCACAGCTGACCATGAGCACCCCACAAGCCTTGCAGTCTCGGAAATGCTCTGACCCACTCGTCTGGCCATTACAATTTGGCCTTTATCAAACTCAATTAAAGGCTGTTGCCTTTTCCATCTGAAGAACAAGAATATCACTGATTAACAGAGCTCAGTATCAAGTGTTATTTATATCATTTCATGACTTTGAAATGAACATTTAACATGTGCTGTTATTTATCTGCTGTTGCTTCGATTTGCATAAAGACATGATGATCATAATGTTTTGGCTCTTTGGTGTATATTAAGAAGCAGGGACGAGAGGTGCACCTTTAATGCAGAAAAAAGTTATCATCATTCTTTTGGGAAAAATACCATAAAATTTGGTGGCAGGATTTTCTTTAAAAAAAGCAAAACTGAACTAAGGCAAAAAAAAAAGTTAAGGTTTTTAATATATTTGCACTAATAAAGATTTTTCAGTTTTTAAATCAAAATTAGAATTTAAAAAAAAAAATGGAGCAGTTGGCAGCTCTGCATAAATCATTCTAGCGTGTATAATAATAATAAGAAATAAAATATTTACAAAATTTTCTTCATATCATGATGTAGACACACAACAAAGAACACACTATCAATACTAGCAATTGTCAATAGGATTTCTCATAATCAAAAATGAATTTCTTTAGGTAAAGGAAGAGAATGTAACCATCCCAGTGATGCTTGCTACTGATCAAAAGGACCTGGGTTGAGACCAGGATAAGGTATGTCTGTTTTTCTATGTTGTGTCTTTCTGCTGAGGTCTTGCCTACCTCACACACCTTCTCTATTGTCATATTAAATTGACAGGTTCCTGTCAGACCTGTATGGCAAGCAGCTGCTTGAGGAGTAATTGAATGCATAATTTTTAAAGGATAAGAATATTTTAATTTTACAAAAAATGTAAGAATAATAAGTGTCAAAGTTATGGATTTGTTACATCATGAAAATTAACCTGGGAGTAGCCATATTCCATTTGGGCACGGCAGGAGTGTCTCAGTCGCTAGCACGCTTGCCTCATAATCCGTAGTTCAAGTCTCACCTGGGTCAGCATCAAGATTCATCTCAGAAAAACTCACCATCCTGCCTCAGTCAGTAGGGGACATTGATGGGCTTGGAAAGGTCGTGGCCTATCAGATGGGATGTTAAGCCATGGTCTACAGTGTGGGAGAGCCATAGCCTGTGCATGTTTAAGAATATGCTGGATGGCCTTGATGGCATCTGTGTGGCACATTCACAACAAAGTCTGATATGTGGTGCATTCGGAGATAACCTTCTGCATACTAATGTTTAATTCTGTTGAGTCAGTCTGTTGTCAGTCTTCTTTGACACCTCTGATCCACAAGCTGTTTTTTCCACAGGATCACTGATTAGTAGTTTTATGCTTTTCGCACCATTCTCGGTTAATCCTTGGAATGGTTCGCATGGAAAGCCCAGGAGAATGGCAATTTGTGAGATGCTAGAACCAGCATACCTAGCACCAAATATCATGCTATGATCATCATAGTCACTTAGGTCGCTCTTTTTGCACATTCTAATGCTCAATCCAACTCTTAACTGCTGCTTGAAGAGATGGTCTGCTAAATTTTTACCACACATCGTGGTCACATGACATATTACATGTTAGAATGACCAATTTATGTGACAAGAGGTGGTGTACCTAATAAACTGGGATCTGTGTATATTATGTTTTATATTTAAGCAAAAGTATAAGATGTATTAAGAAATTAACATCACATTAATAAAGTGTGAAAGAAATTACAAATGGCATTAAATGCAATTTTATATGCATTTTGTAATACTTGATAAAATATAAATATGGCTTTTGCACCCATAATTTATTAAAACATACTTTGAATGTTCATCTATAAAAAAATTTAACATAAAAACCATCTTCTTATACATGCGCTAAAAAGCATAAAACTAAAACATGTTGATGGTGCAAATCAGTCACTGAATTCGTTTTCATTTCGAAAGAAAATAGGGCAATGACAATCTCGTTTGAGTAGGTAGATCGGGGACCTATTTTCTTTCAATGTACATATGAATTCTGTAACTGAATGCACCACTGATATGGACCCATTTTATTTTCTACTTTTTAGCAGGAAAACATCTATTTTTAATTTTTTTTTGTCACTAGAAACACCATCTTCAAAAAATTTCCTTTGATACAACTTATAAACATTTCTCCTTCCCCTTTTTATTGGGAGAGGGGGTCATGTTTGAGCCCCATGACATTGACACATCACAAGTTTTAATTTGAGATATAATTCATTAATGTCGATCCCACCTACTCAACAAGATTGTTAGTGTCCTATCCTCTGAAGTTAATACAAATTCAGTAACTGATTGCACCACTGATATGTTTTAGGTTTATTTTATACTTTTTAGGGCACATATAGGAAGATAGGTAATTTTAAATTTATATTTTTTCTTTGTCACTAAAAACACTTAAGCTTCAAAAAGTTTCAATATAACTTGTAAACATTAACCACCATTCTCCTCCCCTATATTTTTTGGGGGAGGTTGAACCCATGACAATTGAGACATCACAATTATAATTTGTGATATAATTCATTAATTTCAACACCACAAAATTTATGTTTTCTTTAAAGGTGGTGGTGGAAATGGGGTGTGTGTGTGGGTGGGGGGCATAATTCAAAGTAATCTACAATGTCCCTCATATGCTCTTTCATTTGACATCTAGAAACTGTAGGCCCTCATGTTTTTAGTGTAATACACCATAGAGGAAGTCTGTGAGGAAGGAGAGACCTCAGCAAAAAACACCAACATACATGCATTACCCAAGGCTCAAACACAGGTATCTTTGGATCAGTAGCCAAGCATACTAACCAGTGGGCTCGGAAAGCATAGGAGTAAATATTTTGTAGGCTATGACACTCCATACATCACAAACTTTCTTCATTTTTTAAGCTTGTCCATCATGTTGTAAAGATATGGCAGAACAACAATTTTGGCAAATACAAACAGATGGAAATGAAAAGCAATAGGAAGACAAGTAAAAATATACACAAAATCCAGTAAAAAAAACACATTTGCTCCCTGTGGTTCCCATGATACTTAACCGCATTGTCCAAATTTCCTACACAGACTCCCACGTATGCCCGGGTGATTGGTTTCAAAATCAGTTTCCCCCATGACATTGTTTCTACACAAATTGTCACAACTTGGGTTTCACTTTTAATTCACATATTATGTTGTTAATTGCAAAGGTTAGTTTTGTAAATATTCCACCCACGACATTTTTGCACAGTTTCAACACGAATTTCCCGCTGTTGCAAAGGTCATTGCCGACTCTGTGTGCTCTCATAGCCCATGACTTTGTCACAAAATACTGAGATTTTTATTTCGATGAATTTTGGCATTCTATAATTCCCAACATACTTCACCGAAAAGTCCCAAATTTCATAGGTGGGTTTCCCTCTGCCTCACTCCATGTTGGAGTTAAAAAAATCAGGTCCCTAGCTACAATAAGACACTTAATAATGCTTTGAGAAATGTGGGGAATCTGGCAATGGCAACAGATTTAAATATTATTTTAACTCTCACATTCACGGTTAGGGAGCAGTAAATGGCAATAATAAATTTGACAGCAGTTATCGTTTTCCATAGAAATAGCATGGTAAATATTTTTGCTTCTAGCAAGCCCCTTTTTGGACTTTCAACTTGAAATTTGGCACTGCAATACGAACCACAGCCAGAAATATTCTCTGAAAAATTGCAGAATATACATTGATTCACTGATGATTTATGGCTGCCACAGGGTCCACCACCTGGTTCAAGACAATTTTTCATCTACACCCATATTCACCCTGTTACTTAAAACAGCTTAATAGTGATTAAATACTCAGTATGCAAGAGACCAGATGGACAGATAAAGGTCAGATTCTTAAAAATAATCTTAAATTTCTCTTTTCAGGGAGGGACGACAATAAGCATCACCAAGGCGTGGGTCTGCTTCTCAGCAGACACGCTAGTGATGCTCTTCTAGGATATGAGTGCATTAATGAAAGGTTTCTTACAGCAAAATTTCAGACAAGCATCAAAGACTTGAATGTTATCTGCTGTTATGCCCCCACTGAGGATGCCGATGAGGATGAGAAGGATAGGTTTTATGAACAACTTCAGGATATTTTGAATTCTGTCAAGAAAGGAGATATTACCCTTGTTCTTGGTGACTTCAATGCCAAAGTTGGTACTGACTCTGACCTTTGGGGAGGAGTAATAGGCCCTTTTGGTATTGGTAGCTGCAATGGCAATGGGCAACGTCTCCTACAGGTAAGTAAACTCAATGGATTCAGAATAACTAACACTTATTACAAACACCGCGACATACATAAGTACACATGGGTTTCACCTGATGGGCTGCATAAGAATATGATTGATTACATATTAATTAACAGCAAATGGGCTAGTTCTGTTAGGAATACCAGGGCATATAGGGGAGCTGAAATTGGATCTGACCTTACCTTGTTAAAAGTGTGTTGCAACTTAAACTTAAAAAGTGTTGTGCTAGGGTTAAAAAATTTACTTTTAATACTGAAGCTCTGAAAGATCCAGTTATAGCCAAAGCTTACCATGATAGGTTACTTAGTCATTACAACAGTCATGGTTTGCTTACTACTGAAGTTGAGGAAGAATGGGATCATTTTAAACAGGCGTTTTTGGACACTAACAGTACTCTTTTAGGAAAAAAGGAGCAGAAGAAGCAAAATTATCTGAGTGATAAGGCACTTGAGCTTATTTCGGAGAGAAAGAACTGCAGGAATGCCCTTAATCAATACCCTACTAGTCCTAATAGGAAGCATTACAGAGACCTTAATAAACTTGTAAAGGATCAGTTAGCTGCTAAGAATCTTTGGCTTGATGGTTTGGCTGACAAAGCCGAGGAAGCAGTTAGACAGCACAACAGCAGAGAGCTGTACCAGATAGTTAATGTTTTGTGTGGTAGAAAACGGACAGGCATACAAGGATTGAAGGATAAACAAGGTAAGGTTATAGAAGGGGAGGATTCTGTCATGGCTAGGTGGGCTGAGCATTTCAGTGATGTTCTAAACAATGTAGTTAGTTCTACTCCCATTGTTTGCAATGATGATAGATGCATTGGTGGCTGTAATGTTGGCCCTATAACACAATCTGAAGTTCTTTTGGCTGTTTCTAAACTTAAACTTCATAAATCCCCAGGGGTAGATGAAATTACTACGGAAATGCTTAGAGCTGGGAATGTTTCAGTTACCACTTGGATGACTGAAATTCTGAATATCTTTTATGATAAAGGCATGGTTCCTAAGGATTTTACCAGGGCTATTGTTATCCCTATTTTCAAAAAAGGTGATCGCAGTTCTTGTGATAACTATAGGGGTATCAGCCTACTCTCTGTTCCAGGTAAAGTTCTTTCCATGATTGTGCTTAATAGAATTAAGAATCTGGTTGACAGTCAATTGCGTGATGAGCAATGTGGATTCAGAAGTGGTAGGGGATGTGTGAATCAGATATTTTCACTTAGGCAGATTCTTGAGAAATGTTTAGAGTTTCAGAAACCTTTGGTTGCTAGCTTTGTTGATTTCAAAAAGGCTTTCGACTCTGTTGATCGTCATAATTTGTGGTTGATTGTGAAATCATATGGTATACCAGACAAGTTAGTTAACATAATGAAAGCTCTCTATAATAACACTGAGTCGTGTGTGAGAGTTGGTAAGGCTTGTAGCAATTGGTTTAGCATTACTTCTGGTGTTCGACAAGGGTGCATTTTGTCTCCTTTTCTCTTTAGCTTGGTTATTGATTATGTTATGCGAAATTCACTTCAAGGGAAAGATTTTGGCCTTAAATGGGCTGGAGATACGAAAATTTCTGATTTAGATTATGCTGATGATTTAGCCCTTTTGGCAAATGATGTTGATGAGATGAACTCTTTCATTCGAGCTGTTGATGAGACTGGTAGTAGAGTAGGTTTGGTTATAAACAGAGAGAAAACTAAAGTGATGAAAATTGGTCAGGCAGGCTGTGATTCAGTTAATCTGAATGGTTGCAGTCTTGAGCAGGTGTCACAGTTTAATTATCTTGGGAGCTATGTAACAGATAATGGTGATGTGCGGCATGAGATTAACAGACGAATAGGGATTGCTGCCGGGACTTTTAAGAACCTATGGAGAGTGTGGAGAAATAGGCGTATACACCTAAAGACTAAAATTAGACTGTATAATAGTTTGGTTCTTTCTAGGGTTAGTTATGGTAGTGAAACTTGGACACTTTGTAAACAAGATAACAGGAAACTAGATGCTTTTGATTCCAGATGCTTACGCAGTATCTTGGGCATTAGGTGGTTCAACTTTGTAACTAATGATGAGATTAGGCAAAGGAGTTTGCAACCTCCTTTAAGCAGCATATTGTGCAGAGAGAGACTCCGTTGGTTTGGCCATGTTGCCCGTATGAATAATTATAGATTGGCGAATAGGGTTATGAACAGTGCGCCTAAAGGCCTCAGAAAGAAGGGGAGACCTAGGATGCGGTGGGCAGACAATGTCAAACAGGACATTGTTAGAATTGGTGTGCAGTGGCCAGATGCAGTAGATGTAGCTCAGGATAGACTTGCTTGGAGAACTAAATTGCACGGTCTGGTTGGACCTCCGTAGCCCATGGCTGCTTGAGGATGATGATGATGATGAAATCAATGATGAGCTGTGAATTCATTCATTCTGTTTGAAAACAAGATTCCTAAATGCATTATAGGAGATGTATTCTAGTTGCAAGTTCTTTCTCAGTACTATACTTTGAGAAGATTTTTTTCACAAATAAAAAAATCAACAGAAATAGGCCATGTTATATTGCAAATTAAACAATTTCGAATTTTTAGACAAATAAAAATTTACAAATTTACAAACATATAAACTTCAATAAGACTTTTCCCCAGTGATAAAGTGGAAAAAGATATTTGGCAAGGCAATTAAGGCTTGATTTTGGAGAAAATAAAAAGTTAAATTATATATCAATGGAAAAGGAAATTTCTTTCTGAAATTTCTTTTTATTTCATCTTAAACTCTACTTTTGTTATTTTTTTTATTGAAATATTTTAAAATATGGTGCAGAATTCCAGAAGGTGACTTTTCACTCTATGCAATTCATAGGATTTTCTGTCCTGTTTATGGAAGTGGAGGAACAATTTCTTAATTTTTTTTCTTCTGAGCATTATGCATTTTTTTCTTTGGGAGGTACAATTTAGGGATCTTGGGCAAAATGCCAAAAAGTTAGTGCATTAAGGATTTTTGCCAAGTGAAGCAAGGGTTAAAAAAACTTTGGCAGTAGTGGTGAGGGGGGACACACACCCTTGATGGTAGTTTCACAACTGAAGCAGGACTCATTTCCATGCCAATGAAGTTCATTTTGCTTCCATATTCAAGGCTTCATTGTATTATTTTTTGGGAAAAGATAGTAGATCAGTTTCAATTAAAAACAAAGTACCAATAAAAATTAATACATAACCTAATGATATCAGCACTTATCAAGTTGTAAGCCAGTCATTGCCTTAGTAATGTAGCACAATACTGGAAGATTGATAATGACATAAATCTATGGAAATAAAATTAAAACATATCTATCTGTAACAAGCCTGCTATCTTCATCATAACTCGTGATGTAACGTAACTCTAAAATAATCAATAATGACATATATCTAGGGAAATAAAACTATAGAATTAAAATGAAGGTTGAAATAAAAAAAAGCATAAATAAAATACTAACTTAATGAGTGGAGATGGCATCCAATGTGCAATGCAATGAAAGCCGATGCTGTAAACAACTCAGTATTCAAGCCACCGAATGTACAGCTATGGCATGTGTAAGTATTTAGTGAGGTCTGCAACTTGCACTCTGTTGCACCTACTTTGCTTAGTTTTGGTTTCAATATCAAGAAATGACACACTGAATACTGCAATGAATAATAAAAGCAATTCTAGGCATATTGAAATAGTTAAGCAGAAATAAGTGTTAAAATGAAAAACAATGCAGGTATGTACTTTGCAGCCTATACCTTGGTGATGCTTATTATTGTCCCTCCTTGAAAAGAGAAATTTAAGATTACTTTTAAGAAACTGACCTTTATCTGTCCATATGGATAAAGGTCAGATTTAATCTGACCTTTATCCAGACTTAGGTCTGCTTCTCAGCACACACACCAGTGGTGCTCTTCTAAGATACGAGTGCATTAATGAAAGGTTTCTTACAGCAAATTTTCAGACAAACATTAAAGACTTCAATGTTATCTGCTGTTATGCCCCCACTGAAGATGCCAGTGTGGATGCGAAAGATAGGTTTTACGGACAACTTCAGGATATTTTGAATTCTGTCAAGGAGATATTACCCTTGTTCTAAGTGACTTCAATACCAAAGTTGATACTGACTCTGACCATTGGGGAGGGGTGATAGGCCCTATTGGTAGCTGCAATGGGCAATGTCTCCTACACGCAAGTAAACTTAATGGTTTGAGAATAACTAACACTTATTACAAACACTGCAACATATGTAACTACACATAGGTTTCACCAGATGGTCTGCATAAGAATATGATAGATTATATATTAACAGCAAATGGACTAGTTCTTTTAGGAATACAAGGAAATATAGGGGAACTGAAATTGGATCTGACCATTACCTGGTTAAAAGCGTCTTGTAACTTAAACTTAAATGTTGTGCTAAAGTTAAAAAATTTACCTTTAATTCTGAAGCACAGAAAGACCCAGTTATAGCTAAATCTTACTATGATAGGACAGTCATGGTTTACTACTGAAATTGAAAAAAAATTGGACCATTTTATTAAATGCTTTTTTTTTGGGGGGAAAAAAAAAAGGAGCCGAGGAGGCAGAATTATTAGGGTCTTAAGGCACTTGAGCTTATTTTAAAAGGAAAGAACTGCAGGAATATCCTTAATTAATACCCAACTAGTCCTAATAGAAAGCATTATAGAAAGCTTAATAAATGTGTAAAGGATCGGTTAGCAGCTGATAAGAATCTTTGACTTGATGGCTTAGCTGACAAAGCTGAGGAAGCAGTTAGACAGCACAACAGCAGAGAACTGTACCAGATAGTTAATGTTTTGTGTGGTAGAAAATGGGACAGGTATACAGGGATTGAAGGATAAGCAAGGTAAGGTTATAGAATGTGAGGATTCTGTCATGGCTAGGTGGGCTGGGCATTTCAGTGATGTTTTAAACAATGTGGTTAGTTCTACTCCATCGTTCCCAATGATGATAGATGCATTGGTGGTTTTAATGTTGGCCCTATAACACAATCTGAAGTTATTTTGGCTATTTCTAAACTTAAACTTCATAAATCCCCAGGGGTAGATGAAATTACTACAGAAATGCTTAGAGCTGGGAATATTTCGGTTACCACATAGATGACTGAAATTTTGAATATCTTTTATGATAAAGGCATGGTTCCTAAGGATTTTTCCAGAGCTATTGTTATCCCTATTTTCAAAAAAGGTGATCGCAGTTCTTGTGATAACTATAGGGGTATCAGCCTACTCTCTGTTCCAGGTAAAGTTCTTTCCATGATTGTGCTTAATAGAATTAAGAATCTGGTTGACAGTCAATTGAGTGATGAGCAATGTGGATTCAGAAGTGGTAGGGGATGTGTGGATCAGATATTTTCACTTAGGCAGATTCTTGAGAAATGTTTATAGTTTCAGAAACCTTAGATTGCTAGCTTTGTTATTTCAAAAGGCTTTTGATTCTGTTACGAGTTTTAGAAATAGCCTTAGATCTGTAATAGATTAGAATCTCTAACATTCGTATGGCAGGTAATATTAAAGATTGTGAGATCGTATGGCAGGTTATATGAAAGGTAATTTTTTTAACTTTAGCACAACACTTGTTAAGTTTAAGTTGAAAGACGCTTTTAACAAGGTAATGGTCAGATCCAATGCATATCCATCATAATTTGTGGTCGATTGTGAGATCGTGTGGCATACCAGACAAGTTAGTTAACATAATGAAAGCTCTCTACAATAACACTGTCATGTGTGAGAGTTGGTACGGCTTATAGCAATTGGTCTAGCATTGCTTCTAGTGTTCGACAAGGGTGCATTTTGTTCCCTTTTCTCTTTAGTTTGGTTATTGATTATGTTATGCAAAATTCTTTGCAAGGGAAAAATTTTGACCTTAAATGGTCGAGATTTCAAAATTTCTGTTTTAGATTATGCAGATGATTTGGTCTTGTTGGCTAATTATGTGATGAGATGAATTCTTAAGGCAGTTGACGAGACTGGTAATAGAGTTGGTTTGGTGATAAACAGAGATAAAATTAAAGTGATGAATGTCAGGCTTCACTCTGAATGGTTGTGCTCTTGAGCAAGTGTCTCAGTTTAATTATCTTGGGAGTTATGTAACTAATACTGGTGATGTGGCATGAGATTAACATGCAAATAGGGATTGCCTCTGAGACTTTTAGGAATCTATAGTGTGTGTGGAGAAATAGGCACCTAAAGACTAAAATTAGACTGAATAATAGTTTGGTTCTTTCTAGGGTTAGGTATGGTAGTGAAACTTGGATGCTTTGTAAACAAGATAACAGAAAACTTGATGCTTATGCAGTATCTTGAGTATTGGGTGGTTCAACTTTGTAAGTAATGAAGAGGTTAGGCAAAGGAGTTGGCAACCTCCTCTGAGCAGCAGAGACTCCGTTGGTTTGGCCATGTTGCTCGTATGAATAATTATAGATTAGTGAATAGGGTTATGAACAGTGTTCCTAAAGGCTTCAGAAAGAGGGGGAGACCTAAGATGCTGTGAGCAATGTCAAACATGACCTTGTTGAATTGGTGTGCAGTGGCGAGATGCAGCAGATATAGCTCAAGACAGATATGCTTGGAGAACTAAATTGCACAGTCTGGTTGGACCTCTGTAGCCCATAGCTGCTTGAGGATGACGTACTTTACAACTGCTTCTGAAATCTTCCGTTTTTAAAAATTGCAGTTTTTTGGTTAATTTTCAAGAGAATTTCAAAACTAAGAAAAATAGAGTCCATGATTGTTCAGATCAAACTCATAGGCTTAATCAGGAGGTTGCTTCAGTGTAGAAAAATGGAAACAAGCAAATCGGCTTTGCTGTATATTGGGTCTAAAAAATTTGTGATCAGATGGCTATAAATTATTTATATCACAGCTTAATAAAATATTCATAAAATGAAAAAAGTATTTTTCAAGCTTAAATTATGTATCAGGTAAAACAACAAAAGTTTTTGCTGATTTTAGTACTCATAAAAATAACCACAATTCTTATTAAAAAAAATTTTATTCAACTTTCTTATTAAATTTTTTCATTAAAAGTAGTTTACATTTGATTCAATCACCTTTTCCATCATGAAACTAGCTAGTTAGAAATAGCCTTAGATCTGTATAATACTTTTTATAATTATACTATAAAATTTTATAGTATATTAATAATTATTAATTTTATAGTAATATATAAATTTTATATATATATATTATAAAAAAGATTATATATGTATAATCATTTTTAGTAGCATAAATACCCCTTCTATAGTGACCTGTACCTTCTTGTTGTTCCTATTCGAAGGAGAGAGATATCCAGTGAACTAGGTGGATGAGATAGTCTCCCATTCAAGGTGTTGGATTGCCTTTGTGGTCACTTTGGCAATGTGTAGACAGGCATTATTCTGAAGGAACAGTACTCCTTTAAGAATGATAAGTGCTGCTTTCTTCTCTTTCAGTGCCTCATGAACACTTTCAAGCTGTTGTGAATAGAGCTCATCAATAATGGTTTGGTCAGGTTTCAGCAG
Source organism: Ryuthela nishihirai (assembly GCA_038380435.1). Classification (NCBI taxonomy): domain Eukaryota; kingdom Metazoa; phylum Arthropoda; class Arachnida; order Araneae; family Heptathelidae; genus Ryuthela; species Ryuthela nishihirai. The sequence goes on from JAWZYU010000008.1 coordinate 14,662,536, forward strand.
CTCAAAGTGGTCAATTCCACAAGCTGTCCACCATACACAAAAGAACAGCTTACATTTATGCAGTGATGGCCTTGAAGTTCGTGGAGCAGGGTCGGTGGATGATCCACTTTTCATCACATCAGCAAATGATCGAGAAATGGCTCTTTGTTGTGGCAGGAGAGTAAGGCAAGCTGACACAAGTTGTTGTTTCTCGGCATCTGACAATTCATGTGGTACGCATTTGCTCAATTTGTATGTTTTAGCAATTTCATGCAGATGCCTTCTAATGATTTCATCATTCACATTGAACATCAAAGCAAGCTCTTGGCATGTTCGACTGCTATCTTCTTGAATGGCTGCTTTCAAAGCTTCATTGTCAATAGCCACAGGACAGCTGCTACACAGTGTATCTTCAAGTGACTCATCCCTGGTTCGAAACTTTTGGAACCAATTTCTGTGTGTGTATATTCCTTTACAGCATCTTGTCCACATGTAAGGCATATTCTTCTAATGGCTTCTGCAGCTGTGTTACAGTTTAAACTCACAAAGTAAACAATATCTGATAGCTTCGACGACACTTCCATTTCAATATTTTATTGGATTTACTGTGTGGATGATAGTACTATGTAAATAGGATACAGTACAATTTTAAGATACAGATGGTTGTTCTGACACGGCATAATGAATAAAGCCATAGCAGCATCACCAAACAAATATCAGTTGCAATACATAGAAAACATTACGATTAATTTACATAAAGATCACCTTTGCAACACCGAAATCCCATCTGGTGGCATGGAACCTTCTGCTGCACGAACAGCACAATGAAAAACCAAAACTGCCAAAAGAGGGAGACTCTTATTTAAAGCCATAACATTGGGAAATATAGTGCCAGATGAAGTCCTGTAAGTGTAGGGATGAAACAAGTTACTGCGTGGAGAGGATGAACCTTTTCAGATTTTAATGTTAACATCTTTTAGCGTTCTTTGAGTTGAAATTTAAGTTTGTGGAGTTTTCTTAAGATGTTTTAACGTTTTTTGAGTTGAAATTTAAGTCCATTGAATCTTTTAAGATGTTTAAGTGCAAGAGATGGTTCTTTTAAGCAACTTATTTTCTGCAGTATGAGTTTTAAATATGCAACCCAAACAGCAGTGGTTGGTGGAAAATGACTTCCTGAATTGTGTCTACAGTGTAATAAACTAGGACTGGTATCTGGAACTTGAATATCAAGTGAAAAACATCAGTGCTACATATTAGCAATGGCTGCCAATAAGAGATCATTGGCAAAAAAGATAAAATTCCTGATGCAGGGCCCTTGCAAGAACAACATAAGGACCAGCTGAACCAGCAAGAAGTTTTGACGACACCTGAAAATGGTAATAATTTCCATCTCTTTACTTGGGAACTTTTTGTAAGGATAAAGGTGTCCTAAAGTAACAGTATACCATGGTGAAAAATACTCATGACTTGACTATGTGAATAGTACTAAGCTTAATATAGAATAATGTTGTTCAAGAGCTTTTAATATTACAGCATAATCATAAATTAAATTTTTTTTAGATAAAATTACTGTGAACCACAAACAAAGCCACTTGTAAAAGAGTAAATCACTGTTTTAAACTGAATATCATTTATCAATCACATGCTGATATTACTATTCATTTACATTCACTCAGTGGATAAACAAACCCAATTGGCTGGCATGATCCAGCTCAAGTATGTACAGGTGCTGAACATCCAATATTTAACTCCTCTATAACAATACTTTTACTCTCTCAAACGAGCTATAGATATTTTAAGGTTTAATTTTTGTCTGAGGGGGCTAGGAACACGAACATACATTTTTCAGTAATATCTTAAGACATATTTATTCCAGCAACTGAAAAGCTTTTAAATTTTATCAGAGAAAGAAGTTTTTGGTAGACATTTACATGCTGCATTTTGAACTTCTGTATTGTTTAATGTTGCTGCTTTGGGATCCATCTGGCATAACCCTTACATACAGCTTGACATACTATGGTGTTTACATACAGTCCTTTAATACATTACACTATGGCATAAGCCGTCTCATGCTATTCAGTTCAGTATAAATTTCCTCCAATGTAATGCAGCTTTCCTGAAATAATGTTTGAACTTTGAACTGTAAAAGGTATTGTTGCTTTGACAAATTTATCAAGCCAATGCTCATTCACTACCATTTCTGAGCAGTTCATAATACTTATACATCCATTGATATCACTGAATGTATAACTGAATGAGAAAACTTATTAATTGTATAACTGAATGAGTATTATTAATACTTATTATTGTATAATTGAATGAGAAAACTGATATATGTGCACACACATACTATGGTGAATTTCAAATGATCTAACTTCTGATCACAAAAACCAAATGATACTTTGCTGTTCAATTACTTTGCAGTCTGAAATGGGTGTCAAAAATTTCAAGCTTAACAGTGACAATATTGTCAACTTTATACGGAAATTTCAAGTACAGGTGACTTCTGTTTCACGTGGAAGATGCATTCCTGGGAGACTCCAATTCCTGGGGGAAACATATGAAAGATAATTCCATTAAATGGAGTTATCTTTCATTTGGTTGTCTTTTGCATATCATATCAATCTTTCTGATACTTTTTCTCTTTCTATTATAATGAATGTTTCATTTCAACAAAAATAATTATAATTCACAGTTTTTATTTAAAAATCACACAAATGTGTACATATATAATCGATTAGTCAATTTTACATTTCTTAGTAAGGAAAATATCTAGAGTAGTTTGCATTGTCTCCGTTTTACGTGTAATATTTGTAACATTCCATTAACTGATGATAACCTCATCCTAAGGCATCCACTTGTGAAAAATTATTATCATGATGCTCCAACAAATCCATACATTTGTTATGCACTGAAAGTGGATTCCTTCAAAATTTCAAATGTCAACACTCTAGGTCAGATTTTTGTACATATTGCACCTCTGGCAAACATCAAATACTTAATTTCAAACACGAAAAAATTTACAATTTTGCTACTGTAACAGAGAAAATTTTAAACTAATGGACATATCCAATCTGAAATCATTTTTTCATTTATCTCTGAAAACTGAAGAGCTGCAAATTTCTACCCCCTGGGGTAAAGAGTAAAAGTCATTATTATCAGCATAACCCACTTGACTATCAGATTATACCACCAAAATTTCAAATTTTTAGGATGAATTGTTTCCAATATCCATTTAAAATTTTATTTTCAAATTTAAGGCCATCTAACAGTGAAAATTAAAACTACTGGAGGATCTGAAATATTATACGAGCAATTTCAAAAATTTATTACAAATAACATAAAAGTATATAGAAACAAATTTAAATCATTAGTAAAAATACCTAAAAATATTTTTGATACCCTATTGAAGTTAATTGTATATTCCACTTAGTACTCTATACAGGTCTATGTGATATTCAGTTTCCTGTAATTTTTCAGCATATGACGAGAAATTTTTCAGGTAATGATTCTTAGTCTCTTTTTCAATTGTTCAAAGTCACAAGCAGCAGTGGAACATGAAATTCATTTTTGATATCAAAACCACACAGCAAGATGTCAAGGATGGATTAGATATGGTAAATGCAGTTTTCAGGAAATGCGCTTCTCTCAGTCGATCCAATGAAGTTCAATTCAAACAAAAGTTTTTAACAACTCTCACACTGAAGCTTAATAAGGTACCAAAAATGTTTCTGAATTCTTCTTTCTAATGGCAGGTTTATTTTTGAGATAAAAAGCATACATAAATGTTACTTTTGAAATTGCTCAAATCATTTGTATCCCCTTGTATTTCGTTATTACCTATATAAAAAAATTATTTATCACTTAAATCCAAAACTTTGCATTTTCCCACTCCCTCAGGGATAAGGAGGCAAATCATGACTGTCAATGCACTTTTTTTTTATCATCTTACTACACATCAAAATTTCTAGTTTAGATTGTCTGCAATATTCATTAAAAGTTTCACATTTTTCCAGTATTTTTTTAACCATTAATAGGTGCTATTAAACTATTGGAAATTTTGGAAAATGTGAATCCTTACTGTTTCATCAATATTTATCCAACCCAAAGGGACTTTTAATTTCTCTAAAAAGTTTGAATGTCTGAAGACAGACAAAAAAGTGGGGTTTAGTTAAAAAGAACAACATACAATTAAATCATTCAAAGCATTAAAATGGTTAGGAATTTAGAATTCTACTGCAATTGTTTGGTTTTATAAATTATGACTGTAATGAGTAATGCCGTCAGGAGTAGAGGGCGAGTTCTTCAATAATATAGATACTATACTTTTTAACGGACCCCATTGTTTTCAGCTAAAAGTGATTAGGGAGGGGCTAGTCCTAATGATCCCCCCATATCAGCACAGACTTGACACTGTCAAAGATGAAACATTAACTATTTTGAATAGCTGCTAAATCAATCATTAAAATGGGAAAACATTAATATTTATGAACACAACAAACTTTTACATTCTTACCTTGATCTGGTGATGAGTAAACTGAACCTGATGATAGTAATGATGGAATTTGAGTTTTCTGCTCTTCTTCATCATCACTATCCAAAGCATTTGCCCTGAGAAATGCTATAAGCTGTGGAGATGGTCTTTTGCGCCATGGCCAATAATCCATCATATTCCCACCATTCTGAAGAAAGAATAATTCTATAATTTGCTGGTGATATCTTTCTTTGTTTAATCTAAATTCACGGAATAGATGATCACATATTCTTTTTCGTTTACTAGCCAGTTCTTCATTGGCTGGAGGCTTTTCTTCTAGTTTTACTCTCTTTGGCTTAGGACTGGAAAAAGGACTTGGAATGCTAGAACCTATACAAGTAGTTAGAGAAGGACTGCCAGTTGAAATTACAGCAGTTCCTGAAGTACTTAATGAGGTCAAATTATTAACAGATGATGCAATATTTGCAACAGTGGTACCAAAACCACTATTTACAGAAGTCACTGAACTAATACTACTTGTATTTGCAGTTCGTTTTTGTGGTAAATTAGTTTGGCATGAGTGGCCAGTCACTGGTGAGCCTTTTTGTGCTTGAGTTAGTGGCACCATAACTCTGTTTGTGCTGATGCAACCCACTTGTGGCACACTACCACCAGAAGGAGTTAAAGTAGAGGAAGCACTTGCAAGACTATATGAATGAACTCTTGTTACATCTCCAGGTTGCACTGCTGCTGTTGATGACTCTAATATGAGTGTTTGTTGTTGACCTTGAGTTGATGTTAGAGAAGGTGCAAGTCTCAGTGCAACGGCTTCTTGTCTTCCTCCACCAATAACTGCCCTTTGAGCCATTGTTGCTGTAGCAACTGGAAGTGTTATAACTGTACAGCCAGTTCCCACCTTTGACAACAAGTTTGGTACACTAACTGCAACAGCTGCAGAATTTTCAGATTGCTGAACTTGGGGCTGCCCTGTTGAAACATTGACACTACCTACTGCACTTTGTGATCCTGTCCGCACTGTGTAACTCTGGGTAGCTGCAGCTAAAATACGTGCTAAGCTTTGAGGTGAGCTGATGGTATATGTAGGATTCGTGACAGCTTCTGTCCCTCCAGAAGAAACTCCTCCTTGTTGAACTGACACTAATAAATAAAAATATTCAGTTGAAATACTATTGAGAAGTCAGGATAACTCTAAATATTAAGAGACACAGTAGGATAAAACTCTTTTAATAAAACACGAATAAATACTGTACAATAAGTCTCGGTGTCTAATTCTGCCACTATTTACCAGTACACTGCATTGAGTATTACATTTGTTGTATACCTTAATCCGACTATGACAATTCTATGTCACTCGTCCAATTTAGGGTGCAGACATTTAATATGCTATCATAAATCTCAGATGTCGATATACCTTCTTTATACACTATCATAAACTTAGTACTACCAACTAAATACCTTCTTTAACCTATCTTAAATAGTACTAGTTAGCAATACAAAAGGTAATATTACCGCACACTTGTAAAAGGCTGGAACAACTGCATCATTTGATATTAATCTGTTAGTCTCGACAACATTGTCGTGGTTTCTAACACGTGCTACCAGTCCTTGTTTTCATCGGAGATATCAGCAATGATGGATAAACGTACATCAGATTTCCACTGTAGATCTTAATTTATATTATCAGTCATTATTTCAGCACCTTTGACGATGAATATTCATATAGCAGATTTCCACTATCTCTTAGCATGGATTGATCGGACGTTAGTTGTTAATGTCCGTCGCAATAATGCTAATCGTTTTGCTATTATCTGCTCCCTTTGTAGTGGATTAACATTAAACTGCTGTACATGCTGGTATCACATTTTTCTCTGTTTTCCATACTCACTATTCGCCATGGCACTATCATAAGCAGACTTACAACTTCCTACAACGGCCATTAAAACTTTAAAAACAATTACAAACTAACGTATTTGGCCTACTTCAACTCCACAACTAGGAGTTATACTCACACTCCCCCTTCTCATACAGAGCGACGTGTTTCGCACGCCTCCCGTGTGGCGGCTTCCTCAGGCTCTGATCTCTTACTGTGGTATGTTACCTTATATGCATGTCTTCCGTTGCATCATCATTTGCGTCCTTATGCGCAAGCGTTTCTGCACTTCTGCTGTAACAGAAGGTTCCATGCAGATGGTATCGGGGTGATGTCATTATTACAGATTGTATTACTATAATAGATTCTGAAAATTTTTTTTATTTCAGAAGCTATTAATTAATGTTTCTTAACAGGGAATACTGTGCATTCACTTTGGATTGATTTTAATTGTATTACTATAACTATAAATGTATAATTTTTCTGCATACGCTAATTGAAACTTATTTGTGGGGCAGCTAATGCTTTGTAGTTAATTTTTCCCATTTTAATGTTATTTTCTATTATCATCTGTGCCAAAGCTGTATTAAGTTGTTCTTTTTGAATATCTGTTTTATGTTCATTCATTCTTACTTCATATTGTCTGTATGTCTTCCCTATGTACTTGTTTTTTTCCTTTTAATTTTCCCTCTGGATCTGGCATGTTAACTTGATATATCCCCCCCCCCCCAACCTCCATAGGAAATTTCCTATCTCTGTCATTAATTACTAAATTTTTAATTGTTGTTGTTGTTTTAACCAGTAATGTAAAATCATAATTACTTAAAATGTTTTGCATCGTATCCGTTACATGTTTAATATAAGGGATGCTATGTGTATATTTCGCTGTTTGTTGTGGTTGTGCTCCTCCTATTTGGGTTTCATTAATTACTATAAATTTTGCATCTTTCTGCCATTTATCTAATAATTTCTTTGGGTACCCCGCTTCCCTGGCTGTTTGTGTGATCTATTCAATTTCTTGTTCAAATGTCTTTTGCTCCGAACAATATCTATGCACCCTAATATAATGTGGAAGAATTGAAGCTTTTTTATATCTCATCAGATGTGCTGATTTAAAAGGAATGAAATTCGGTATATGGTTTTTTTTTTTCCCTATACACTGTTGTTTCACAGTACGTTGCTTTTCTTGTTATCATAATATCTAAAAACGGTAATTGTCTATTTACTTCTTGTTTGTGGGTAAACTTTATTAAGGGCATTATGGAATTGAATATCTCACTAACTGTTTAAACTTTTCAAGTGGGTGGGGCCAAAAAATCTAAATGTCGTCAATGTATCGCAGATACAAAGCGGGTAATAAATCACACCATACCAATGCTGTTTGTTCAACATGGCGCATGACGACATCTGCCATTAGTCGCAAAAGCGGCGATCCCATCGGGACTCCCTCAGTTTGTTGCCATGTGTGATCCATCACATCAAAATAGTTAGATGAGGTTGCCAGCTCCAGCGCCTCATGAACACTAAAGTATTCTGGGGAACTGGGGCAGGCAACCCGCAACCATTCAGCTTTTAGTCACATTGCTGCATCCAGCAGCAGAGTGTGAGGACACAGCGATACGACATCTAGTGAATGCATTGTAATTGACTCTGTAAAAATGATATTTTGTATTTGTAATAAGGCATCATGACAATCGGTCAATGTATACTTTGCTGGGGGAAAATAAATCTTCAAAAATTTGTGAAGAGCTACTTCCAAATTATATGTTGGGGCCTTTCGTTTACACACTAATGGTCGAAAAGGATAATCTTGTTTATGCATCTTAATTTTAAAGAAACAGCTGGGGGACATCAGGGTATATCATGCGGTTACAATGCTTAGCTATTTCATCTGGCAAAAACGAATCATTCTTAAGTTTCCCTAATTTATTTAATATTATATTTGTAGGATTCCTATCTATTGGTTGACATTTTAATTGCCTCGGAACTTCCTGTATTTTTATATATTGATCCTTATCCATTATTACCACTTGATTAGTTTTATCTGCTAACACTATTTAATCTCTTTTTGCACCTTTAGCTCTCTAAGAATCTTTATATCTTTATTCGATCTACTTTTGTTTTGTTGTTGTGAACTTTTGATGGACCTGTATATCCTAAATCTTTCTTTATCTTTATATTTATATGGAATGTTATTAAGGGAGTGTTCAATTTGTGGGATGACCTTAAAAGGATCGATGGATTCATTATCACATGCAAATTTTGCTCCCTTTTACAATCACATCGCTCTGTATGAGAAGGGGGAGTGTGAGTATAACTCCTAGTTGTGGAGTTGAAGTAGGCCAAATACGTCAGTTTTGTAATTGTTTTTAAAGTTTTAATGGCCGTTGTAGGAAGTTGTAAGTCTGCTTATGATAGTGCCACAGCGAATAGTGAGTACGGAAAACAGAGAAAAATGTGATACCAGCATGTACAGCAGTTTAATGTTAATCCACTACAAAGGGAGCAGATAATAGCAAAACGATTGTAGCATTATTGCGACGGACATTAAACAACTAACATCCGATCAATCCCATGCTAAGAGATAGTGGAAATCTGCTATATGAATATTCATTGTCAAAGGTGCTGAAATAATGACTGATAATATAAATTAAGATCTACAGTGGAAATCTGATGTACGTTTATCCATCATTGCTGATATCTCCAATGAAAACAAGGACTGGTAGCACGTGTTAGAAACCACGACAATGTTGTCGAGACTAACAGATTAACATCAAATGATGCAGTTGTTCCAGCCTTTTACAAGTGTGCAGTAATATTACCTTTTGTACTGCTAACTAGTACTATTTAAGATAGGTTAAAGAAGGTATTTGGTTGGTAGTACTAAGTTTATGATAGTGTATAAAGAAGGTATATCGACATCTGAGATTTATGATAGCATATTAAATGTCTGCACCCTAAATTGGGTGAATGACATAGAATTGTCATAGTCAGATTAAGGTATACAATAAATGTAATACTCAATGCGGTGTACTGGTAAATAGTGGCAGAATTAGACACTGAGACTTATTGTACAGTATTTATTCGTGTTTTATTAAAAGAGTCAGCATAACATTATAAAAATTGAAAATTCTGTATTCAGTTACTAAATATGTTGCACAAATTTAAAAATACACATTACAGCAAAAACTCTGAGTTAGGATATTAAGTTTTAAAGGAAACAGTTAATATACTGAGATAATTCTACTTGAAAATTTACAGCAAACATCAGAAATTTGCCCACTTCCTTTTCAGCAATTTACATTTCTTGTGATAAATACAATTACAAATGCACGGTAAAAAAAAAGAAACCGAATTTATCCTGATATTAGAAATCTGTTTATTTCTGTTGCATAACCTGATGAGAAAAGTGACATTGAGTAGTTAGTCCATAAACTATATTTTCAACAGTAGTATATCTAGATAAACAAGCAGTCAAAATATTCAAATACGAATTCTGAAATTGTGCCCTCTGCAACAGAAAAGTATTCAAAGACTGATTAAAACAAGAAAAGATAAAACTGGATGGAGACAGAATAAAAGTGAAAATATACTTATTTTAAATCTTGTATTTAAAAGCAGCAATGCCTGTCAGCTTATGCATTCAGTTCTGTAAAAAACTAGAAGCACTAAGCTTTGCATTAACTTTTTCTTCACCTAAGGTAAGATTATAGGCTATGTGCAAACCCACTGATAACAAACAGCTAAAATCGATGTGTATTAACTTGAATTTCTCGAAATTCCCAGATTTGACATTAGCGGTTAAAACTAGTGTCAACCGATAAATGCTTGCTTGATGAAAATTCTTCTAAGCTGTAAGAACTGATCACCAAATTTGGTTGGGTTGGGTTGTTTTACCTCTGAGCGGCACTTTTTTGCACACCATGGGCTAAATGGCCAGGTCACATGGACCCCGAAGGCTCAGAGAAGGTTGGGGGAGGGGACCCACTGGAACAGCTGTTGGGAGACAGATGGTAGCCTCCCGTCAAGGCCATCCAGTGTGTTCTTTAACGTGCACAGGGTATGGCTCTCCCGCACACGGGGCCACGGCTTAACGTCCCATCCGACGGACGGCGGCCTTTCCAAGCCCATCGGTGTCCCCTACTGACCGTGGGCAGGGCGGGGAATTTTGCGGAGATAAATCTCATCTCAACGCTGACCCAGCTGGGACTCGAACCTGGGAACTACAGATTACGAGCCTGGCGCGCTACCGACTGAGCCACCCCCGCCCACCAAATTTGGTAGGCAGCTTCCTCTTATTATAGCCTAGAGACCTAAAAGTGTAGCCCCTTAGACCCTCCAAAATTGTTTTTAAAAATAACTGAGATGGTGTAAGTTAGGTTGGGTTGTTTTACCTCTAAACTGAACTTTTTTTTACACACAATGGGCTAAATGACCAGGTCACAAGGACCTCAAAGATTCAGAGAAGGTTGGGGAGGATACCACAGCTGTTAGGGGCAGATGTCAGATGATTTTACCTCTGAATGTCACTTTTTTTTGCATACAATTGGCTAAATGGCATGGTTGCAAGGACCCTGAGGGTTCAGTGAGGATTGGGGGAAGGGACATAAGACTACAGAAAATCTAAAGGTTTTATAAGGAACACCTAAAAATATGAAGAAATAAAGATTTTTTTTTTTTGGCAACATAGCTTCAGGTAGGTCTGGAATTTGTGACTTATGGGTCAAGGAAAAAAAGAAATATTTTCAATGTTTTGGAAAATATAGAACATTTTTTTCATATTGATTGTATTGGAATGAGATAAGTTAATTGAATTGAGTGTCAATATGGATTCCAATGTCAGTAAGGATATCAATATACAGATGGAGTCATCTGGTGCCTGCACTACCTTAGATGATCTTCAAGGTAATAATGATTCCAATTACTTGAATATAATTACTTCCTTGATAAAATCTGAAACTATAATTGAATTTTCTATTGTACTTCAAAAGTAGGAGGAAATTTGTAAATATGAAATAGAATTAGAGAAATCAGTAAATTATTTTTGGAGCAAATTTGATGAATTTTTAAAGGAGCATGAAAAATTAAGAGCAGATTACAACAAATGAAAATTGTAAATGAATTAGTAGTAAAAAAACATGGAGCTTGACAGTAAAGTGATTCAGATGAATAGCAAATTAATGTAGATTGAACAGAATATAACTGAACTGGCCTTCCTAAGGCTGTAGACAATGACTTGCAACTTTGGTGGGTAAACTTGTTAAGGCTTTAGAAATTGAAAAACATAAGCGATAAAAATATTACAAATGTTTATATTAATGTTATGTAAAGTCAACACACTCCAATAAATCAAATTCAATGATTATTTGAATTTGAAACTATTACAATTAGGAATCATTAGTTAGCTAAAAAATATCTAAAAGAAGGTAAATGTGAAGTTAAATATTTGAAATGGATGATGATTCACCATTGTATATCAATGAACATTTGACAAAGGATAAAAAGAAATTGCTATATATATAACAAAGTAGAAGAAGAAGTGAAAATAATGTTTGGACAAAGAACAGAAGGATTTAATACTTGGTTGATTTGAATACTTGGTTGCAGTTAAATTAATTATGAGAAGCATTATATTTTTCATTTGTGTAATAGTCAAAACGGGCCAAGTCACAAGAACCCAAAAACTATACAGGGGTAGGGATTCTGCTATTTAAGTTAAAAAGGAACATGTCCTAAATATTTCTACATGTTGTTTTTAGGGGTAAATATTCAGCTGTAAAGGACAAAGGCTCTATGGCCTATGATTGATGGACACAAGGGCCTATGATTTAGCATACCATACAATACATTGCAAAATTTGCTATTACACTAATGCTAGTATGGAAAAGCAGAGGAAGATGAGGATTGGATTGATATCTTAACACACAGAAATCAAACTTGCAAATCTCATTCTATCATGATTTGACTACGGCTGTCATGCTTTTTTTAGTATGTGGAGTGAAATCACTTTCATTGGCCCTTCACAAGTCCTTATTAAATACATTTGCAATATGTTTTTTACCCATTGTTATGTTTTTCTCAATTAGTTATGATAAATATGGAACAGAAAAACCAAGAAGCTGCTCCTAAAATATATATATGCTCATTAGCAAAAGTTGAGAACTGTTGAGTCTTAGAACTACAGATAATGCTCAAGCTATTTTGACATATAGTGAGAATAAATTGCTTAATTTCTGAATGCATGTTTTCAAGCATGGACTGTACTGAAAAAAATTTTTTTTTTTATCTGGATGATTTATCCAGTTATGGTTTTGTTATGATGGGTAACCTCAACATTCTTCATTTAAACATTGGAAGCCTAAAGAAGAACTTTGATATTTAATTTGAATGAGTTATCAGTTAAGCCTTATTTAATTATTTTGACTGAGATATAGATTAAACCAGAGGAAACTGATTTATATTGTTTGAATGATTATATTGTTTATTAAATTGTAGATTAACAGATAAATCAAGAGTGACAGGTGTCTGTTTTAAAAATTACGAGGTGGAAAATATTGAAATTAGTTTTCTTAATGCAGAATCTATTAGCATTAATGTTATTCATAACAGATCTTTACAGATCGTCAGTTCTAAAATTTAGGATTTAGGATACAAAACAGTTACTGCAAAATTTATTTATAATAAAAAAAATAAACATTTAATTATTATTCGGGATATGAACATTGATATATTGAAACCAGGAAATAGTTCAACCTTGTAAAAGGATGTCTTGGAAGATTCTGAATTAATATCTTGCATTAATGGTGTGAAAAATAGCTCTAAAAGAAAAGTAAGACAAACAAAAAGAAAAAAAAAAATCAACCCTTGGATGACAGGTAAATTGCCAAAAGCAAATCAAGAGATGAAGAAAATGTATATTAGATTGGGGGGGAAAAAAGCAGTTATATCTGCATGATTATAAAACATACAGGAACAATAATACCGGCTTATTAAAGAATGCTAAATTGAACTATTATAAGGAAAGATTAGCATCTGCTGGTAATGATATGAAGAGAAAATGGAACATTATAAATGAGTTAACTAACAAAACATTTGCTGGTAAAATTATTGATAAAATTGCTTTTAATTATACAGAAATTGATTTTCAAACTGATCCTTTCTTGTTGGTCAATACTTTAAATGATTATTTTTCTACATGTGCATATGTTTAAATAAACAAATAGGAGTTAATAATGATCGCCTTCCGAGTGTGGATGCAAGAAGTATTTAGAATAGCATGATTTTGGAGACAACTAATATTATGAATTTGATTTTATTTTCTTTGAAAAATTGGATACAATTCAATTAGTACTTATTCTTTAAAAGTCATGGCTCCATATGTTTTGGAAATTTTATGCTTTTTGTGCAATTTATCTTTTGCAGGTAGGCAGGTTTCTGATATTTTGAAAATTTCTTTAATTACTCCTTTATATAAATGTGGAAATAGTTTGAATATAAGCAATTTCAGACCAATTTCTGTTTCATCTACCTTTTCAAAATTTTTAGAGAAACCATAAACAGATTTATGGAATTTTTGACAAAGAATAACATTCATCATCATCCTCAAGCAGCCATGGGCTGCGGAGGTCAAACCAGACAGCACAATTTAGTTCTCCTAGCATATCTAACCAGAGCTACATCTGGCCACTGCACACCAATTCTAACAAGGTCCTGTTTGACATTCTCTGCCTACCACATCCTGGGTCTCTTTCTGAGGCCTTTAGGCACACTGTTCATAACCCTATTCGCCAATCTATAATTATCCATTAGGGTAACATGGCCAAACCAACAGTCTCTCTCTGCACAATATGCTGCTTAAAGGAGGTTGCAGACTCCTTTGCCTAACTTCATCATTACTCACAAAGTTGAACCACCTAATGCCCAAGATACTGCATAAGCATCTAGTTTCCGGTCATCTTGTTTACAAAGCGTCCAAGTTTCACTACCATAACTAACCCTAGAAAGAACCGAATTATTATACAGTCTAATTTTACTCTTTAGGTGTATACGCCTATTTCTCCACTCTCCATTGATTCTTAAACCTCCCGGCAGCAATCCTTATTCGTCTGTTAATCTCATGTTGCACATCACCAGTATCTGTTACATAACTCCCAAGATAATTGAACTGTGACACCTGCTCAAGACTGCAACCATTCAGATTAACTGAATCACAACCTGCCTGACCAATTTTCATCACTTTAGTTTTCTCTCTGTTTATAACCAAACCTACTCTACTACCAGTCTCATCAACAGCTCGAATGAAAGAGTTCATCTCATCAACATCATTTGCCATAAGGGCTAAATCATCAGCATAATCTAAATCAGAAATTTTTGTATCTCCAGTCCATTTAAGGCAAAAATTTTCCCGTACAGTGAATTTCGCATAACATAATCAATAACCAAACTAAAGAGAAAAAGAGACAAAATGCACCCTTGTCGAACACCAGAAGTAATGCTAAACCAATTACTACAAGACTTACCAACTCTCACACACGACTCAGTGTTATTATAGAGAGCTTTCATTATGTTAACTAACTTGTCTGGTATGCCATATGATCTCACAATCAACCACAAATTATGACAATCAACAGTTTTACAAAACAAAAATTAAAGGTTTCTGAAACTCTAAACATTTCTCAAGAATCTGCCTAAGTGAAAATATCTGATCCACACATTCCCTACCACTTCTGAATCCACATTACTCATCACGCAATTGCCTGTCAACCAGATTCTTAATTCTATTAAGTACAATCATGCAAAGAACTTTACCTGGAACAGAGTAGGATGATACCCCTATAGTTATCACAAGAACTGCAATTACCTTTTTTCAAAATAGGGATAATAGTAGTTCTGGTAAAATCCTTAGGAACCATGCCTTTATCATAAAAGACATTCAAAATTTCAGTCATCCAAGTGGTAACTGAAACATTCCCAGCTCTAAGCATTTCCATTGTAATTTCATCTACACCTGGGGATTTATGAAGTTTAGAAACTACCAAAATAACTTCAGATTGTGTTATAGGGCCAACATTAAAGCCACCAATGCATCTATCATCATTGCAAACAATGGGAGTAGAACTACCCACAATGTTTAGAACAGGCATGTCAAAGATACGGCCCGCGGGCCATGAGCAGCCCCTGGGGCATTTAGATGCGGCCCGCGACTTCAATTAATAATACTCAAATTTCATGAAGTTTTTCTATACATTGAACACATAGGTACAGATTACAGATACCTATAGAACATGCACTTATCTGTCACAAGAGGGGGCGGGAGTGGCTCAGTCGGTAGCGCGCCAGGCTCGTAATCTGTAGTTCCCAGGTTCGAGTCCCAGCTGGGTCAGCGTTGAGATTTATCTCCGCAAAAGTTCCCCGCCCTGCCCACGGTAGCAGTAGGGGACACCGATGAGCTTGAAAAGGCTGCCGTCCGTCGGATGGGACGTTAAGCCGTGGCCCCATGTGCGGGAGAGCCATACCCTGTGCACGTTAAAGAACACGCTGGATGGCCTTGACGGGAGGCTACCATCTGTCTCCCAACAGCTGTTCCAGTGGGTCCCCTCCCCCAACCTTCGGGGTCCATGTGACCTGGCCATTTAGCACATGGTGTGCAAAAAAGTGCCGCTCAGAGGTAAAACAACCCAACCCTGTCACAAGTACATATTCTTTTTAAATTGAGCAAGCCTATAATAATATAATGCAGTATGCCACCGTCAAACATATCACTGCTTTGATAGTTTGACGTAGGAATCTTGCCCTGCGGTTGTTTTTTCTATGTAGTTGTTTTCAACAATGAAAATTAATAAATCTCAATGTCATTCAAGACTTACAGATGAGCATCTTCAGTCAATTCTCAAAATCAGTACAACTGCTTTGACGCCAAACATCGATGACATAATGAAGCTGAAAAGATGTCAAGTCTCTAGATCTTCGAAATAGTGCGCTGTTTTTTAACCGTTATGACTTAATGTTATTTTAATTTTGATGTATACTTTAAATTTAAATAAAAGTTTTTTTATAAAAAATTAATGTTTAATTGAATCTCGACCCGCTGATATACTTTGGAAGAAAAATTGGCACTTTACAAGATTGAGTTTGACACCCCTGGTTTAGAACATCACTGAAATGCTCAGCCCACCTAACCATGACAGAATCCTCACCTTCTATAACCTCATCTGTTTATCTTTCAATCCCTGTATGCCTGTCCATTTTCTATCACACAAAACAGCTGTCTAACTGCTCCCTCGGCTAAGCCATCAAGCCAAAGATTCTTATCAGCAGCTAACTGATCCTTTACACGTTTATTAAGCTCTCTGTAATGCTTTCTATTAGGACTGTATTCTGATTAAGGACATTCCTGCAGTTCTTTCTTTCTAAAATAAGCTCAAGTGCCTTATCACTCAAATAATTCTGCCTCCTCTGCTCCTTTTTTCCAAAAAGGGTACTGTTAGTTTCCAAAAAAGCACTTAAAATGGTCCCATTCTTCCTCAATTTCAGTAGTAAGCAAACCATGACTGTCATAATGACTAAGCAACCTATCATGGTAAGCTTTAGCTGTAACTGGGTCTTTCAGAGCTTCAGAATTAAAGGTAAACTTATACATGATAAACAGTTTGGTTTTCAAAATAAGATAGGAACTTCAGATTCTCCTAGATATTTGCATAATACTGTCCTTAATGCATTTAATAATAGTAAGAAAATGTTGGCTTTTTTAGATTTAAAGAAAGCATTTGATTCAGTGGTACATGAAAGAGGTTATAGAATATTGGCATAGAGGAATCAATAACACATGGATAACATTTTACTTGATAAACAGAAAACAAATGGGTCATGAAGGAGAAGTATAAAAAATAACCAGGCCACGTGGGGGGGGGGGGAAATTTGGGAAACGCTGGTATATAGGAACCTGCTGAGATGGTACATATGTATCAAGCAAGTCATTCAGCAGAAAGTTACATTATCATTCGGTGCCAAATTTTTGCCCATCGTTGCAACCTACCACTAATTGGTTCTTTGTATTTTTAAAATGTTAGATTTTAGATAGCAATTTCTTTCACTCTCTTCCCTGTCATTTATAATAAATTTTCTGGTTATAGTTTGCATGATTTTTAGGATAAATAACACTTCATGAATCAATAATAATTTTTTATTACAGATTATTTACCTGTCACCTGGGCTGGGATAGCTATGTTTTGCAGCTGTCCACCCAAGGAAACCCCTGGAATGAGGTAGTGCTGATACGCAGCATTGCTTGTACCAGCTGCACTAGATCCACCTACTCCAGCAGTAGCAATGGGTGTGGCAATCACTGCACTAGCTACTGGCTGGGATAGCGATATCCTTTGCCCATGAATTGCTGAAATATGGGAATGTGCCACTTGTGCCTGCTCTGGTACTGAGGTATGCTCAACTTGTTCCTGGACATTTGAACTTGACTGTTGCAATGTATCTTTTTCACCACCAGCATCTCCACCACCTTGGATCATGTCCCCACCTCACTGCCAGGCAACTGAAATGTGTGAAAAGTAATTATTAATTACAATATTAACTGATCTACACAGAGAGCATATTCTACAGAGACAATGATAGTGTAAAAAATAGTATTTATGCTAATACAAGGGAGCATTAGCATAAATACTATTTTTAACATAATGGTAACTAACTTTGGCTATTACAAAAATTTTGATATATGCCATTTTACAAAGGCAATTCCAGTGCTACTAAATAAATTAAACTTGGAAGTCTATTTATTATAACCCAATAGCACTCACAAGCTCCTAAACAGAGTAACAGTCCTTAACTGATAAATATACATCCACTAAAACCACCTATATAGTCAGGAAACATGAGCTGAATTAAAACTGGGAGGGTGAAAATAAACAAGAGAGGGAAGAAAACAAAATAAATATAAGGGTAAAATGATTAACACAGAAGTCAGGGGAAGTTTTAATTGAATTTTATTCATTGGGCTGTAGATGATTTTCGTTAATGATTTCATTAATTTTCATTAAGGGATTTTTTTTTTTTGAATTATCCATTTTTGCAGTTTTGTGCAGGTGCATCATTAAAAGAATATGCATGTAAAAGTATTGTCACCAGAACAGACAAAACTTTAGTTTCATGTTAAATGATATTTCACTTTATCCACTTTCATTTTGGAGTGTTTTTTTTACTGTAACTGTAATCTTTCTTCTTGAGTTTATACAGTAATACTGTTATTATCTGGTTACATTCATGAAGAGTAAGAACAAGATCAAATCAATAATTACAGCACACTGAATATGAATATCGCACAACTTAAAGTAGTTCAGTGTTCTCATATGCAGCCCCTAGTCTTACTTTAGTTGTGTGGCTTAAAATGTTTTGTGCAGATGCATCTCAGAACAATAGATGTGTGAACCAAAGATGAAAAATCAGGGTTTGGTGGACAATAAATAAATAAAAAAATAAATACCCCCTCAAGCAGCTGCTTGCCACAGAGGTCTGACAGGAGCCTGTCAGTTTATATGCCACAGTAGGAGATGTCATTAACAAATAATCAATGTAAAGAAAGAAATGCCTGTATATGTTATATAATTATAAATGAGCTAAAAACAAAAATTCATTACATTTTAATCTGTCTTTTCTCCAAATATGTAACCGAGTCATTCTCGTATGACTGCCTTTATACAGGACATGTCCAACAGAGTTGTGCACAACTTGATTTACTGAAAAGACTACTTTTTAAAAAAAACATATTTAGACCCCATAGTTACCAAGTACTTGACCATCTACTCCCAAATTGTGCATATGGATTACCTCCTCCTGCATTCAAATATTCATGTCTTTACCTATAACAGAACTAGAGTTTAAAAAAACCATTTAAAAATTTCTCCTTATTGGATGGCTCAAAATATTTGTCAGTTTATCTCAGAACAAGATAGGTGAACCAAACTAATGATGATGAAATCAGGATTTGGTGGATGTTGTCAGCAACAAATAACTGATTGTGATAGTTTAAATATAAATAATAAATACCCCCTCAAGCAGCTGCTTGCCACAGAGGTCTGACAGGAGCCTGTCAATTTATATGCCATAGTAGAAGGTCTGAGAGGATGGCAGGACCTCAGCAGAAAACAACACGAACATCCATGCCTTACCCAGGGCTCAAACCCAGGTCCCGTAGATCAGTAGCCAAGCACGCTAACCACTCGGCCACGGGACGGCTGTGATAGTTTGCCATTCACTTTTACATTGCCTAATTGGTTTAATTCATTTACGATATAATTATTACACTGCTGGCCATTAAAAGTGCAACACCAGGAAAGACAAAAGATATCAAAGCCATATTTAGTGAATACATAGTTATGTTACAAGGATGAAATGATTACAAATACAAAGAAATCAATATCTTGTGTAGCCACCATGAGCAGCAATAACCACTGCTACATGGTCTGGCACTGAGAGGATGAGACATCGGATGTGTGTTTGGGGAATGTAAGTCCATGCAGTTTCAATAAATAGCCAAAGTTCATCTGTTGTAGCAGCTGCTGATGTCTGGTGTGCTAGTCGTCGTGAGATCATGGACCAGACATGTTCAATTGGGGACAGATCCGGTGAATGTGCAGGCCAAAACAGAAGTGGCACATGGTGGCTATCCAGGAATTGTTGGACGATGCATGCCACATGTGATTGGGCATTGTCCTGTTGATAAATGGCACCAGAGAGCCCCTGAAGATAAGGTACGACCACAGGCTCCAACACCTCAGTGATGTAATGCTGACTGTTTAAAGTACCAGTAATGCATACAAGGCATGTGCGTGAGTGGAGTCCAATGGCACCCCATACCATAATACCAGGGGTCAACCTGTATGATACTACATCATGCATGTCTCACTGAGACTGTCGCTGCAGTACCACCAGATACGGATTCGTCCATCATGGTGCTGCATACTGAAGTGGGATTCGTCTGAAAAGACGATGCAGTGCCATGTGCAAATTCTTGGCACCATTGCAGTCACATACGGCTGTGCTGTAGAGTCAATGGTAGCCAAAGCAATGGCCGCCTAGCAAAGATGCCCCAATGCTGCAGACGACGTCAAACCATATGTGCAGACACTGGTTGATGTGTAACACACCCTAACTGTTGAGCTAAGGTGTTTGATGTCGCTGTACGATCATTCATAGCCATGCGCATGAGATGTCTGTCTTCTCGTTTGTGTGACAGGGCCATTGAGATCCCTGTCGGTGAGTTCGTTCCTCCTCTACCCACTGATGCCATATTCTCACCACTGTGGCAGCATTCCGTCTAACACGAGCACTGATGTCTAAGTATGATAATCTGCCTTCCTGTAATCCTACAATTACTCCTCGATCAAAGTTGGAAACCTTGTTGTATGGATACAGTGTTCTTCGACAGTGCATACTTGATCCTTTAGTACACAAGAACTACGAGCAAACACAATTCCAGTGCTTTACATCGGCTCTTTGTAATATCCTCTTATACCACTTCCAGAGGGCATTACTGTCACACATGATGTGCATATGGGCTGCACTTTGAATCATTTAATTCTCCCCCATGGGGTACCCATCTTGCATACTTCGGGACCATCTGATTAGTTCTTCGTTGTGTTGGAATTTTAGTGGCCAGCAGTGTATTTTGGGGCCTTTAATCCCTTTGCACCAGCCTCTCTCCATCCTTCTCAGTTGCTGATTGCACAACTCCTTTTGATTGACAGCTATTAACTGCCAGCGTCAAGGCCACATCTTCTTGCATCACCATCGATACATGATCACATATGCAAAGTGGCTCACAGGTGTGATGTAGACAGTGCTACATTTGCACTTAAGCCAGTGTGGCATTAAGTTAGAGTTGGTGTAGAGTGGAGGGGTAGTAGTGAAAGAGTAGTTGATAGTTTGGTTTGTGGAAGTCAGTATAGGAATTGTTTTTGCAGAAGGAATTATTTGGTGCATTTATACAGAAATAAAACTTATGTTTTATAGAACTGTACTTGACTTAATTTCTTTTCTGTTGAGCAGAGATAAGTTCAATATTATTGGATTTGCATTATTTTTGGAAAATCAATTATTTTTATCTGATCTTAAGCTCTTCTAATAACAAACCCAAATTAATTTTTTTGGCAAGATTTAATGCCTAGCACCCGAATTGCTAACTATACGGCAGTTTAAAAATAACATACTTTGGTGCATTACACAATTAAGAGCAGGGCACATTTAATTTCAATGGGAATTTTGCTAATAATACTAGGGCTGTGAGCTTCTGCATAGCTGTGGATAATACACCTGGGAAATCCCACCTGTGAAAGTATTTGATGCACCCTACAACCCATTTCTGCCAAAATTAGTTTTCATGCTAATAAAATAAACCTGTTTCAAATACAAGATCATTATTAAAGAAAGTTTTTAAAAATATATTTTATTAAACAATTAAGTAATAAAAGTAATTGTATGTACAAAGAATCAAGAAATTCTCAAAATTTGATATTAATAGACTTCAAAATGCTATTTTGAAGTCTATTAATGGTGCTGAGCTGAGTATAGCTGACATGATATGAATATGCTGAGCTGAATATGCTCACATGAATATGCTGAGCTGAATATGCTGAGCTGACTAACATGAATATGCTGAGCTGAGTATAGCTGACATGCTGAGCTGAGTATAGATGGAAGTTGATTATCACACTTGTGATAATCAACTTCCATCTATACTCAGCTCAGCATGTGATAATCAACTTCCATCTATACTCAGCTCAGCATGTCTGGTATATCTACTTGCTAAAGATTTTTTTTTAAATGTTATAAATTACAATTGTTTTTTTTTTTTTTTCAGAATAAACCACTTTTCTGACCAATTTTCCTCACTTTTCCCCCTCCCTTTTATCACCAAAACTCTATTACAAGTATCATCAACAGCCCTAATTGAGTTCACATATTTTCTAAAAGGATCAAATCGGCATAATATAGATATCTTCAAATCTCTAGACCATCTAAGACCTAAATACCTTTATAGTGAATTCCTCATAACATAACTAATACCCAAAGAGAAAAGGAGACAAAATGCAGCTTTGTTCAATGCGTAATATTATTAAACCAATCAGTACAAGTTTTACCATTCTCACATGTGATTCAGTATTATATAGAGCCAAACAAAGTTAATTGACTTATGTATGCAAAACTATCTCATGATGAAAACCACCAAATATGATGATCAACAAAGTCAAAATAGTCTTTAAATCTACAAAGCTAGTAACCAGTTTTCTGGAACTCTAATCAATAATTATTAAGGAGAGATTTACGTAAACATTTCTCAAGAATTTGTCAATGCTAAATTTTTTTTATCTATGCATCCCTTACCACTTCTAAACTTAATACTGTTCATTGCAAAATTGTTCATCAAACAATTTCTTAATTCTATTAAGTAGAATGATGCAAGAACTTTCAGTGGAACAGAAGGTAAAATGAAGTAATTAATTAAGAACTTAAACATCCTTTTTAAAAAAATAGGGATGATAATAATTGTAGTAAAACCTTTAGGAACACCACCCCCCAAAAAAAATTTAAATTACAGTTAGCCATGTGACAACAGAAACATTACTAACTCTAAGCATTTCACAATAGTAATTTCATCTACCTCTGGAAATTTCTGCAGCGTTAATTGTGAGACAACCAAAGTAACTTCAGATTGTGACATAGGCCAACATTAAAGAGAGTAATACATCTATTTTCATTACAATGGGAGTAGAACTAACCATATCATTCAGAACCTCTTTTTCTCTAGCTTAAGTTACTGTTAGCTTTACAACTCATATTTCAAAGATACTGAATAATTATGCAAAACAGTAGTAAAATAATTTGGTGTGAATGAATAGGTCTGGACATGTTATAGAATACTATGTTGCAAGAGTTTGTTCGCACTCCAACAGAATAATTGAGTGAGAATTTAGTACCACAGAGTTACCAGTTGACTTCAAAGTCAACAGGTAACACTTTGGATACTATTTACTGATCAGTACATTTCACCCTTACTGCTCATGAATTTTTGGAATACAGGTTTGATACATGAAAAATATATTCCAACTTACTGATAAAAAATATGTGGCTCCTTATGCAGTTACAATAGTTGGTAATAATGCATGGCTAAAACAATAATTGACTTAAAGAATAGTCCATGTGTGAAGCAGGCATAAGTCCTTTCCTTTCTTCTTTCTAGTTCAATCATTTATACTACTTCAGAAGGATCTAAACAAAACAAATAGAATAATAGAATGCAGCATTAACTTATTATCTTATATATAAAATTACATATTTATGTACTTATGTTTGTTTTTTAGCAGCAAGATTGCAAAATTTAAGCCCCATATAACAATAATGTTATTATTTTTTAATCTAGGGGGCAAAAAAATGTGTTATAATTATTAATCTATTTGAAAAAAAAAAAGCAATAATTGTAGGTTTTGCAGCAATTTGCAGTTCCTATTTGTTTGCATGGGGATTAAAACATTTCAATATGACTTCCTGGCTGGAACTCATGTTCAGATGCGAGGTGATTTCATATAATGTGTGGCCCTTATCACTTCATACGATGCAGGTCAGACAGCAAAGCCCGCGATCATTGAAGGCTGGTTGTCCTTTGCCGTTTGTCCAGATGCTTGTTTTTTGCTGGAATTTTCATATTCCCAAAACACTTTTGAAACTGTCGTACAAGAAAATCCAAATTCGTTGACAATTTCGGAGATTGAGTGTCCCATCCATCGGGCACCTACGATCTGTCCTCTGTCATATGCATTTAAATCCCACACCTAACCCATTATGCTTCTCATGACGAATGCTTGGGGAAGCCAAAGCTGACAGCTATATAAAATCAGAGTTCAGCCATGCATGTGCACAAATGTGGGACTTGCAGTACTGAATTTGGATAACGTTTCCTATCCCTAATTCAATGGCACTTCAGTGTATAAGAGAGTACAATATAAGATCATGTTTTCCAAAGTTTTAAAAGCAGAGCTGATATAAAGATTTTTGCCACTAAGCAAATAAGGTTTTAAACCCCTATTCCACTTTTTTATCACTTGGTATTAAAGTTTTCACAACCACAATATTAATTATTATATCAGTTTAAGTTGCCTGTAGTGTTATGTGCCAATTCTGATGAAATATATTTGTGATTTATGAGATACCATTTTATGAAATTTGCTGCATATACAGTTCCACCGATTCTAATTTTAAGGAACATTGAAGTTGTTGGATAAGTGAAATGTTTCTTTGGAAGAAGGTGGCCAAACACCTAATAAGTGCAGTGTAGCATATGACTATTGTCAACCCTTCAAACACCATTAATCTTTTTTTATTTGAAAATATTCTATAACTGTTTCTCATGATGCACAAAAATCAATGAAGGGGGATAATTATAAAATTTAGAAGCTACAAATGAATGAATTAATGAATGCATGCATGCATGCATGCACACAAACATAACCCGCATCCAGCCATGGGCTATGGAAGTCCAACCAGATTGTGTAATTTAGTTCTCTAAACATGTCTGTGCTGAGTTACAACTGTTGCATTTGGAACACTGGAAGCCAACTCTGCAAAGGTTCGGTTTGACATTATCTGCACATTGCATACCCTTTTCCTTAACGCCTTTAGGCATACTGTTCATAACACTATTTGCCCGTCTGCAGCTATGCATATGAGCAACATGGCCAAACCACTGCAGTCTCTCTTTCACAGTATGCTGCTCAAATGAGTTGCTGACTTCTAACCTCATCATTACTTACAAAGCTAGGCCAGGAAATGCCTAAGTTCCATATAAACATCTAGAATCAAAGGCACAAAATTGTTTACAAAGCATCCAAATTTCACTATCATATGAAACCTTAGTAAGAACTGAACTATTATACAGCCTAATTTTAGTCTTTAGTTAAATACACCCTTTTTCTCTCTCTAGATTCTTGAAAGTCCTAGCAGCAATTCACATTCTTCTGTTCATTTCATGACATCACCAGTGTCTGTTAAACAGCTGCTGATATAATTGAACTGAGACACTTGCTAAAGCTGCAATCATTCAAAACAACTGAAGTACCACCTGCCTGACCAATTTTCATCAGTTTAGTTTTCTCCCTGGAACAGAATAGGTTTGGTGGTCTTAGTCTCAACAAACCTATTCTATTACCTGTTTCATTAACAGCTCTAATGAAAGCGTTTATCTCATCAAAAGGGTTAAATCATCAGCATATATCCCGTGGCCGAGTGGTTAGCGCACTTGGCTACTGAACTAAGGGACCTGGGGTCGAGCCCGAGTAAGGCATGGATGTTGTGTTGTTTTTCTGCTGAGGTCCTGCCATCCTCACAGACCTTCTACTATGGCATATAATCTGACAGGCTCCTGTCAGACTTCTGACAAGCAGCTGCTTGAGGGGGTATTTTATTTATTTATACTCTAAATCAGAAAGTTTCAAATCTCTACCATCTCCCAAACGGCAGTCTTCCTGGGATTTTCGTGCACAACCATTTCAAGGATTTACTAAAAATGTTGTGAAAATCAAAAAACTACCAGTGATTGGCAATCCTGAAGATGAAAATAACTTTTAAAACCAAAAAGTTGCATTTTTCCCTTTCCAGAGGTAAATTATTGCTGTTTGCCATCTCACTCTACCAGAATGATTGAAATTTCTAGCATAAATAGATCATTTGCAATATTTGTTAAAAGTTTTGACATTTTTCATCTTCTTCCACATTAGAGGGCACTATTAAAACTATTGGATGATTCAGAAAATGCAAATTGTAATCTTTCATCAATACTAATCTAACCCAAAATTATTTTTGATTTATCTCTAAAAAACAAAAACAAAAAAAAAAAACTATGGACAGATGAAAAATGCACTTAATACTTGTTTTTTTTTTAATATCTGACTTTGTTTTTGGAATTTTTAGAAGTTTCCAGAAATTCAAATTAGGCTTTCCATTCTTAAGGTAAAAAGAAATCTATTACACTTGACAGTATCCTGCACCGTGGTATGTCCTGGATAAAAGAGTATTGAAGAATTAATTTGATACTATATATTCTTATAAAGAATATAACTGAATTGTCAGAATACTGCCTTTAAAGTAGGGCTGGCAACCCAGAAGCAAACAGAAAACACAGTGGCAGATTCACCCTCAACAGAGGCCCACCAGTGCAGCAAGTTCAGGATCCATAATCAAGCTCAAATCTATAAACAAGTCCAGTCTAGTAGGTATAAATGGTCAGCACCAGGACCCTGTGAAGTTGACCACTCCTCAGCAGGGTTAAAAAAAAGTGGCCATAGATGACCAGATCAGTAGGCCATACTGAACTGGCAGCCCTCCCTTCCGTTCCCTTCAAAAGAGAATATCTCTTTTGAAAGGTACTAACGGCCTGCACCACGAGAAGGTGGGGTTGGACATTAGGTGCTAGACCTGGCCAGTTCTGTGCATCATCACTAGGGATTGGTACACAGCTCTCCTTCCAGTTTATGCCTAGCTACCACCATTTTAAATATTTTTTATACATATCTTATAAAAATACATAATTCAGGCTTGATAAATAATATTTTCTTTTTTCATTTGATGCATATTTTATTAAACTATGACAAAAATAATTTGTTAAAGCCATCTGATTGCCATTCTTAGAAACGACATAAGGTAGTGCCAATTTGTTAACATTATTCTATGCTGAAGCAATTCACTAATTTAAGCTCAGAAGTTAGATTTGAACTATTATCAACAAATCTTTCCTTAAAGTTTCTAAAATCTGAAAATTAATTTAAAAAAACTGCTATTTTTAAAAATTGAAGATTTTGGAAGTAATTATGAAAGATTATCTATTTTTTTTCGTTATACCACTGTAAAAAGTGTTATTAAAACTAGTATGTTACTACAATGTTCAATTTTTTTACTTTAATAAAATTCAAAATTAAATTCTCTTTAATTTGGTATATAACATGGTCTATTTCTGTTAATCAGTTACTTAATAATAATATTCTAAAGTTGATTTGTTCATTGGACTCTGCAACAAGCCTGGACTTTTCTCAAAGTACAGTAAGGAAAAAAAAATACAAAATGGTACACAAATTATATATTTTGTCCTGTTGGCTGCATGGAACATCCTCATGCATAATTACCGGATGGGAAATGTCACTCACCACTAGAGGGCCAGTCTTATATATACAGCTCACTCACTTCAGTTCATTGCTGCCTGACGAAGACATTAGGACGAGATATGTTGAAACACATTGCAGTGGGAAAGGTGTTGGTTTTTAAGCTGTAAATACTTTTTAAACTCTGATTTAAATGTACTGAATTGAAACTTCATTCTTTTTTAATTCAAATGCCTTTAAATTTTAAACCTTGCTCTTAAATTAATGCTGTATTAAATAAGTTCTGCTATTGATAATCCATCAAATAAGAAATTGCAAACTTAAAACCTGGACTTGCATAACAAAGGTGATCATCAGTGACTACATATTCCAAAAATGGAAAAGTGGTCCAACTGCAATACAGCATTTAGGTTAACATCAACAAGTGCACCAAGTCTTTCTCCACCAAGAGTGCTGAGTGTACCAGCCTGCTTTTGTGTAATGTCTACTGCATGGCATACCACCTAATAGCAACCTTCTTGTGAGTCTATAACTAATAATTTTAAATACTCAAATTATAAGCAGAATATAGCACTTAGATCTTCCCTAGTGGAACAACCTATGTGATTATAGCAATAAGCTAATAGCTCTTACATGTTGTTGAATACAATGATGTAATGTAGATCATGATTATTGCAAAGTACTCTGATGTGCTTTTGAATTATCTAAAGCCAGCATTAAAGAAACATTATGGTCTCACACCAACAACAAAATTTCTCTCAAAGAATCCAGTTATTAGTCAGAACTGGAGAAAGTGTATCAAATGTAATAGGGACTACACTAAAAAGTTTATTATCCTTTCATTTGAGTAAATAAACTTTTAACCCTTGCAGTTCTCATTTGAATTATCACAGACACACACATACACTGAGATGCCAGTTTATTAGGTACACCTACCTAGTAGCGTGCTGCACCTTCTTTGGTCTTCAGAACAGCCTGAATCCATCGGGGCATTGAACTTATAAGATACTGGACGTGTTCTGCAGGAATGTGGTGCCATACAGAAATGATTCTGTCATGTTTTGCTCAAATAGGACAATGCACAGTTGTACTACGAACATCCCTTACCATCTCATCCCAAAGATGTTCGAGAGGATTTAGATCTGATGACTGTGCAAGGCCAATGAAAACTTATTAACATGTTCCTGGAACTATTCAATGATGATACTGCCTTGAAAGCAAGTGCATTATCATGCTAAATGTGCCCAACTGAATGATGTGGGAGAACCATACATGTGCACAATAAAGAATACATCGGAAAGCCTTGATGGGAGGTTACCATCTGTCTCTTAACAACTTTCCAGTGGATCCCCTCCAACCTTCTCTCAGTCTTTGGGGTTCTTGTGTGCAAAAAAGTGCTGCTCAGAGGTAAAGCCAACCCTCTATTTCTGAGGCTGTTAAACACACTGTTCTGTATTTCTGAATATTAGCAACATGACCAAACTAGTTGGTCATGTTACCCTTCCTACTATGGCTGCTATTTAATGGCATTTAATGATTTTTTTTTTTTACCTACAGGTAAGTAAACTCAATGGTTTCAGAATAACTAACACTTGTTACAAACACCATGACATACATAACTACACATGGGTTTCACCTGATGGGCTGCATAAGAATATGATTGATTATATATTAATTAACAGCAAATGGGCTAGTTCTGTTAGGAATACCAGGTCATATAAAATAAATAAAATAAATACCCCCTCAAGCAGCTGCTTGCCACAGAGGTCTGACAGGAGCCTGTAAGTTTATAAGCCATAGTAGTAGATCTGAGAGGATTGCAGGACCTCAGCAGAAAAACGACACGAACATCCATGCCTTATCCGGGGCTCGAACACAGGTCCCGTAGATCAGTAGCCAAGCATGCTAACCACTTGGCCACGGGACGGCGCCAGGTCATATAGGGGAGCTGAAATTGGATCTGACTATTATCTTGTTAAAAGTGTCTTGCAACTTAAACTTAAAAAAAGTGTTGTGCTAGGGTTAAAAAATTTACTTTTAATACTGAAGCTCTGAAAGACCCAGTTATAGCCAAAGCTTACCATGATAGGTTACTTAATCATTATGATAGTCAGGGTATGCTTACTACTGAAGTTGAGGAAGAATGGGATCATTTTAAACAGGCTTTTTTGGACACTAACAGACTCTTTTAGGAAAAAAGAAGCAGAGGAGGCAGAATTATCTGAGTGATAAGGCACTTGAACTTATTTCGGAAAGAAAGAATTGCAGGAATGTCCTTAATCAATACCCTACTAGTCCTAATAGAAAGCATTACAGAGAACTTAATAAACATGTAAAAGATCAGTTAGCTGCTGATAAGAATTTTTGGCTTGATGGCTTGGCTGACAAAGCCGAGGAAGCAGTTAGACAGCACATGTTTCTAACCTGTATAGTAAGTCTCCATGATAAACATTATGGACAGGCAACATATTTGTTTCAAACAGTTAAATTATTTTAATTTTATGCAAAAACATTGAAATACATTCATTGAAACATGTTATTGACATTCATTGAAATATGTTATTTGCAAATACTTTGAAAATGGCATTGTATACATAGTAAAGACTATTTTTTGCAATCTCCAGATTCTGAAAAGTCCCAGGGATAGTCAGAGAGTACAGATTGGTAACTCCCATAGATCCCATGTTTATAATGAAGCAATTGTAATACCTCTATGAACAAGGCCCAGAAGCTCAAAAGAGCCTGCCACAAAAAAACTGTAATCACAGCTAGTTTCGATTGCCTGTATGCATAACTATGGATTAACGAATACAGTTATCAAATGTGCCTAAAAGCCTCAGAAAGAGTGGGAGACCTAGGATGTGGTGGGTAGACAATAATGTCAAACAGGACCTTCTTAAAATTGGTATACAATGGCCTGGTGCAGCAGATGTGTCTGGAAAAATAAATTGCACTATCTGGTTGGACCTCTGTACCCCATGGCTGAATGATGATGATGAGCAACACTGCATGACGTCAACATGTGCTTGCTAAATTTTTTAACTTGTGATAGTAGTATTTCACTATAAACCAAATGCCGAATACATTGCTATATTTTCATATTATAGTAAGACTGATATTGTATGAGTGAATGTCAAAAATAGACAAACTAATTTTGCAAGACTTTTTTACTATTATTTGAACACTTACTATCTATCTCTTCTCCTTTATCTATGGTCCCAGCAGCAATGCTTACTTTCTCATTTATCTCAAATGGCACATTACTGTATCTGTCACTTAACTAATGAGAAAAATTAAACTGAGCTTTTTACCTGTAAGCAGCCTTTTTAACACACAATGGGTCAAATCGCAAGAACTTCCACTGGAATGATGGGGAAGAGGATCCACTGAACAACTGTTAGGAGATACATGGAAGCCTTCATCAAGGCCATCCAGTATGCTCTTTAACCCTTCCAGGGTCAAGGATGTCTACAGACATTTTTTTGCACAACAATGAAACTTCGATTTTTTTTTAAATTGCTGTTTAAAAATTATCTTACATATATCTTTTTAATATACACAAATTCAAGCTTGAAAAATAATATTTTCTTTTTTCATTTGATGCTATTTTATTAAACTACAATATAAATAATTCGATAAAGCCATCCGATTGCCATAATTTAGAAGTGCATATGGTATTGCAGATTTGTTTGTTAATGTTAACTATTAACAACAAATTTTTCCTTAAAGTTTCCAAAATCTGTTTATTAATAAAAAACTTTTTTAAATGAAAGATTTTGGAAGTAATTATGAAATATGTATCTATTTCTTTTTCATTATACCACTGTAAAAAGTGTTATTAAAACTAATATGTTACTACAATGCTCAAATTTTTTACTTCAGTAAAATTCAGAATTAAATTCTCTTTAACCCTTGACAACCCAGTATGCTTTTGTACCGCAACTGACCAGTAGTTAAAATGAAAAAAAAAATTCTTTTAGAAAACTTTGGTAAGATAATTTGGGAGATAAAGCAAAGGGGATAATAAATTAGACAAAGTGATTTCACAATAAAATGAACTCTTTTGATTCTGTATGTAAATCAATTTGAAAATGTGACCGTTGGACACTACTGGGTTGTTAAGGGTTAATTTGGTATAAAACATGACCTATTTCTGTTGATTAGTTATTTATTAAAAATATTCTAAAGTTGACTTGTTTATTGGGTTCTGCAACAAGTGTTTTTTTTTCTCAAAGTATAGTATGAAGAAAAAAATTACAAAACAGAAGAAATGTTTACTTTAAACAAGAAATTTTTTTATTATTATTAAGAGTGAAAAAAAAGCTGGACCTGGGAAGGGTTAATGTGTACATGCTGATGGATGGTGGACTTTCCGAGCCAATTGGTGTGCTCTTTAATAAACTGAGAAACTTGCTGAAAAGTACTGCCATTCAAAAATAAAAACACTATTTGCCTTATCAATTTACATTCCTTAGCTTTCTATTAATCATAAACCTACACTATTACTAGTCTTATCAACAGCCCTAACAAAAGAGTTTAATACATTTATTACCAAAAGGGCCAAATCAATAGCATAACCAATGTCACATATTTTCACATCTCTAAACTATCTAAGGTTCTGATCTTCCCCTTTCAATGAATTCCTCATAACATAATAACCAAACTCAAAAGGAGATAAATTGAAGCCTTGCTACAGTAAGTAATGCTAAATCAAGTACTACAAAGTTTTACCAACTCATACAAAAATGTTTTGTATCTTCATATGCTTCAGAACATTTTGCTACCACAAATCATTGAATAGTTTTTCAACAAGAAAATGCATTTTTTTTCTATTCGTATAACAAGGTTTGTAGGGATCCAGGCTAATAGGAACCCCTCCCCCTACGTGCACACGTCTCCTTTCTGACTGAGGACAGGATGGGGCACTACCAGCTGAGCCAACCCTCAGCCCAAAAGCTACTTGCATTTGGTTTTGTATTTTACCAGTCACTGTTGCCTCTGTTGAACACTCATTTTAAAACTGATGTAATTAAAAATTAACTACATAGCACTATGCCAGAAAAAAAGACTTAGCTTTGGCCATTTTAAACAATGAGCATCAAAAACACTGGGATGTTAGACATGCCTAAAAGTGTATCCCCATCAGTTCTATCAGATAAGAAACTATATAAATAATCATGAAACATGTATACATAAAATGTAATTGTCCAATCTCTACATATAAATAATGATAATTATAAAGGTATATTTGACCACTTGAGGTTCGGGGCTCAAATCAGTGGCGTCCCTTTGCTCTATGGTAGTTATGTCCCTGGTTTAGGGTTGGCAATCAGACAGAGAAAAATCCCCTTTGATCTCTGAACCATCATGCAAATTTTGGTTGCAATATCTTACAAAGCTTTCAAATGCACAGCAAGCACACAACTTTTCAAAATAACTTATATACAAGAGTTTCTTCAGAGTCAATGCACTTTCCTTAGCAATTTCCTCATTTTTCTTAAGTGTTCATTTAAATATCTCATCTTTTGCTGTTGCTTTGAAGCATTATAAATGATTTGTAAACCTTATGCATCCACATGTTTGTAGTAGTATTAATCCATGAAATTACCATATTTGATCACAGCATTATCTATTTTCTTTGCATTTTCCCTCTTAATAAATAGCCCTAGTAATGAGCCTTCCCAGTAAATTAACAAATACTCATATTATTTCTTTTATCCAACTTGAAAACACAACCATAAAGATTTAACCAAATGATCAATAGTCATGTTTAAACCGGAAAGATACCTCGGTGGTGTATTTGTATCGCACTGGTTTGCGGTGACACTGAAACTGCAGTTTTGTGGGTATGATATGATCACAAGTTAAAATTATAAGAATATGACTATTTCAAAAAACAGCTATAATGCATTTTATACTGTAAAGCTCCTGTCAGACCACATAGAAAACAACTGTTTGATTTGTAATTAAAAAAAAATGTGATATTATCATTTGAGCCGTCCCATGGCCGAGTGGTTAGCGTGCTTGGGTTCGAGCCCCGAGTAAGGCATGGCTGTTTGTGTCGTTTTTCTGCCGAGGGCCTGCCATCCTCTCGGACCTTCTACTATGGCATATAAACTGACAGGCTCCTGTCAGACCTCTGTGGCAAGCAGCTGCTTGAGGGGGTATTTATTATTTATTTTTATTTATTATCATTTGTGATAAAGCACAATACTTTGGGGCAACTGTGGTCTGAGATATTAGGAGTCAAATTTTGTCTTTGCTGACACTTTGTTCTTTTCTATTTTCAATCCTTATCTCAGGAATGAGAAAAACTTAAAATGTCAAATATGGTACACCAATTCATGTTTCCTCCCAGAACACTGGTCCATCATTCGTGCTTCAGTTTCTTGTGGCAAAACTACCTCAAAGTTAAATAAAACCTTACTTTCAGACCACCATTTGTCATCACCATCAACCATTGTCTGCCCAACAAAGGCTTTCCTTAATATTTCCCATTGTTTTTGGTTTTGTGCCAATCTTCTCAAAGTTGGTAAATTTTGTTTAAACATAATTTTGGTATCCTTGTATCTATTTATCTTATATTTTTATCTCTTTCGTATCCATTCTTAGATGGCTATCTTTGATCCTGCTATCTAGCTAGATGCCCCACCCAGTTCCATTTTTGTTTTATTAAATGCAAGATTATGCTTTTGACTCTTGTTATATTATTGCTTTTCCTGTCTTTCAATGTTAAGCTGAGTATAGAGTTTGATTCATCTCTGGATCACTCAAAGTTTGTGTGCATCTGTTTTTAAGTATCAAACACAACGCACTGATTAAACAATTTTCATTAGAAACACACTGCATTGATTTTTCTATGAAGGATTGCTTAACATAATCACTGCTGCCTTGATAGCCATACTTGGAAGACAACTATGATGAGGAAGATCGGAAGGTTAGATATTGACAAAATGTCACAATTCACATTTCTCAATATCATTAATAAAGTTCTCTAAAAGCAGAAAATTTTGGAAAATATCATATTTTAATGAATATTGAAAACATCTATTTCAGTGAGAAATTTGGCCGATTGATGTGGTGATCAAGGGTGGGAAAACACAAATTCTGTTTTAAGAGAGATGAATGAAAAAACTTTTGCATTTTATAGGAACTGTGGCCGAGTGGTTAGCGCGCTTGGCTACTGATATACGGGACCTGGGTTCGAGCCCCGGGTAAGGCATGGATGTTCGTGTTGTTTTTCTGCTGAGGTCCTGCCATTCTCTCAGACCTTCTACTCTGGCATATAAACTGACAAACTCCTGTCAGACCTCTGTGGCAAGCAGCTGTTTGAGGGGGTATTTATTTATTTATTTAATAAAACATTTCAATTTACAGTTTCCCAATCACCCTCTAGTTCCAATTTCCACTGTTAAAGGGTAATGAAGCAGAAAAAATTAAAGCTTCATTCTCTTGAAAACAATCCCATGTTCACCAGTGATACATTATTTTTCTAGTTATTCTTATTAATAATAGCTGAATAGCACTGTCCAGATGTCACTTTTAATCTGTATATTCTTATTTTCACTGCATCATCCTCAAGCAGCCATGGGCTACGGAGGTCCAACCAGACTGTGCAATTTAGTTCTCCAAGCAAAGTCTATCCTGAGCTACATCTACTGCATCTGGCCACTGCACACCAATTCTAACAAGGTCCTGTTTGACATTGTCTGCCCACCGCATCCTAGGTCTCCCCTTCTTTCTGAGGCCCTTAGGCACACTGTTCATAACCCTATTCGTCAATCTATAATTATTCATACGGGCAACACGGTCAAACCAACGGAGTCTCTCTCCGCACAATATGCTGCTTAAAGGAGGTTGCAAACTCCTTTGCCTAACCTCATCATTAGTTATAAAGTTGAACCACCTAATGCCCAAGATGCTGCGTAAGCATCTGGAATCAAAAGCATCTAGTTTCCTGTTATCTTGTTTACAAAGTGTCCAAGTTTCACTACCATAACTAACCCTAGAAAGAACCAAACTATTATACAGTCTAATTTTAGTCATTAGGTGTATACGCCAATTTCTCCACACTCTCCATAGATTCTTAAAAGTCCCGGACTAAAGGTAAATTATGTATTAACTCCCCCCCCAACACACACACACTTTAGCAGATTTTCAACACAAAGACCATTTCCCAGTGTTAGCTTGTGTCATCGTTGTCAGTGTGTATCTCATAGCCCGTAGCTTATTTTTAACCTAAACTTTCGAGTTTTTTATTTCCATTATGACAATTTTTGCTGCCCAATAACTCCCATGATACTTGATGGCATGCTCTAAATTTCCTGCGCAGCATACCCCGCATTTGATTTAAAAAACAGGTCCCACTTTCCCATGGTTTTGTTTCTACACAAATTGTCACAGTTCAGGTTTCACTATTAATCAGCATATTCTATTGTTCACTGCACTAAAGATTATTTCATGAGTAGACAATGTCAGGTGGGGGGACACCCCTCCTGACATTTTAGCAGTTTCAACACAAAGAATTTCGCAGTGTTGCAAAGGTCATTGTCAACTCCAGCTTGCACCCTCATAGCCTGTGGCTTCATCGCAAACTATCGAGATTTTTATTTTGATGAAGAGAATTTGACAGATTTTAGCATTCTGTAATTCCCAACATACTTGACTGAAAGGTTCCAAATTTCCTAGGCAGGTCTGCCTGACCCCATGTTAGGTTAGAAAATCAGGTCCCTAGCTGCAATGGGACACCTTAACCTTTCGAAATGTGGGGAATCTGGCAATGGCAGCAGATTTAAATGTTATTTTAAATCTTATATTCACAATTAGGAAGCAGTAAATGGCAACAATCAATTTGACAACAATTATTGTTTCCTGTAAGAATAAGCATGGTAAATATTTTGCTTCTAGCAAGCCCCCCCCCCCCTGCTTCTTTTAGCTCCCATCCCCCGCCTCTTTGGACTTTCGGGTTGAAATTTGGCACTGGAACCTGGACCGCAACCAGAAACATTTTCTGAAAATTTGAAGCATCTACACTGATTTCCCAAAGAGTTTTACGGCTGCCACAGACACCTTTTATTATTTAGATACATGCCTCATCTACGAGGTTCTCCTTGGTAGAGCCAGAATAAGAATGAATTTTCACATCTGAATCAAGTTGTTAATTTCATTAACTTCATCCCAGCGTGCAGCGTCAGAGAGAAGCTTTTCTACTGCAGGGCTCTTTACAAACCGTGCACCTACCTAAAATCCAGCTCAGTTGATGGCATCATATTTTTGAACAGTACCCTTCCTGCTCTCTGTCAATAGGTGACATCAATGGGCTTGTCAAGGGTGCAAAGAGCCATACTCATCAAGGCCATCCTGCATATTAAACACAATGGACATCAGGGTCTTTGTGACCTAGTCATTTAGTCCATTATGTGCAAAAAAGTGCTACTCAGTAGTAAAACAACCCAGGGTGGATCTAGAAAAAAATAATAGGAAAGGGGGAGGAGATGGAATGCCTTTCCATTATAAAATTTTCCCTTTGTTTTAGTGGCATTTAAAAATTTTATTGGAACAGCCGTTTCTATTACTAACATTCTTAAGAGGGGGTATTGTCTCTTCTCATCCCCCCTAGATCCAGCCCTGATTAGACCAATTTCTTTTACTTGCAAACATATATCAGACAAACAAACCTGGTTATTAAGTAACCAATACATGTTGATAAAAATTTGCAGATGTGGATAGAACTTTTATCTGTGCAGGCCCTATTAATAGGTGTTGTTTCATATATAATGTAATTGAAAATGACTAGTAACACAATGTTGCTTGAACTAATGAAACAAAATATTCAAATAATAATGACAATCTCAGCATTAACTGTAGACATTTAAAATGTCCATAATCGAATAAATGATTTTGTGGAAAAAATTTTGCCAACATACGGGATTTGAACCTGCATCTCTCCAGAAACAGGCCAGAGTATTCTAACCTGTTGAACTAATGCTGGATGTCTTTTTTCCACTAATAATGAATATGAATTTTTTCCACAAAAACATTTATTCAATTATTGACGTTACAGAAACTTTTTAGTTGACGCACTAAAAAGAAATAGTTGCCACCGAGATTATTGATGGCGCCTAAAGGAGGCGTGCAAATTTTACATGAAGAGTGATAGTCATTATTAGTGGAAAAAAGACTGAGCCAGCATTAGTTCAATAGGTTAGAATACTCTGGCATGTTTCTGGAGAGATGCAGGTTCAAATTCCATATGTTGGTGAAATTTTTTCGACAAAAACATTTAACAAGATATTCGGAAACTGAATTCAATATTTGCTTCTCAAAATCATAATTAAATGGTAAAATCTTGTTTAACTATGAGCAACTTAACATTGAAGTAATGATCTTAGAAGAAAAAACTTAATGCAAAGGTGGTCAAGTACAAAGACAATTTTACTTGTATGATTAGCCAACTATTTTTATTTTCCACAACAAATAACTAATTAAAAGTTATCACAGATCCTCCTTTACTACTAAAATTTACTACTCCTTTACTACTAATACTAAAATACAATAATCACATCATTAACTTTAAAATACTTTTTCTGGTGCACTGCCTTCAAGTGGTAGATTAGTCATAATTATATCTTAATATACCCCCTTACCCCTTGGGGAAAATATTTTTAAAAAGCATTGGTTCATCAATTAACATAAGAAAAAAATTTCAAATCCTCAAATATTTGCCTAATTTTGCCTACACCACTGGGTAAAATAAGTTAAAATTTTTCATTTTAAATACAATTCAGTGGTAAAGATCACAGGAGATGTCCTGTAGACATGGAACACATGAAATAATATGCCGAAAAAAATTTGGTTTTACTACTCAAGGCAAAATCAATTTTTTTCAGCTTATTATTTAAATACAATAAAAAATGAATATGGCACTGGAGTGAATGGTTTAATTCTCAGTCATTCCTAGTTCTTTTCCATCATTTGTTAATAGTAATCCAAATACTAAAAATTTGCTGGTGTAAAATTCATATATAATAGGCATATAATTTTAACAATAAGTGAAATTTATGAAAAGTTTTTAAGTTTTAGTTTAAGAATCTTTCCTTTGCAAATTCTTTAAACCAGCACTAATAGATGGATTTTCTCCTAGTTAAAAAAATTTCCAAACCTATGACAGATCCCCTTAAAAGCCACTAAACTTAGGAGAGGTCAAACAAGGTTTTTGCAAATCTAAATTAGCACAGAAACCTGTAAAGATGGTAGTGGAATAACAGAATACCAACATCCATTGCCTTACATACTGAGGCAAGGCACCCTGCCAATGTACTTAAATTATGTTAATGTATATTCACAAAAATAAGAAATATAGCACATTTATCTAATCTGTAGGAAAATGAATAAAATTATTCTAGAATACAAACTTTTAGTCATGATATTAGTCTTATATCATAAATAGTTAGCATTCCTCACAATATTCTCAAAAAAATCTAAATGGTTATTACAAAACTTTAATTTTTAATATAAAGTTTCAATATTTAAAACTTTATACTATCAAAATTAAAGTATCTAAAATGCTCTTTCATTTTTTATTTATCATGTCATCATCATCATCATCCTCAAGCAGCCATGGGCTACGGAGGTCCAACCAGACCGTGCAATTTAGTTCTCCAAGCAAGTCTATCCTGAGCTACATCTACTGCATCTGGCCACTGCACACCAATTCTAACAAGGTCCTGTTTGACATTGTCTGCCCACCGCATCCTAGGTCTCCCCTTCTTTCTGAGGCCTTTAGGCACACTGTTCATAACCCTATTCGCCAATCTATAATTATTCATACGGGCAACATGGCCAAACCAACGGAGTCTCTCTCTGCACAATATGCTGCTTAAAGGAGGTTGCAAACTCCTTTGCCTAACTTCAAAATTAGTTACAAAGTTGAACCCTAATGCCCAAGGTACTGCGTAAGCATCTGGAATCAAAAGCATCTAGTTTCCTGTTATCTTGTTTACAAAGTGTCCAAGTTTCACTACCATAACTAACCCTAGAAAGAACCAAATTATTATACAGTCTAATTTTAGTCTTTAGGTGTATACGCCTATTTCTCCCCACTCTACATAGATTCTT
The DNA here is from genome assembly GCA_038380435.1 of Ryuthela nishihirai. NCBI lineage: Eukaryota > Metazoa > Arthropoda > Arachnida > Araneae > Heptathelidae > Ryuthela > Ryuthela nishihirai. The sequence continues at coordinate 14,702,149 of JAWZYU010000008.1, forward strand.
AAAAGTCCCGCCAACAATCTTTATTCGTCTGTTAATCTCATGCCGAACATCACCATTTTCTGTTACATAGCTCCCAAGATAATTAAACTGTGACACCTGCTCAAGACTGCAACCATTCAGATTAACTGAATCACAGCCTGCCTGACCAATTTTCATCACTTTAGTTTTCTCTCTGTTTATAACCAAACCTACTCTACTACCAGTCTCATCAACAGCTTGAATGAAAGAGTTCATCCCATCAACATCATTTGCCAAAAGGACTAAATCATCAGCATAATCTAAATCAGAAATTTTTGTATCTCCAGTCCATTTAAGGCCAAAATCTTTCCCTGGAAGTGAATTTCGCATAACATAATCAATAACCAAGCTAAAGAGAAAAGGAGATAAAATACACCCTTGTCGAACACCAGAAGTGATGCTAAACCAACTGCTACACGCCTTACCAACTCTCACACATGACTCAGTGTTATTATAGAGAGCTTTCATTATGTTAACTAACTTGTCAGGTATACCATATGATCTCACAATCAACCACAAATTATGACGATCAACAGAGTCGAAAGCCTTTTTGAAATCAACAAAGCTAAGGGACCTGGGTTCGAGCCCCGGGTAAGGCATGGATGTATGTGTCGTTTTTCTGCTGGGTCCTGCCATCCTCTCAGATCTTCTACTGTGGCATATACACTGACAGGCTCCTGTCAGACCTCTGTGGCAAGCAGCTGCTTGAGGGGGTATTTATTTTTATTTTTTATTTAGCAACCAAAGGTTTCTGAAACTCTAAACACTTCTCAAGAATCTGCCTAAGTGAAAATATCTGATCCACACATCCCCTACCACTTCTGAATCCACATTGCTCATCACGCAATTGACTGTCAACCAGATTCTTAATTCTATTAAGCACAATCATGGAAAGAACTTTACCTGGAACAGAGAGTAGGCTGATACCCCTATAGTTATCACAAGAACTGCGATCACCTTTTTTGAAAATAGGGATAACAATGGCCCTGGTAAAATCCTTAGGAACCATGCCTTTATCATAAAAGATATTCAGAATTTCAGTCATCCAAGTGGTAACCGAAACATTCCCAGCTCTAAGCATTTCGGTAGTAATTTCATCTACCCCTGGGGATTTATGTAGTTTAAGTTTAGAAACAGTCAAAATAACTTCAAATTGTGTTATAGGGCCAACATTAAAGCCACCAATGCATCTATCATCATTGCAAACAATGGGAGTAGAACTAACTACATTGTGTAGAGCATCACTGAAATGCTCAGCCCACCTAGCCATGACAGAATCCTCCCCTTCTATAACCTTACCTTGTTTATCCTTCAATCCTTGTATACCAGTCCGTTTTCTACCACACAAAACATTAACTATCTGGTACAGCTCTCTGCTGTTGTGCCGTCTAACTGCTTCCTCGGCTTTGTCAGCCAAACCATCAAGCCAAAGATTCTTATCAGCAGCTAACTGATCTTTTACACGTTTATTAAGTTCTCTGTAATGCTTTCTATTAGGACTAGTAGGGTATTGATTAAGGACATTCCTGCAGTTCTTTCTTTCTGAAATAAGCTCAAGTGCCTTATCATTCAGATAATTCTGTCTCTTCTGCTCCTTTTTTCCTAAAAGGATTAATGTCCAAAAGAATGAGTTAGTGTCCAAAAAGCCTGTTTAAAATGATCCCATTCTTTCTCAGCTTCAGTAGTAAGCAAACCATGACTGTCATAATGACTAAGTAACCTATCATGGTAAGCTTTGGCTATAACTGGATCTTTCAGAGCTTCAGTATTAAAACTAAAATTTTTAACCCTAGCACAACACTTTTTAAGTTTAAGTTGCAACACACTTTTAACTAGGTAATGGTCAGATCCAATTTCAGCTCCCCTATATGCCCTGGTATTCCTAACAGAACTAGCCCATTTGCTGTTAATTAATATGTAATCAATCATATTCTTATGCAGCCCATCAGGTGAAACCCATGTGTACTTATGTATGTCGCGGTGTTTGTAATAAGTGTTAGTTATTCTAAATCCATTGAGTTTACTTACCTGTAGGAGACGTTGCCCATTGCAGCTACCAATACCAAGAGGACCTATTACTCCTGCCCAAAGGTCAGAGTCAGTACCAACTTTGGCATTGAAGTCACCAAGAACAAGGGTAATATCTCCTTTCTTGACAGAATTCAAAATATCCTGAAGTTGTTCATAAAACCTATCCTTCTCATCCTCATAACAGCAGATTACATTCAAGTCTTTAATGCTTGTCTGAAATTTTGCTGTAAGAAACCTTTCATTAATGCACTCATATCCTAGAAGAGCATCACTAGCATGTCTGCTGAGAAGCAGACCCACGCCTTGGTGAAGCTTATTGTCGTCCCTCCCTGAAGAGAGAAATTTAAGATTATTTTTAAGAATCTGACCTTTATCTGTCCATCTGGTCTCTTGCAAGCCGAGAAAATCTAAATTATAATGGTGGAATTCTTGTGTGAGGACATCAAGAGAAAAAGCTCTGTGCAGAGTCCTCACATTCCAACTACCTATGGAGAGAAAATGGTTAGTGGGATGTTTAAAGAAACTATGTTTATTGAGAGAGGGAATGCCGACATCAAACAGCCCCCTAATCGCAGACATGGGGCAAAGACCCGTTCCCCCACTACTAAAGGCTGAAGCCATCTATACTGGAAGACTTCCTCCAATGTAGAATTTGACGATGCCAATAGAAGCAAAGAGTTCAGGTGCCTGCGATGACTTTTGCTCAGGATTATCCACCAGCTGATAAACATATCCTGTGAATCTATTCACTTGGGGCTGTCAACCCACAAACAAACAGAAAACACAGCGGAAGATTTTCCCTCCACAGAAGCCCACCAGTGCAGCAAAATCAGGATCCATAATCAAGCTCAAAGCCATAATTCTGTTCAGGTTGGTATATATTGGTCAGCAACAGGACCCTGTGTGGTTGACCACTCCTCAGCAGGGTAGAAAAAAAAAGAAAAGTAGGCTTAGTTGTCCAGATCAGTAGGCCACACTAATCTGGCAGCCCTCCCCTTCCGTTCACTTCCACAAGAGAGTATCACTTTTGAAAGGTACTAAAGGTCTGCACCACGAGAAGGCAGGGTCGGACATTAGGTGCTAGGCCTGGCCGGTTCTATGCATCATCACAGGGGATTGGTGCATAGCTCTCCTTCCAGTGACTACCTAGCTACCATTTACAGACCTTATCATGTCATCAGCCCCTAAATACTGCTTGAATTTATATTTAGCAGATGGTTAATATACAAAGTCCAGATTTTATTAGTCTGATCTAACTGGGGAAGAACAGCTCCTGCTTAGGCCTAAATCCAGATAATCTAAAATCTACTAATTAATCAAACTTTGATTACTCATTAGAAATTAAGTAATAATATGAGAAATTTCTATTAATATTCATCATCATCATCCTCAAGCAGCATGGGCTATGGAGGTTCAACCAGACCATGCAATTTAGTTCTCCAAGCATAGCTTTCCTGATATACATCTACTGCATCTGGCCACTGCACACCAATTTTAACAAGGTCCTGTTTGACATTGTCTGGCCCATCGCATCCTATGTCTTCCCCTCTTTCTGAGGTCTTCAGGCACAATGTTTATAACTATTTCCCTCTCTATAGTTATGCACATGGGCAAGATGGCCAAACCAACAGTCTTTACACAATATACTACTCAAAGATGGTCACTGACTGCTTTGCCTAATGGCATCATTACTTACAAAGTCAAACCAACCAATGCCCAAGATACTGCATGAAACATTTGGAATCAAAGGCATAAAATTTCCTGTTATCTTGCTTACAAAGGGACAAGTTTTTTAAGTATCATAACTAACATTAAAAAGAACCAAACAATTATACAGCCTAACTTCAGTCTTTAGGTGTATACACCTATTTCTCCACATTCAGGAGGTTCTTAAAGTTCCCAACAGAAATTTCTATTCTGTTTTATCTCCTGCCTCATATCACCCTCTCGAACATCTATTAGCCACAAAAGTCTGACAAGAGCCTGTTAGCTTAATACATCATAGAGAATTTGTGAGGAAAGAGAGACTTCAACAAAAAAACAACAAGAAACATAATGACTTACCCAGGGACTCACAACAGGCACCTTTGATCAGTAGCTATTCATCACTTTTGATTTTTTTTTCTGTTTATCACCAGATCTCCTCTTACCAGTTTCATCAAGTGTCTGCCAAAAGGGCTAAATCATCAGCATAATCTAAATCAGAAATTTTTGAAATCTCTAGACTTTTTAAATGGCAAAATCTTCTCCTTGCAAAGAATTCCACATAACATAATAACTAAAGAGAAAAGGAGTCCACCCAGTCCCCACTAGTATTGGTTGATCAAATGGGAGCACAACTGTCAGAAGTTTTTGTTTGTCTGTCCAGTTATGTACTCAGCCCCTTAAACAACTGGAGGTATTAGACTTTGCCAGAATTTATCTTTGTCAGGGAAAAAAATTAGTTATGGAAGAATGGGACCATTTTAAACAGACTTTTTTGGAAACTAACAGTACTCTTTTAGGAATAAAGGCACAGATGAGGCAGAATTATTTGAGAGATAAGGCACTTGAGCTTATTTCAGAAAGAAAGAACTGCAGGAATATCCTTAATCAATACCCTACTAATACTAATAGAAGGCATTATAGAGAGATCAATAAACATGTAAAGGATCAGTTAGCTGCTAAGAATCTTTGGCTTGATGGCTTGGTTAACAAAGATATATGAGACAAAGCTCCTTTTATGACTTGAGGCCCAGCAAAAAAATAGGTTCTACAAATTTATTACGCCTTTTGGTCAGAGTCTATTCACACCTAAATTCCTTTTCTTTTCCAAACAAAGAAATTTAATAAAATATTATAATGATATTAGACTTAGGTTTCATTAAGTGTGAACTTGAAATTTATAATGTGTTATTATATTAAGTTCGTTTTCCAAATGCAATTATTTTTGTTAGACAGCACAACAGCAGAGAGCTGTACCAGATAGTTAATGTTTTGTGTGGTAGAAAACTGACAGGTATACAGGGATTGAAGGATAAGAAATAAAAGGTGAAAATTCTGTGATGGCTAGGTGGACTGAGCATTTCAATGATGTTCTAAAACAATGTGCTCAGTTCTACTCCCATTGTTTGCAATGATGATGGATGCATTGCTAGCTTTAATGTTGGCCCTATAACACAGTCTGAAGTTATTCTGGCCATTTCTAAAACTTAAACTTCATAAATCCCCAGGGGTAGATGAAATTACTATGGAAATGCTTAGAGCTGGGCTTAGAGCTGAAATTTTGAATATCTTTTATGATAAAGGCATGGTTCCTAAGGATTTTACTAGAGCTATTATTATCCCTATTTTCAAAAAAGGTGATTGCAGTTCTTGTGATAACTATAGGAGTATAAATCTACTCTCTGTTCCAGAGAAAGTTCTTTGCATGATTGTGCTTAATAGAATTATGAATCTGGTTGACAGGCAATTGTGTGTATGAGCAATGTGGATTCAGAAGTGGTAAAGGATGTGTAGATCAGATATTTTCACTTAGGCAAATTCTTGAGAAATGTTTAGAGTTTCAGAAACCTTTAGTTGCTAGCTCTGTTGATTGTCATAATTTGTGGTTCATTGTGAGATCATATGGTATACCAGACAAGTTAGTTAACATAATGAAAGCTCTCTAGAATAACACTGAGTCGTGTGTGAGAGTTGGTAAGTCTTGTAGTAATTGGTTTAGCATTACTTCTGGTGTTCGACAAGGGTGCATTTTGTCTCCTTTTCTCTTTAGTTTGGTTATTGATTATGTTATGCGAAATTCACTGTACGGGAAAGATTTTGGCCTTAAATGGACTGGAGATACAAAAATTTCTGATTTAGATTATGCTGATGATTTAGCCCTTATGGCAAATGATGTTGATGAGATGAACTCTTTCATTCGAGCTGTTGATGAGACTGGTAGTAGAGTAGGTTTGGTTATAAACAGAGAGAAAACTAAAGTGATGAAAATTGGTCAGGCAGGTTGCGATTCAGTTAATCTGAATGGTTGCAGTCTTGAGCAGGTGTCACAGTTCAATTATCTTGGGAGTTATTTAACAGATACTGGTGATGTGCAACATGAGATTAACAGACGAATAAGGATTGCTGCCGGGAGGTTTAAGAATCAATGGAGAGTGGAGAAATAGGCATATACACCTAAAGACTAAAATTAGACTGTATAATAGTTTGGTTCTTTCTAGGTTAGTTATGGTAGGGAAACTTTCTTTCCTTAGATGTTAGGCAAAGGAGTGTGCAACCTACTTTGAGTAGTATATTGTGAAGAGAGAGAGACTGTTGGTTTGGCCATGTCACCCGTATGGATAATTATAGATCAACGAATAGGGTTATGAACAGTGTGCCTAAAGGCCTAGAATGCAGTAGGCAGACAATGTCAAACAGGACCTTGTTAGAATTGGTGTACAGTGGCCAGATGCAGTAGAGATATAGCTCAGGTCAGATATGTTTGGAGAACTGAATTATGCAGTGTGGTTGGACCTCCATAGACAATGGCTGCTTGATGATGATGTGCAAACCCACTGGGAACAATGAAAAGTGGTGTGGAATGGTTTGAATTTCCAGTTAAAAAACCTGTAAATCCCACAGACTTAACATTATCAGGTACTGAAAAAAATTGCTTCCACCAATAAATTAAAAAAAATCGACTATTTCGTGTATTTTATCTTTTACATAATAAAGCCATTCTTTCAGAAATGGTTAAATAGCACAAGCAGGACACAAACATTTTGGCAAAAATTGAAGTATTTCAGAGAGCACAAGCAGAACACAAATTTCTTTGTTGAAATAAAGGCATTTGACATTATTCATATTAATTCATAAAAATTCATATTAGACATTAAAATAATCATAATTTGAGGAAAATATATTTATATATATTTTATTAAATAAACATAATAAATATCCCCTCAAGCAGCTGCTTGCACAGAGGTCTGACAGAAGCCCATTAGTGTATACGCCATAGTAAAAGGACAGTGAGGGTGGCGGGACCTCGGCAGAAAAACAACACATACATCCATGCCTTACCCAGGGATAGAATGCAGATTCCTAAGAACAGTAGCCAATTATGCTAACCGCTCGGTCAAGGGAATTATTGCATCCTTTAAATAAGCATATTAAATAATGCTTTCCTTTTTCATTGTAAATTACATTCTCAGATACAATTTTTTTGTACAACTTACACCCTCCATACACAATTTGTTCATATTTAATTTTCCTTTGCTATAAAGTTGCCTATTCCTGCCAAAATGCATTCAAGCAATTCTGCTGGATAAAAACTGCTTTCAAAAGTTCAATTTTTCTGAACGAGGTAACACTGTTTTTCAGTTTTGAGGCTTCTGATGTGGGAAGCATCATGTATTACCTCAAATTATCTTTTCTCCTTTCCTCCTTAAAATTCAAGCCTGAAACTCTCTAAAGAATATAACAGATGACACTTTCCATATCACAAACTTTCATTTGGCATAAAACTCATTACAATCATCAAATGTCTCTCCCCCTCTTTTAGGTAGGATAATCAATATTTTCAAATCATTCCATACCCATCTGAGTTGCTCGGATACAATTTTTTTTATTAAAGGAAGAAGTTACTTCCTCCTACACAAAGGACGGTCCTGGTTTCTCAAACAACATAGAAACACTTACAAAAGGGCATGCCCCACTGGTTTCAGTAATCAGGTATGCTAATCACTAGACCAGGTAGGGTCTTTATTTGATAGGCATATGCAACTTTATAGCAAAAGAAAATTAAATATGACCTAGTTATACAAAAAGTTCATGTACAACAAATGTAACTATGATGAAAAAGAAAAACATTATTTACATTTATTTAACATTTTATTAGGTTATACAATTATTTAATTTTACATATTTTTCTAATTAATTATTTTAATGTCCAATATGTATTCTTAGTTTTTAAAGCTTTCATTTTAACCAAGAATTTTGTCTTGTTCTGTGCTTAATTAGAATGAAATTTTTTCATGGAAATGCTCATGCTCTTTAGCTACTTCTGAAACAATGGATTTATGATGTGAAATCAGAAATAAATCAATCGATGCACTCCTTTCATATATATATTTGGTGATAACTATTATTTTGAATAACTTTTAAACATTAATTAAAGTTAAATCTACGGGGATTTTAAGATATCCAAACTGGTCCACACCAGTTTTGGTAAAACACAATGGGTTTGGCATATAGCCTATACACTGAATCAGGGATAGCAACCTAGTAATATGTTGGACCCCCTCTAGCCCTGATAATGGCCACTACACGATGAGGCAACGACTCCACAAGCTTGCATAAATGTTACACAGGTATGGCGACCCATGCATCCTCCAGAGCTGTCCACAATTCTCTCGAGGTTGTCGCTGATGGGACATGGGCCCGAACCCTCTGCTCGACAGTATCCCAAAAATTTTCGATGGGATTTAAATCTGGGTTTCTAGGTGGCCAATTCATTATTTCCTAATCAGCAGAATGCCCCTGCAACCAGGCAATAGCCAATCTGGACCTGTGAGATGAACAGTTGTCTTGCTGGTAGACACCATCTCCATTGGGATGCATGATGGCCATAAATGGGTGTAAATGGTCAGCCGTGAGTTCTACATACCAGGATGCATCGAGAGTCGTCGGTACACGTCTGAAGGTCCCACAGACGTCCAACTGAAGACACCCCAGGCATCACTGAGCCACCACCAGCTTGTACTGTTCTGACCTGACATGCAGGATCCATGGCTTCATGGGGTTGGCACCATACCCTGTCTTCCGTTGGTGTGATGAAGTTTAAATCAGGATTCAAAGCAATGAAACTGTCAGGATCATTTAAATCAGGATCAGGCAAGGCTTTGGGCCCAGTGTTGTGCCGTTAGAAGTGGGACTCTCTTAGGTTAGTGGCAGCTCCCGAAACCGAGACGAAGTGAGCGTTGCACAGCCAGTGCACTGAGTTCCCAGCTGGAACCAGCATTCAGATGGGAGGTGATTTCAGATAATGTCTGGCCCCTATCGGTCCCTACGATGCAGGTCAGACGGCAAAACCCACAATCATTCAAGGCTGGTTGTCCTTTGCAATTTGTGTGGGTGCTTGTTTTTTTGCCAGATTTTCATATGCCTGGAACACTCTTGAAACTGTCATACGAGAAAATCCAAGTTCATTGACAATTTCGGATATCGAGTGTCCCATTCGTCAGGTACCTACGACAAGCCCTGTCAAATGAATCTAAATCCCGTGCTTTTCCCATTATGCTTTTCACGTTGAATGCTTGGGAAACCAAAGCTGACAGCTAAATATCACCAGAGTTTCAACCATGCGTACGCACAAATACGAGACTTGCGGTACTGAATTTGGATAACGTCTCCTATCCCTAATTCAATGGCACTTCGGTGTTCTCTTCCCCTGGGTGAAAGGCAAGTTCATCAAAGTTTGGTGCCTCTAGATGTAAGGAATGAATAATAAGGTCATTGACACTCACACAATTATAATAGCAAAAAATTACTTGAAAAAGAATATACATTTAACTTTTTAAACTTGGTAATTATTTAACTCATGTTTCTTATCTGAATCAGCTTTCAAGAAAGATACTAAAGTACCCAGCATTGTCTGGGAAAGAAGTACATTTTTAAAACAATAGGGTACTGAATTTTATATGTTGGGTCAATATTATGGATAATTGTGAATGTGAATTGAAAGTGTATTTAAATAAGACTATGTGACTCACGAGTTCGCTATTACACCATCAGAGGTAAGACTTCTCAAAGACAAACATAAAACTTTATATTTATTAGATTAAAGCAATGAAACCACCATTTTTTTTATTTTTCCTTATACCAAAGTTTTTTGTCTTTTGCATTTGGTAATGGATCAAAAAAAAATGCTGGAAAAAAAGTGTAGTCAAACTTTTTAAGGGTTTTTTTTTTTTAATTTTAATAGCCTAAGACCTGCTTGTTGATATGCCAAAAATTGGATTTATATCACTTTTGTATTTCTCAAGTTATAAGCTAACATGTATAATGCACACTGTTTATTTTGGACAAGTAGAGCATTCACTAATAAGGCTTCTGCTGAGTTGTCACCCACCTATCTTGGTCTATGGCATTTATACTGAAAGGCTCCTGTCAGACCTATGTGGCAAGCAGCTGCTTGAGGAAGAATTTTTTAATGTAAAAATCAGAACATGTTGGGTCAATATGCAATGCTGGGAGGACTTTGGTCAGCAGGAAATCATGGCTAGCCTGAAGATACTGACTTTTAGGAAAAGTACCATTTCCTCACATAGTCCTAGCATTTTTAATTTTGAAGATTTATAAAGTTATGTGGCAGATAAACTACATCTGAAACATTAAAAGTCAATTGTCCCAATGGCTGAACCGTTGTGTTTGGCAGCAAGAGAACCGGATTAAAAATCTTTGGCAAGGGATGTTACTGTTCTACGAATTCCTCTCTTGAGATCATTTCTCTGGTGTAGAGTTTCGTAAACTGTGGTTTGCAATCCAGTTTAAAACTGCTTGTGACCTTTAATGGGATAGTAAGCAGCTACCCCCAAGGGGGTCACAAAGCTGACAGTTTTATGACATCTTTTATTAATATTTTGCCATTGTATTTCATAACTTATATAAAATTGTAACGTAAAAAATATATTCTGTTAAATAAAAAATGATAAATTTTGCTTTATTTTACATGGTAAATTATTAATTTTCTGTAAAACATGAAATAGATTTAATTGTGTATGTCCTATACTGATAGCACTACTGTATGTGTCAATGCACTGGGCAAGTTTTTTTAATTTTTTTTTGAAAATTTACTGCCCCTTAGGACCATATCTGCAGTTGGGTTGTTTTACCTCTGAGCAGCACTTTTTGCACACAATGGGCTAAATAGCCAGGTCACAAGGACCCCAAGGGCTCAGAGGCTTGGGGGGAGGGGACCCACTGGATAGCTGTTGGGAGAGATGGTAACCTCCCATCAAAGTCATTCAGTGTGTTCAACATGCACAGGGTATGGCTCTCCTGCACACTGGCCACAGCTTAACATCCCATTTGATAGATGGCGGTTTTTTGAAGACCAGTGGTGTCCTCTACTGATCGATGGAAGAACAGGTAGTTTTGCGGAGATAAATCTCAAAGCTAGCCCATATGGGACTAAAACCTTGGAACTGCATATTACAAGCCTGGCACACTAATAAATGCAGTAAGGTCAACTGGAATAAGAACTATTTTAAAATAGATAATTTTCAATTGCTTCTAAAAATGACATCAAATTTAGCTAAATTAATCACTAATATCCAAAAGCAGACTTCGAGAAAGTGGCAGCAGAGTCCAAGCTCACTCCAGACGCCAGATATCCAAGTTCCCTCAAGGCAACAAAATAGCTAGTGCTGATCCCAATGTCCCACATTATCAAGAAGTGGGCAGGGGACATTTATCATGTTTTCAACACCAAAGAACCTTTCAGAACCAATAGGCTCCTATCAGATTTTTTGGCAACTTGCCTAGGATAAATACAATTCTGATGATAAAACAATTATTGTGGCAAGTGCATCCAATGAAATTTTATATATTTCAAAACACTAACTATTCTAATAACATCAATGTAACAACTAGGATTTAAATTTTACAGAGCCTTAATTATCATATTCTTTGTAAGTTCAACTATAATATTAAAACATATTTTATCTGAATAGCATTACTGAATGCTTAATAGCAAGTAGTATGTTTGGCAGCAAAAGAGGCTAGGGTTTATACATTGGAGAAACCGCATTTTTTTTTCACATTCTGTAATTACTCTCAATATCCCTAGAAGTGATTCAACTGTAGAGAAATATACCCCTCAAGTAGCAGTTTGCAATATTGGTCAGATGACAATCCTATCAATATTGTGGGGAAAGCGAGACCTCAGAAGAAAACATCCATGCATTATCTGAGGCTTGAACCCAGGTACCTTTGCACTGTTGCTAAATATCTACACATGTGGTGATATTTTTTTATATCTACCTAACTGCCGAGGAGCTTTGATTTTAAGACTGGGTTGGGTTTTACCTCTGGGTGGCATTTCTTTCACACAAAGTGCTAAATGGTCAGGTCACAAGGACCCAAGGGCTCAGATAAGGTTGACATCTATGCATTATCTGAGGCTTAAACCCAGGTACCTTTGCACTGTTGCTAAATATCAACACACGTGGTGATATTTTTTTATATCTACCTAACTACAGAAGAGCTTTGATTTTAAGACTGGGTTGGGTTGTTTTACCTCTGGATGGCATTTCTTTCACACAAAGTGCTAAATGGTCAGGTCACAAGGACCCAAGGGCTCAGATAAGGTTGACATCTATGCATTATCTGAGGCTTAAACCCTGGTACCTTTGCATTGTTGCTAAATATCTACACACGTGGTGATATTTTTTTATATCTACCTAACTGCAGAAGAGCTTTGATTTTAAGACTGGGTTGGGTTGTTTTACCTCTGGATGGCATTTCTTTCACACAAAGTGCTAAATGGTCAGGTCACAAGGACTCAGATAAGGTTGGTGGAAGAGGACCCACTGGACAACTGTTAGGAGGCAGATGATAACCTCTCAAGGCATGCACAAGGGACCACAGCTTTGTCCCATTCAACAGATAGCACCTTTCCAAGTCTGTCAGTGTCACCCACTGACCAAGAGTAGGGCAAGTTTTGTGGAGGAAAAAATTCTCAAACCTTGGGAACTGCAGATACAAGCCCAGCATGCTACTGACAGTGCATTAACTCCTGATTATCATTTGGCTACTGATTAAAAGGGCCTGGGTTGAAGCCCTAGGTAAGGCATGAATGTGTTGTCATTCTACTGACGTCTCCTTGACATATTAAACTGACAGGCTCCTGTCATACCTCTGTGGCAAGCAGTTGATTAAAGGGTAATCAATTATTTATAATTACCGTAAATTAGACTGCCTGAAAGAAACAGGTTAAATATCAATTATCACTTTACCTAGAATTTACAAAAGTACAGTTACACTTTTGTATACTGAAAATTTTTTATTTCGATGATGTAATTTTAAGGTATTGTTTAATAATCACAATAAATCCTGTTATAAAATTTCAAAACATGGGTAGCAATTATTTACTGAAATATTTAGGTTTTGTTTTTAAATTTTTCAAATTATATTTGCAAGATAATAGTGACTATTGAATCATATTTGTAAAATAGTCATTATATATGGTTACTTAAATGTCTTCTGCAAACATTATTTATTCCTGTTATCCCATTGCCCATACTAAGATTATATGTGGATCCTGTCAAATAATACGCAAAGTTTCATATATGTGGATGGCTTAATCAAAATTAATTTTTTTGTAAAAATGGCATTAGTATTCAATCCTGAAGGAAGTATTTTACCTCAGAAATTTTTGAAACATATACATGAGCTGTCGTAAAACACAATTAATAAAAGTTTTTACACATTTGAACTAGTCAGTAATTTTATAATAGACATTAATAATAGCAAATCTTAAATTAACCCAAAAAGTTTAAAAAATCAGAAAAATGTCGAATAAAGTATGTATTATTTGAAATATATTTTTAATTCATAATAAAATGTTAAATTAATTTTATTAATTGCATTCGAAACATTAGTAACCAAGTGCCGGCAACTACTACTCAGTATCATATCAACTGGGCGCAGCGCCGTAAGTCTGCCGGTCACAGACAACGCGACCTCACGTGTTAGTCAGCCAAACGAACGGAAGAATTACTGAGAAGCGCTAACAAAAGACTGCGCAGCCGCCATGTTATTCGACATCGAACATTCGTTCTTACCTGAATCCAATCGGTCTTTTTAGGATGTAATTTGCTCCATCGGTCCCCAAAAAGTGTTAATCACATTTATTTACAAAACAACGTGTTTCTTTAGATAACTAGCGACATCAATCTCACTGGTTTAGCCATTATTTTTAAAGGTTAAGGCAAATATCATTTCTATAACGAAAGACTTTACCACCACTACAAATGGCTGACTGGCAAATGTCTGTTGCTTGCCATTACGCATGCGTCAAAATGATGGTGCATGAGACTTCGATATTATTCGTTGCTTTTGGGTTTTGCTCTCTCATTGGGTGTTTTAACACGTGACTTCAAAATGGCGTCTCCCTTACGGAAAGTGAGAAGGATGGCGGATGAAAATATTGAAACTTCAATAAACAGGAAAGCTGAGAGTTTCATCGAAAACCGAAAAAATTCAAACTGTCTTATAGATTTAGAGGAATATTTATTGGTAAGTTAATTGCAGTATATTTAGTGCATTTCATGTTTTGCGATGTACAAGTATTCCCGGCTTGAGATTGAATTTGGAGAAAGATTTATACTAAATATAATTATGTGGCAATTTTTTTGTCTACTACAAATCCGCTAACTCTTCACACATTAGAAATTTTGCTGCAAAATTAAATCACCTTTTCAATGTACCTTTATTAGTAATTCGTTTTGGAAAACGCTATATTGCATGCCTCATGTGTATGGCCCATATCTGCCGCTAATCTTGAATGAAATATAAATTTTAATTTACACACTTCACGATTAGCAAAAAATTTTCTTTGTGCATAAGGAGATGAAAAGAAATCCGCCAATCGAAAAAAAAATCATTATATATGTAATTTGAGTTAGTGAACAAATTTTTTCGTTAAATAGAATAATCAACTTCCTAGGAAGTTATACCAATAATAACCTAAACAATTGTAATACTAGCAGTGAAGAGGCCATACAGGGTCATTCCGTGTTAATTCAACCAAGCCAGTTTTCAGTCATATTTAGCATAAATCTATAATTGCCTGAAATATTTTAAATCAAAATTTTACATTTTACAAAAATTTTATTAAGCATCCTAAAAACAAAAACACCCAAAATCGTAAACAAGAAATTTCTGAACTACTCGAAAAAAGACCCATGGGTTAAAACAAATGCAAAAGACACCCAATCTGCACTCAAAAAGAGCTCCACGAGTTAAATAAGCCAATTTACTAAAACAACCACAAAACTGAAAGCTATAAACAAACTGCCATTCCACACTTGAAAAAAGCCCCAGGTTTTAAATTACCCAACGGGCTAAAATACTCAAAATCGCAAACAACAAACCACTGTTCAGCACTCAAAAAACCCAAGGGTAATAGCCCAATGTGCTAAAACAAAACTGCCTAAAATCATAAACAACGAACCATTGTTGTGCACTCGAAAAAGCCTCCAGGGGTTAACCCAACCCAATGGATAAAAAACCCCAAAAAGCATACAAATTAACTAAAAAACCCCACATAATCAAAAATCATTTATGCCCAAATCATGTTTCTCTTTCTGAACACAGACACCACTATCCGTAATTAATATTCATAATACACTCGAACACTACACCAAACTACTAGCATTAACATCTAGTGTAGCAAAATTTTCAAACTTGCCCATATTCTCCATTAGCACAGCACAACTACCACAGTAAAAAAAACTAAGAAAAGATACATTACATATCAAATTTTCCACAATACCTTTGAACAAATAAAATTCCATCACATATCATAATTATACAAGACATTAACACACCTACTCACTCCTTTCTACCACCGAATTCTATTATGCAACAATAAAATGTTCCATCATATCCCTATGTTTCTACCAACTCACTGTACTCACAACTCCACAGACTTAATATTACAAAGCTGTAGTATCCTGCGATAAAAGAGTCCCTTACAAAAATGTTTCTTATTTCATGCCTATTTTAATTTTGAAAAGCTCCTTTCAATCTAAGTTTACATAACCAAACACATCAATTTACCATGATTTAAAACCCCCAAACTATTCAATAGTATCAGTACCATTTGCTAAATATATACCAAAGTGATGTGTCCTATAGGGAAAAACATTTAAACTTCCATATGCTGTACATTATGCTTCATATAACCTTTGTACCAAATCTGGAGGGTTGGGGGTGGCTCAGTCGGTAGCGCACCAGTCTCGTAATTTGCAGTTCCCAGGTTCGAGTCCCAGCTGGGTCAGAATTGAGATTTATCTCCGCAAAACTCCCCGCCCTGTCCACAGTCAGTAGGGAACACCAATGGGTTGGAAAGGCCGCCATCCATTGGATGGGATGTTAAGCCATGACCCAGTGTGCGGGAGAGCCATACCCTGTGCACATTAAAGAACATGCTGGATTGGCCTTGACGGGAGGCTACCATCTGTCTTCCAACAGCCATTCCAGTGGGTCCCCTCCTCCAACCTTCTCTGAGCCTTCGGGGTCCATGTGACCTGGCCATTTAGCCCATTGTATGCAAAAAAGTGCCGTTCAGAGGTAAAACAACCAACCAACCAAATCTGGATATGATCATTGCTTTGATAACAAGGAAAAAATATTGAAGTTATATCTATGTTATAGCTAATGATCTACTTCAGAGGACTACATGCTGCATACATTGACGCTCTTGCTCCTGCACACTACGCAGAGGCTACTGATGTGCTCTGCTGCGTACACTTTAGAGCGACTACATAACTCTCTACTATTTGTCTGGGCTATTTGCGCCTAATATGCTTCTATCAATGATATAACAGTTAATGAAAGTTCATACTGTTTAGTATACACAGCAAACGAAATGCCCAATTTTTCATAGAACAAATTTAGGATTGCATATGTTGAGCAATACCTGTGGTGACAAGATTTCAGTTGGTAAAAAACTGGGACAGTTTAATAAAAGACTCGGAGTTTACTGATTTCTTCTCAAAAGTGTAGTTGTACAATGGCGCAATAGGCATGATGGACAATTTGCAGTAGCTGGGAGAAGCAATAATTCACTCTAAGTGATTTTCAAAAATGTTTTTAAGGTATTTTTTACTCGAAAAGAAAACTGACTATTTGTTAGATAAAAGCTGTTTGCTTATCCATATAAGTTTTTTTTTTTGTAAGGAACTCACTAAGATCATTCCATTTGTGTTATTTCTTTGGTTTGTTTTCTTACGTGTGGCATGCATTTGATCTCAATTACACTGATTTATTGCCTTAGTTTAACACATTGACTTGTATATGATTCACACTTGTTCTAGACTAAAGAATATAAACTTTCGTTAACCATTGTAAAAGAGAATCCGTTCATAATATACATATATGTTTAACATGGGTCTGCTCTCTATCAAGTAGTGTCAGAACCAAAGATCAGCAATAAATGGAAATAATAAAATCATGTGATTTTGTTGTGTTTTTTATATGCACATAATTTTGTATTTTCATTAGTGTTCTTGTTTTAATATCTGAAAACTGTAAATGTAATATAAATGATAAGCGTGTACTCTAAATGTAATATAAAAATGACGTAGAATGTATAATGAGGGAATTAAAGCAAAAAATAATGGAAGAAGGGATCTTGAGGTGGATGGTGAGAAAGGTGAGCATGTTATGAATCTGGGGTCTGTCATCAAGGAGAATTGTACATCCATGGTAGAAATGAGAGCAATAACAGAACAAGAGCAAGGAAAACAATAATGGGAGAAGCAATTTGTCAAAAAATAACACAGGAACTTGTCCAAAAATGAATTGTCAGAATGCAATGGGCAAAATTCTTTAATAAGGAGTGTGGTCCCCCTTACAGACACGACAGCAATGTTTTGTGCTGTTTATGATGTGAATCAGCTCAGTAGGGAGTAGCGACCCTTGTTCCTTTAAAGCAGTAATAAGCTTCCCGTTTGTTTCAAGTGTCAGTTTGAGGGCAGCAATGTCTTCCTAGAGCATCCCACACATGCTCAATCGGATTTAGATTGGGAGATCGAGCTGTCACTCCATGTGCATAAAGGTCTCCTATTGAAGGTATTGTTCCACTAGTCGAGCTCTGTGTGGACTAGTGTTATCGTCTTGTAAGATGAATGTTTTACCTATTGCACCAGCGTAAGGACGTACATAAGAGTACAGGATGTAATCTCTATACTTTTGAGCATTGAGGTTCCCACTCGTCAACACATAGAGGTCTGTGTGTCCACCTAAGGAAATGCCACCCCAAACTTTGACAGATGTTATTAGAATGATAGCGGGACCTCTTTCTCTCCTTATGAAACAATGACTGGAATCACTCTGCAAGCAATATCTGCTCATCTGTGAAGAGTATGGACCTCCTTTCCTCTTCTGTTCAGTTAACATGCATGCGTGCCCAATTCAACTGCTCTTTCCTGTGATGTGACATGAGGGGTATACAAATTACTGGCCTTCTAGCATACAGACCTCCCTCATGAAGCCTTCTACACACAGTAGAAGCTGATACAACCCTTCTATTGGCTGCTACAAGAGAGGATCATAGCTGAGAGAGAGTAGACGTCCTGCTCTTTCATGCTGTTAATTGTAGATATTGGTCTTATACAGTGGTCGTAACTCTAGCCCTTCCTCAGTTAAACCTCCAAAATGTGTTATCCATGCTAAGAAATTGATTCGACTGACGGTCTGTGGACCACAGGACTCACATTCAGCCATTGTGCCATGTCTGACTGACTTTGACCTGCTTTGAGCTGGCCAATAGCTCTCCACTGCAATTCATTTGACAAATGATGTCTCAAGGTCATTCCTACAAAATGACTATTGTGAATTTCTTGACTCACATTTACAACACAAAATAACAATCCACTCCAAAACACCCGTGTTTTTGCAGCTAACTGATTGCACAAATTGATGCAACCTAAACTAATTTGCATATTATATTCTCACTCAGCATTACTTTATTGGTTACATAAACAAGTTTGGTGAGGATCGCACAATTATTTTGACGAATTTTCGCGATTTTTCCTGAATTTATGCAAACTAGTGTACCTAGGATCTGTGCATGAGAATTGAAGATAACTCTTTAAAAAAAGCCAGTCAGTTGTCCCATAAAGTGTGGCTTGTTGTGGACCCAAGCCTAGGAGATCTGCAATAAAAAATATTTCACTTACAGTTATAAGGCAGCCACCAGTAACTGATTCTACAATGATGGGGGTTTAACATCTACAATAGATGATAATTGATCAGTGGTCAGAGCAACTGACAAACCATCAGGATCTTGTGGGTTCAGATCCCAAGCTCCTGATGGTTCAAAACAATTTTCCTCTATGTCCATGCTGACCTACAGCATAATATTGTTTAAAAAGTTGTTGCTATGAAGGGCTGTGATTTAAAATGTTACTAATATAACAGATAATGTATACTATACTAAATATCCAAAAATATTTATAAAAATTTTATTTTAGAGGAGTGTAAAAAGTGTGATGCCCCATCGTTCACTTTTGCTTTACCTTAACCAGTTTTTGTTTAATTTACATTATATTTATCATTTTGGGGATTTTTATTTCCTTTTCGGCATCACAGCACTCGTTTTCAAGTTTCTAGGAGTTGCGTACGCGCAACTCCGAACTCCCGACCGTAACCGTTAAAGCGCGTGCCAAGGACACGCCCCCTCTTGCGTCATAGCTTGTGTCCGTCATTGTATGCAAATGCCTTTCCCGGCATGCGCCAGTCTTTTGTCAAAACCGTGCCCTGCGAGGCACTTGAGGGATTTAGCACTTGAGGATTTGTCACTTGAGCTTTGAGAGCAGAGAGATGTAGTAAGGTGCGTAGCACCGTGCGTGTAGCACAGATTTTAGTTTCTTCATTGATGTTCTTGGTGAGTTACTTATTTTTGGAAATAAATCTATTTTGTTATGTTACAAACTTTTGAGTCTATAGTTTTTATCTTGAGCAACGCGAATTTAGAATCTTTTTTTTCATTAACTATTATTTGTTGAGAATCATTTTGACTCTCACTTATGAACGCTCACTGGCATTGGAACCCTAAATCAACTTATTCTACATTTTTGGCAATTTGTTAATGATTGCCTGGCGCCCGTCAAAGCTATCCGGAGCAATAAACTTTAAGTATTCTACATTGTTTGGAGCGTTACAAAAGGTTAATTTGAAAAGCAGAAATATGAAACGAGGGATTTTTATTTATTCCTTTTTGGTTTCTACTACCAAATTTGACCTGTGACTGACATGATTAACAGCAATGGAAATTAAAGTAATTTTATTTAAATGTTTTGTGTAGTTACAGTGAAAGTAACAAAAGATGTATTTCACAAAAGACATAATTATGTAAAAGGAATTAATCAAAACCACTTTAAAATAAAACATTAATATGGCAAACAACTACTTCAGAAATTGAGCTAAGTATTTCTGAATTAAACTTTAGGTATCACAAATATCTGTAAGTATAATATGTCGCAGAGGTGAGATCTCGGCAGAGATACAATACATGAAAAGAAGCAAGACATGATACGGTCATGCCCTGGGCATAAAAAAAGTTCAAAATAAACAAATGACGCTTAGCATAAGCATCAAAATCAAGCATTTGAGTCCTTTTGATTCATAGCCAAGCATTCTGAAATCAAGTGGCCACTGGGACAATTTTTCTGTTGCTATGAAAGGTGCTATCATTGGGGGGGCAGGGGTATATTAATACCCACACCTTATATGGGCTTGAACCCTGGGTCCCAATGATTAGTAGTCATCACCAAATAATGCAATATGTTTCCTCCTGCATTCTAATGGTCTAAAAAATATTATTGCAAAATATATGAAAATAAATGTTTAATATTTTTGCCAGCATTCGGGTTCATTTTTTTTTCTGAATAATTTTAATAAGCAGAATGGGGAGGGGGGGGGGGGTGATAACTGAATCTATTGAGAGAAAGAGAATGCTCAGATACTAAAATTTTTAAAAGCAGAATTAATTAGAGAATTATTGAAAAGATTCCAGAGCATAAATTCACTAGTTTTCATAAATTAAGGAACAAATGAAAAAAAATATCATAAAACACCTGCTAAAAAATCAGCACTTTGAAGTTGATTCAAATTTTAGAGGAAAAATTGTTTTGAGCCAGTTCGGATATGGTGGGTTCGTATCCCACCCATCTTGAATTTGAATCAAAGTGCTGATTTATTAGTAGATATTGAATATGTCGAGTTTATTTCATTATTTATCATAAAACACTGACAATAGGAATGCATGAAAATCATATGTAAAATACGATGCAGGATTGAAGTGTGGTATGCAAATAAAGACGCTGTTAATCATGTGTATATCCAATTATGACAAGTTTCTTGAAGCTTCAAAGCTTTTACTTTGCAAGATGAAGTTTTCAAGTTTCTTTTAAACATAATACATACTGTCTCGTGGCCAAGTGGTTTGCAGTCTTGGCTACTGATCAAAGGGACCTGGGTTCAAGCCCCGGGTAAGGCATGGATGTTTGTGTTGTCTTTCTGCTGAGGGCCCGCCAACGTCATAGACCGTCTGCTGTGGCATATTAAACTGACAGGCTCCTGTCTGACCTCTGTGGCAAGCAGCTGCTTGAGGGGGGGGAGGGAATATTTATTTTTTATATTATTACATACTGTCAAGTAACAGAGATTGAAAATAGGAAATTAATTGTCATTAAATTGTTTACAAGTTTTGACTTGAGTGTTTAACCCTTACTGTGTCAGGCCTGAAAAACTGAATTGTACTTGTGGTCAGGCTTTTTTTTCAACTGGGTTCAGTCAAAAAAAAAAAAGGTGGAATTTTATAACTTTTTTCCTAAATAACTAATGAAATGAATTATGGCATGTTATATGCCAAATTAATCAGCATTTAATTCTAGATTTTCTGAAAATAAAATATTTAACGAAAAGACTAATTTTAGCAGATTTTTTGGGTATGCCTACCAGGTATCATTTATTGGTAGAAGTGCAATGGCGAGCAATAGATCAGCCAAAGGCAGACCAAAGTCAAGCAGCTGGCTTAATATGAGTCATTCAGTGGTTCCTGGACTTTGGCAGAGATTTGAGCAAGGACAGAATGCCTCCAGATGATTCAATAGTGGATGATGACTGACAACAACCCAAGGGAGGACAGCTATATGGTGTTATGCCCCATAAGGACCAGGATGTCAACACCACAGCAACTGTGATTGGACCCTGCAGCAGTGAGTAGAATGACAATATTCTGCTATCATCATACTCTGAAGACTTTATGAGGTGTTCCTGTATGCTAGTCAGCCAGTGGTGTGCGTGCCCCTGACCTGACATCACAGGAAAGACCATCTACCCTGGTGCAGACACCATGTCAATTGATCCCTAGAACAATGGTGGTTTGTGTTCTAGAATGAATCGAGATTTGCCTTTGACAGCAGTTCACAATGTAAGTTAATATAAAGGGAACCAGAAGCATATTGTCATGCCACAAAGGGGATTTATATATGAATGGAGCACTTATGTGGTAGTGTCGTGGTTTAGGGAAGGACTACCAGCAGGCTACGCCATCTTTGACCCCTTTGTAGGGGGCACAATGACCATGTAAAGTTGCTCTGGAATGATATATATGTACCTGCACTGTTGTTGTTGGGTTGTTTTACCTCTGAGCGGCACTTTTTTGCACACCATGGGCTAAATGGCCAGGTCACAAGGACCCCGAAGGCTCAGAGAAGGTTGGGGGAGGGGACCCACTGGAACAGCTGTTGGGAGACAGATGGTAGCCTCCCGTCAAGGCCATCCAGCGTGTTCTTTAACGTGCACAGGGTATGGCTCTCCCCCACACGTGGCCACGGCTTAACGTCCCATCCGACGGACGGCGGCCTTTTCAAGCCCATCGGTGTCCCCTACTGGCCGTGGGCAGGGCGGGGAATTTTGCAGAGATAAATCTCGACGCTGACCCAGCTGGGACTCGAACCTGGGAACTACAGATTACGAGCCTGACGCGCTACCGACTGAGCCACCCCCGCCCACCTGCACTGTTATTATTCTTATAGATACATATAACTATTAACCACGTGGAATGTTATAACAGTATGAGACATCGTTGCAAGGCCTGCAAAGCAGTAGGAGGTAATTGTACACCAAAATGAACCTCTTGGGATATCTCAGTTAACTTCCACCTTTTTACCAAGTGTCTGTCTGAATTTATATTGTATGTACACTGAATAGACAAATTATTATATACACTTACTTAATAACCTGTTGCTCCACCTTTTGCTCTCAAAACAGCAGCCAGACATCTTGGTAAGGACTCAATTAGGTGTTGAAAACATGGAAGTGGTATTACTGCCCATGAAGTGGGGATCACCTGTCTTAGACCATTCACAGTTGCCAGTGGGGGTTGGCAGGCTCGAACAGATCTTTCCAGTTCACCCCACAAATTCTCAATGGGGTTGAGGTCCAGCGATTGAGGTGGGCCATTCAAGTGTGGTAAACTCACTTGAATGCTCCTGGAGCCAATTGGTATCGGGAAGTATGCAGTATGGCATTGTCCTGTTGAAAGATGGTGTCATGGTGGAGAAAGAGAATTGTTACTAACGGGTATAGATGGTTATATCCAACTTGATTGTTGGTTCACATACCTGGTTCTGGTAATGGAGGTCTCAATGGGTACAAGATTAGCCCATGTAAATGCACCCCAAATTGTTACACCGCCACCATCTGCCTGTATGACCCAACTTGGCAAGCTGGGCCCATCACTTCGTGTGGTTTACGCCACACATGCACCCTCCCATCAGTGTGATAAAGTTGAAACCATGATTTATCAGACCAGATGACATGTTTCTAGTCTGCACTCCAGTTGCGATAGGCCTTTGCAAACTGCAGCCTAATCTTTCGTGCCTTGCAGTCAACATGATGTGGACGCCAACTGCCATAGCCTATTTTTTCCATGGTATGGCAGATAGACTTTGTGCATAAGCTTGTGAACATGGCCTCATTCAAATCTGATGTTATCTGTTCCACATTACACATGCGATTCCTTGTAACTATGCAGGACAGTCTGCACTCGCCTCGAGAGTCAATTGCACATTATGTCCATATTTCTCCCTCTGGTTGGAAGGTTTCCATATTTCACATAGTCTTGGTATACACGTGCAATGGTCTGACATGGAAATCCCAACAGTTCAGCACTTGCGGTGATTGAACAACCGGCCTTCCTTGTACTTACTATTTGACCACAGTCAAACTCACGTCCAATGCATCGAGACCCGCTCTATATACAGGCATTGACAGTTTCAGCGTCTCACGTGACTGGACACGATATTTCTGCTTTGCATATTGTTATCGAGGTGTATATAATAATTTGTCCATTCAGTGTAATGTGGGAATTAAAAGACTTATTTTTTATGCACAGTGTTTATAAATACATATCTTCCGATTCACGTGCAACAGATCCATCGTATTTTCAGGTTGTTCTTTAAGTTATGGAAACCATTGTAATTTGATGAAGACACCGATAAAAACTCTTAAAGAACACACTGGATGGTCTTGGCGGGAGTCTTTCATCTGTCTCCTAATAGCTATCCAGTGAATCCCCAACCTTCTCTAAGGCCTTGACACATTGTGGGCAAAAAAGTGCCTCTCAGAGTTAAAACAACCCAACCCATATCCCGTTTAAATAATCCTGATATTTGAAAGGTCTTTAACACTCAGACTCACAAGAAACTGGCTGTTGCAAATCTTATTTGAAACTTTCAATTACGGCAATATTCTGAGCGCTTTCTAGAAAACCTTATGCTAGAAACATTGAAGAAACACTGGAAAAATAAGTATTTAAGTTGTGAAGGTTTATTAAAAGTTCTTAAAGAACACCGCAACAGATTGCTATTTTACCGTTGTCTTCCGAATTCATTCGCCATTATAGTATTGTTGAAACTTCGCCAAAACCGTTAACTTTATAAACTCACTAAAAGTAGTCAAAGCATTTTAATAATAACGAAATTCCTGTTCCTTGATTGAGGGAGCCGGGGGGTGCTCAGTCAGTAGCTAACAGACTAGTAGTCTGCAGTTCCGAAGTTCGAGCCCCACTTTACTATCGTTGAGATTATCTGCGCTAGATCCAAACGCTGCCCCTCGGTCATAAAAGGGGTTCCGATTTGCTTGCAAAGACCGCTGTCCATCGGATGGAACCGAACCAGGACACACTGCATGTTTCACCAACTTTCCTAACCAACTTTCCGCAAAAATTCCCGCCCTGCCCACAGTCAGTAGGGGATACCGATGGGCTAGGAAACGCCGCCGTCCGTCGGATGGGACGTTAAGCCGTGGCTCCGTGTGCGGAAGAGCCATACCCTGAGCACATTAAAGAACACTTGGATGGCCTTTGACGGGAGGCTATCATCTGTCTCCCGACAGCTGTTCCAGTGGTCTCCTCCTCCAACCTTCTCTGAGCCTTCGGGGTCCTTGTGACCTGGCCATTTAGCCCATAGTGTGCAAAAAAGTGCCGCTCAGATGCATCGAAACCTGCTCTATATACAGGCATTGACAGTTTCAGCGTCTCACGTGACTGGACCGATATTTCTGCTTTGCATAATAATTTAATTATTATTCATGGGGATGAGATCATGAGATGTCGCTCATGAAGTACGAGTTTTGAACAAAAACTTTTACAAGTTCCGAACCTTATAACGAACGTAACCAGCTATAACTTATACTTATAACGAACCCAACCCTAACCAACTCTGCGCCTTAAGTCCCTTATTACCTGGCCATTTAGCCCATTGTGTACACAAAAGTGCCACTCAGAGGTAAAAACAACCGAACTAAATATTTCCAGCAAAGAAATGAATTCTTATTAAACAACAAAAAAAATTTATTTGTAAGAACATTTGATCTTTGAAAGAAACTGCTGTTAGACTAGCTGGTTACGTTCGTTATAAGGTTCGGAACTTGTAAAAGTTTTTGTTCAAAACTCGTACTTCATGAGCAACATCGCATGATCTCATCCCCATGAATCATAATTAAATTATTAGTAACAACTCTTTTTCTCCTTTCAGCTGAAAGAAGTTGGCCTTCGTGTTTTTTTTTTGCTTGAGATGTTACACAACGTTCAAGTCCCTGATGTCTAACGCTTAATGATGTTTTTCCCCTTAGCGGGGACATCTGACCTAGTGAAAAAATAAAAGTCCATAGCAGCACTATCAAATAAAATCCTGGGTGCATCTGCCTAAATGTAAGGTTAAGCAGTGGAGATATTGATCGAACGACATGTACCGCCATCTAGTGAACCTCAGTTTTATTAATAGTATATGCTTTTAAAGCTCTATGTAATGACGCAGAAAGGAAACGTTTCCAGAAATCATCCAACGAAAAGCATTTTTATTTACAACAGCGTTAATGTTGAGATGAATTCTTTTCGTGCTGAAATGTTTGTATCGACCTTTAGAACACACGCTATCAAAAGCTAGCGGTATTTTGGAATCGTTGACTCGGAATCTTTGCGATAAATGCGATGAACCATACATGATACGCAGAATCTCTATTGCCCATAGTTTTCTAAGGAAAGGGCTGTACACTTTCCGCTAATGATCTCTGACGTGTACAGTGTGGATCTTCGAGTAGTGACGTCATAGAGACCTGTACGTTTTATTATGTAGGGCGGTAACTGGAATTATTTTTAAACCGATGCAAGTCCGGTGAATCCCTCCACCGCTCCCAAACCGAATAATGCACCTGACATTTCAGAAAAGAAATGCCAACTGAGCATAATCATGAAAATAAGTGTTTATTATTATTTCGGAACGATCGAAAAATATGCAAGCGGAAAATTTTTTGGGCTTCTTTATGGCGAGATTCAAAGCCGCTGAATTTAGGCGATCTTGAAACTCTATTATTATTTTCTATTTGTACAGTGAAACTAGTTTTCTTGGAAGCTGCATGGAAAATTAATTATTTTTATAAGAACACTATGTTTTGTGAG
Source organism: Ryuthela nishihirai (assembly GCA_038380435.1). Taxonomy (NCBI): domain Eukaryota; kingdom Metazoa; phylum Arthropoda; class Arachnida; order Araneae; family Heptathelidae; genus Ryuthela; species Ryuthela nishihirai. The sequence goes on from JAWZYU010000008.1 coordinate 14,728,919, forward strand.
AGCAGAATTTCTTTTAGACTTGCCCAGTGGTTCTCAGTCTTTACAATTTTTTAATGATATTATTCTTTTTGAGAAATGTTAATATGCAGTTTTTGCTTAAATAAATTGAACTTTAATAAAATAGTTAGCATTCTGTATTGTTGTGGGTCAGCGTTGAGATTTATTTCCGCAAAACTCCCCGCCCTGCCCATGGTCAGTAGGAGACACCGCTGGACTTGGAAAGGCCGCCGTCCGTTGGATGTGACGTTAATCTGTGGCCCTGTGTGCGGGAGAGCAATACCCTGTGCACGTTAAAGAACACGCTGGATGGCCTTGACGGGAGGCTACCATCTGTCTCCCAACAGCTGTTCCAATGGTTACCCTTCCCCAACCTTCTCTGAGCCTTCGGGGTCCTTGTGACCTGGCCATTTAGTCCATTGTGTGCAAAAAAGTGCCGCTCAGAGGTAAAATAACCAACCAATCTCTACTGGTTTGTCGCGGCAAATCGACTATTTCAGAAGTGTGTCACGTTCGGTCAATAGACCATTTCAAAAGTGTGTCGCAGTAAATGGACTTTCAGAAGTGTAGCACGGAAAATGGACTATTTCAGAAATGTATGGCAGACACACTTCTGAAAAGCACTCTTGAAAACACAGGACTAACATGACAAACATAATCTTGAAAATAGCAGTGCTTGTTGGTATTATTTCAGAACCACCTCTGACAAGTTCGGAATCTTACCAAGAAGTTCCAAGACTTCTTGTTAAGGTTCCGAACGAGTCAAAATTTATGTATTATTAACATTATTAAAATTAAAAATAACCACTAAACAGATTTAGGCATATGTTACTGAAGGCAAGTTTGTATGTCATTTGTTTATATTTTTGGTATTCTGGTAGTGGCAAAAAAAAAGTCATTAACAGCAACAGGGAAAATAACGAGTATTATTGGGGGTGGCTCAGACGGTAGCGCGCCAGGTTCGTAATCTGTACTTCCCAGGTTCGAGTCCCAGCTGGGTCAGCGTTGAGATTTATCTCCGCAAAATTCCCCGCCCTGCCCACGGTCAGTAGGGGACACCGATGGGCTTGGAAAGGCCAGTCGTCGGATGGGACGTTAAGCAGTGGCCCCGTGTGCGGGAGAGTCATACCCTGTGCACGTTAAAGAACACGCTGGATGGCCTTGACGGGAGGCTACCATCTGTCTCCCAACAGCTGTTCCAGTGGGTCCCCTCCCCACAACCTTCTCTGAGCTTTCGGGGTTCATGTGATCTGGCCATTTAGCCCATGGTGTGCAAAAAAGTGCCGCTCAGAGGTAAAACAACCCAAACAACGAGTATTATTTATGGTCAGAGTGAAATTGTGATAAGAGCAGTGAATCTTGAGTGAATAGCATCATTTCGACGGTATTGGAGAAAAAATCAGTCATTTTCAACTCTACGCTAAGTATATGAGACTTTTACGGATGTTTGTAAGTTTAAAATTAGAGAAAATCGAAATTGTTTGCGTGTATTCACACTAACTTTTCGATCGATTGAGAAACTGGTCTAGTTGAACACATTCGGAATATAGATGGCAGTTACCGTTTAGTCTTTCGCTATTGATTTTTGTACTCCAAATAACCATATATTATTCCCCTGTGGTGACAGGGTCCAACACACTTAAAAAGAAGTAGCTGATTCATATTCCCTTTAAAACATAGGTGTATACTTATCTCTTTGAGACGCAGGTATTAATGACCATATAAATTGAATGTATTCTTTGTGACAGTATCGGATATCTGTGGTATGAGCGTTCGCCAATATATAATTTTTATTTTTTTCGTTTATTATACATTAAGTTAGGTTTATGGGTAACTGCAGGTGGCTCGGGTATCGGGTGTTTCTTGCTGTTCATTGCTCCAAACTTGTTTAAGGAAAAGAAGGCTCTGTTTTGATCACGAAGTGGAAACAGGCAACGGAGAGCTGGCTTTTGTTCTGTCTGTGTTGGCTGCATCCATTGATCCAGCGCGAATTCAACCAAGGTCATAACTTTAGGTGACGTGGCGCAGCAGTGGTGGGACGATTCTTCTTACTTCATCGCTATTCTCAATCTGTTCTCTTGCAGGTGGTTTTCGTCTATAGTCGACCGAGGAGACGTTTCATACATTCTCGTTGCGTTTTTCGCTGTGGACACATTAAAATGCGGCTATTTATCTGAAAGGAAATAAAAATGTTAAAACGGAGAGAAAAATTGCTTCGTAAAATGCATTCTTCTATAGAAACATTCTGGAGTTCGAATTAGATTGCTTTACCACTGATCGAAGGTTTGTTTCCACAATTGACTAAATGGCTAGGTCACAAGGATCCCAAAAGCTCAGCGCTCGGGTTGTGTTTTTTTACCTCTGAACGACATGCTTTTGTAGATAATGGATTAAATAACCAGGTTTGGTTGTTTTACCTCTGAGCGGCACTTTTTTGCACACCATGGGCTAAATGGCCAGGTCACAAGGACCTCGAAGACTCAGAGAAGGTTGGGGGAGGGGACTCACTGGAACAGCTGTTGGGAAACAGATGGTAGCCTCCCGTCAAGGCCATCCAGCGTGTTCTTTAATGTGCACAGAGTATGGCTCTCCCGCACACGGAACATCGGCTTAACGTCCCATCCGACGGACGGCGGCCTTTCCAAGCCCATCGGTGTGCCCTACTGACCGCGGGCAGGGCGGGGAATTTTGCGGAGATAAATCTCAACGCTGACCCAGCTGGGACTCGAACCTGGGAACTACAGATTACGAGCCTGGCGCGCTACCGACTGAGCACCCCCGCCCCCCGGGAGAATGGGACCCAATGGGCAGCTATTAGGAGAGATGTAGCGTCTCGTCAAGACTATCAAGGGTGTTCTTTAACTTGGTTTAACACCCCATCCGACGGATGATGCCTTTGTAAACCGAACGGTGTCCCCTTTCTGACAGGGCAAGATCGAGGTTAGCGGGACTCGAACCAGAGAGACTTACATGGGTCTCTCTGGTCCGCAGTTAAGCACGCTGAAAACCACTTGGCTGAGACGTAGGAGAATATAAGAATGATCTGACTGATGATTTTCATCTGGAGACGGGATTGCGTAGTCGGTAGCGCGCCAAGCTCGTGATCTGTGGTTCCCATGTTCGAGTCCGCCTGATGATCTGGTCTCAGCGTTGAGATTAATCTTCGCCAAATTACCCTCCCTGCTCTCTATCAATAGGGGAACCAATGGGCTTGGAAAGGCTGCCGTCATTCGGATGGGACGTTAAACCGTGACCCCTGTGCGGGACAGCCATACCCTGCGCACGTGTAAAGAACACGCTGGATGGCCTTGACAGGAGGCTATCATCTGTCTTCTAACAGCTGTTCAATGGGTCCCAACCATCTCTAAACCCACGGAGTCCTCAGAGGTAAAACAATCCAGCTAATTTTTATCTCGTTTAAAAAAAAAATGAGATGTTTTCACATTGGAATTTTTTTTTAAGAGATAAAGTACAATTTTTTTGGGGGAGGGAAGAGTTAGGTATTAATTAAATTTTATGATTCGCACTTTCAGAATCATCCAATAACTATAATTTTGCCCTCTAACGGCGAAAATTTTTTAAAATTGCAAGATTTTAAACGAATATCTCGAACGATGTATATTTTTGTTAGAAATTTTGGGGTGGAATGGTTTTGGATTGGATTGTTTTACCTCTGAGCGGCACTTTTTGCACACCATGGGCTAAATAGCCAGGTCACAAGGACCCTGAAGGCTCAGAGAAGGTTGGGGGAGGGGACCCACTGGAACGGCTGTTGGGAGACAGATGGTAGCCTCCCGTCAAGGCCATCCAGCGTGTTCTTTAACGTGCACAGGGTATGGCTCTCCCGCACACGGGGCCACGGCTTAACGTCCCATCCGACGGACGGCGGCCTTTTCAAGCCCATTGGTGTCCCCTACTGACCGTGGCAGGGCGGGGAGGGTGGAATGGTTAAGGTCGTGAGGTTTGCATTAGTAGCAATGAGATGACCCCTTACACTTGTGGTGGATGGAAAAATGCAGTTTTTTTTTCTTTGTTGTTTTGTTGTTCTAAGAAATAATTGTTTTTTAGAGATTACTTAAAAAGCATTTCTGTTGGATAGTATTGATGAAATATTGCGATCCGCATTACTCTAATTTTCCTAGCCAACGAAAAAAAAAATTTAACCCTTTGAGAATGTGTGAAAAAAAAGAAAATGTTTTGCCATTTTCATAAATGAAATGTGATAAGCAAAGAAAGATAAAATATAAAGCTTAATAAATAATTGTTCATTGTGTGTTTTATGTCTTCACTTCTGGCATTTCGCCATTCCCACTCCACTTTTTTTTTTAGCTTTGGTCTTTGGTAAAACCCATCTAAATATATATTTTTTAATCGAAACTTGAAGTAATATTAGGGGTGGTTCAGTCGATAGCGCGCCAGGCTCGTAATCTGCAACTCCCAAGTTCGAACCCCATCTGATCCAGCGTTGAGATTAATCTCAAAACTCCCCGCCCTGCCTGGGCGGGGGTGGCTCAGTCGGTAGCGCGCCAGGCTCGTAATCTGTAGTTCCCAGGTTCGAGTCGCAGCTGGGTCAGCGTTGAAATTTATCTCCGCAAAATTCCCCGCCCTGCCCACGGTCAGTAGGGGACACCGATGGGCTTGGAAAGGCCGCCGTCCGTCAAATGGGACGTTAAGCCGTGGCACCGTGTGCGGGAGAGCCATACCCTGTGCACGTTAAAGAACACGCTGGATGGCCTTGACGGGAGACTGCCATCTGTCTCCCAACAGCTGTTCCAGTGGGTCCCCCCCCCAACCTTCTCTAAGCCTTCGGGGTCCATGTGACCTGGCCATTTAGCCCATGGTGTGCAAAAAAGTGCCGCTCAGAGGTAAAACAACCCAACCCCGCCCTGCCCTGGGTCAGTAGGGGACACCGATGGACTTGGAACGGCCGCCATCCGTCAGATAGGACATTAAACCGTCTTCTGTGTGTGGGACAGCCATACCCTGTGCACGTTAAAGAACACGCTGGATGGCCTTGACAGTAGGCTACCGTATGTCTCCTAACAGCTGTTCCATGGGTCCCCTTCCCCGAACTTTCTCTGAGTCCTTATGACCTGGCCATTTAGCTCATTGTGTGCAAAAAAAGTGCGGCTTAGAAAAATGCTACTAATAAGAAACCAACCGAAGTAATATCTTTATTAGAAGAGCCTCCATATTTTAATTTTCCATGGCCCTCCGAGGACCTAAATCTGGCTGAAAAGGAAGCTGTAGGGCTGAATTAAGAATTTTTTGGCCTGTGGCCAAATCTAAAAATAACCCCCCCCCCCCCATCCCATCTATCAGTGCCAAGTTATCTAATAGACAGGGACAAATTTGTTGCACGAGGAATTACCCACAATAACAAAAAAAAAATTGTTTTTAGTTATGAGAGGGAGAAAAAGATAGGAACGAATTACTAAATAAATAAATAAATAAATAAATACCCCCTCAAGCAGCTGCTTGCCACAGAGGTCTGATAGGGCGGGGGTGGCTGAGTCGGTAGCGCGCCAGGCTCGTAATCTGTAGTTCCCAGGTTCGAGTCCAAGCTGGGTCAGCGTTGAGATTTATCTCCGCAAAAATTTCCCCGCCCTGCCCACGGTCAGTAGGGGACACCGATGGGCTTGGAAAGACCGCCGTCTGTCGGATGGGACGTTAAGCCGTGGCCCCGTGTGTGGGAGAGCCATACCCTGCGCACGTTAAAGAACACGCTGGATGACCTTGACGGGAGGCTACCATCTGTCTACCAACAGCTGTTCCAGTGGGTCCCCTCCCCCAACCTTCTCTGAGCCTTCGGGGCCATGTGACCTGGCCATTTAGCCCATGGTGTGCAAAAAGGTGCCGTTCAGAGGTAAAACAACCCAACCCAGAGGTCTGACAGGAGCCTGTCAGTTTATATGCCACAGTAGAAGATCTGAGAGGATGGCAGGACCTCAGCAGAAAAACGACACATACATTCATGCCTTACCCGGGGCTCGAACCCAGGTCCCTTAGATCAATAGCCATGCGCGCTCTCGGCCATGGGAAATGTAATTCTTTTTATTATTGTTTGTTTTTATTTTTTTTTATGTTACATCTATAATTTCTCTCAATTACAGAAACCAAGCCAATAGTTTTGCCTGGTTAAAAAATATTTAACAAAGAGTTGCAAATATTTCGAAACTTGTGTTATTTACGATCAGGCAAATAGGAGAAAAATATGTAAGCAAGACCCACGGTTCCGTCTGAAAACACCAGCATAATCGGGAAATGCCCTTTTCTCCGCTAACTACGGTGAGGGGCAAGACTGCACCATATAGATACAGCTCATCCCCGACTACCCTAATCTGTAGTTCCCAGGTTCGAGTCCCAGCTGGGTCAGCGTTGAGATTTATCTCCGCAAAAATTTCCCCGCCCTGCCCACGGTCAGTAGGGGACACCGATGGGCTTGAAAAGGCAGCCGCCCGTCGGATGGGATGTTAAGCCGTGGCGCCGTGTGCGGAGAGCCACACCCTGCGCACATTAAAGAACACGCTGGATGGCTTTGACGGGAGGCTTCCATCTGTCACCCATCAGTTGTCAGTGGGTTCCCTCTCCCAAACTTCTCTGAGCCATCGGGGGTCCTTGTGACCTGGCCATTTAGCCCATGGTGTGCAAAAATGTGCCGGTCATAAGAATTTTAAGAGTGCAGGGTAGACGTTGGTGAAGATAAGACACAACTAGAGTTTCATGCTCTCTTGTGGGGCGGGGGTGGCTCAGTCGGTAGCGCGCCAGGCTCGTAATCTGTAGTTCCCAGGTGCGAGTCCCAGCTGGATTAGCGTTGAGATTGATATCCGCAAAATTCCCCGCCCTGCCCACGGTCAGTAGGGGACACCGATGGGCTTGGAAAGGCCGCCGTCCGTCGGATGGGACGTTAAGCCGTGGCTCCTGTGCGGGAGAGCCATACCCTGTGCACGTTAAAGAACACGCTGGATGGCCTTGACGGGAGGCTACCATCTGTCTCCCAACAGCTGTTCCAGTGGGTCCCCTCCCCCAACCTTCTCTGAGCCTTTGGGGTCCATGTGACCTGGCCATTTTAGCCCATGGTGTGCAAAAAAGTGGTGCTCAGAGGTAAAACAACCCAACCCATGCTCTCTTGCAGTTTTTCAATTCAGGGATTCGGGAATTGTGGGAGGCAGTTTCCCTGGAGACGGAAATTTTTTTAACTTAATTGTTTAAAAGGGAAAAAATACTGTAACAATATTAAAACAGCTAGAAAATTTATTAAAATTTTTATTAGGAAATAATGAAAAATTAATAAATATTTATATGGCCGAGTGGTAGCGCGCTTGACTACTTGATCAAAGAGACCTGGGTTCGAGGTGTTGTCTTTTTGCTGATGTCTCGCCAGCTTTACAGACATATATGGCAAGCAGCTGCTTGAAGGGGTATTTATAATCAAATAGCATTTTAAACATGTACGTCGTAGAAGGGGGTGGGGGGGTTACACCGCCTCTGGAGAAATAAGGTACCAAAAATTCTGTTTTCCTTAACGGTCTGACAATTGACATTTTCCCAACAAACCCCCCTTGTGTCCTGTTTTTCACGCAGAGCATTTTCCCAAAATTAGTTTAAAGCTCATCTCCCCAAAAGTGTCCCATAGGTTAACATGGGATTCCCTGTATTTTAACAGTGGCCCAGAACTCTCATTTACTACACTGCTACTTAAGTTCTTCTTTTTCCCTTTTGGGGCGGGGGTGGCTCAGTCGGTAGCGCGCCAGGCTCGTAATCTGTAGTTCCCAGGTTCGAGTCCCAGCTGGGTCAGCGTTGAGATTTATCTCCGCAAAATTCCCCGCCCTGCCCACGGTCAGTAGGGGACACCGATGGGCTTGGAAAGGCCGCCGTCCGTCGGATGGGACGTTAAGCCTTGGCCCCGTGTGCGGGAGAGACATACCCTGTGCACGTTAAAGAACACGCTGGATGGCCTTGACGGGAGGCTACCATCTGTCTCCCAACAGCTCTTCCAGTGGGTCCCCTCCCCCAACCTTCTCTGAGCCTTCGGGGTCCATGTGACCTGGCCATTTAGCCCATGGTGTGCAAAAAAGTGCCGCTCAGAGGTAAAACAATCCAATCCAATCTTTTTCCCTTTTTGTTTCGGCTATTATCATTACCTAGTTGTTGTTGTTTTCCACTGAATAGAAATTTTTTTTTTTTGGATGCAACGGGCTAAATTGCCACATCCTCCAAGGTCTCAGAGAAAGCTAGAGGAAGGGGATCCACTGGACAGCTGCTAGGAAACCGATGGAAGCCTCTCGTCAAGACCGTCCAGCGTGTTCTTTAACGTGCAAAGGATATGGTTCCGCTGTACACGGGGCTTAAACGTTCCATCTGTCGGGCATGGCCTTCCCAGGCTCATCGGTGTTTCCATTCTGATCGCGAGGGCAGCTGGCGGTTAGCGGAAAAAATTCTGGAACCTGAAAAATCTGAAAAAATTTGAACCTGGGAACGTCAGATTACTAACCTGGGAAACCACCGAGCCAACTAATCCCCTAAATTAATCCGATGTTTCTAGGTAATACATATCAAGAGTTGGGTTGCTTTACCTCTGAGCGGCACGTTTTTGCAGACCATGGCCAGGTCACATGGACCCCGAAGGTTGGGCACCCACTGGAACAGCTGTTGGGAGACATATGGTAGCTTCCCGTCAAGGCCATCCAGCGTGTTCTTTAACGTGCACATGGTATGGCTCTCCCTCACACGGGAGCGGGAGTGGCTCAGTAGGTAGCGCGCCAGGCTCGTAATCTGTAGTTCCCAGGTTCGAGTCCCAGCTGGGTCAGCGTTGAGATTTATCTACGCAAAATTCCCCGCCCTGCCCACGGTCAGTAGGGGACACCGATGGGCTTGGAAAGGCCGCCGTCCGTCGGATGGGGCGTTAAGCTGTGGCCCCGTGTGCTGGAGAGCTATACCCTGTGCACGTTAAAGAACACGCTGGATGGCCTTAACGGGAGGCTACCATCTATCTCCCAACAGCTGTTTCAGTGGGTCCCCTCCCCCAACCTTCTCTGAGTCTTCGGGGTCCATGTGACCTGGCCATTTAGCCCGTGGTGTGCAAAAAAGTGCCGCTCAGAGGTAAAACAACCCAACTTCCTCACATGGGGCCACGGATTAACGCCCCATCCGATGGACGGCGTCTTTTCCAAATCCATCAGTGTCCCCTACTGACCGTGGGCAGGGCGGGGAATTTTGCGGAGATAAATCTCAACGTTGACCCAGCTGGGACTCGAACCTGGGAACTACAGATTACTGACCCCACCCCTACCCCCATACATATCAAGATATTTCATTCCTGCGTATTGGCATGAGTCGAGAATGTTGACAAAGAAGAAGATGGAAAAGGAAAAAAACAAAGTGCGCGGCTGACATTGCGCACTCAGCCTGAGTCATCGCGGGTTGCGAAATCTATTCAATCTCTTGCGTTTCCTATCGATCAAGGAGTGTACAACTTCTTGCTACCAACGCACAGTTAGGAAATCTTCATTCGGCTTTGCTTTAATTGTTAGATTAGTTATCTAGGAAAAGAATTTTGAAAAGCTGAAAAATGGGGTATTTTAGTCATTGTATTGCTTTTATGTAAGAGCGCGATACTTCGAATAAGTGTCCAGTTAATATTTTTAAATTAAATACCTCCTCAAGCGGGGCGGGGGTGGCTCAGTCGGTAGCGCGACAGGCTCGTAATCTGTAGTTCCCAGGTTCGAGTCCCAGCTGGGTCAGCGTTGAGATTTATCTCCGCAAAATTTCCCGCCCTGCCCACGGTCAGTAGAGGACACCGATGGGCTTGGAAAGGCCGCCGTCCGTCGGATGGGACGTTAAGCCGTGGCCACGTGTGCGGGAGAGCCATACCCTGTGAACGTTAAAGAACACGCTGGATGGCCTTGACGGGAGGCTACCATCTGTCTCCCAACAGCTGTTCCAGTGGGTCCCCTCCCCCAACCTTGTCTGAGCCTTCGGGGTCCATGTGACCTGGCCATTTAGCCCATGGTGTGCAAAAAAGTGCCGCTCAGAGGTAAAACAACCCAACCCTCCTCAAGCAGCTGCTTGCCACAGAGGTCTGACAGGAGCCTATCAGTTTAATACGGCATAGAGAGGATCTGTGAGGAAGATCGAGACCTCAGCAGAAAGACAACCAAACATCCATACCTTATCCGGGACTCGAACCCAGGTCCCTTTAATCAGTGGGGCGGGGGTGCTTAGTCGGTAGCGCGCCAGACTCGTAATCTGCATTTCCCGATATTAATGTTCCAGTTATTAATGATAATAAATAAATATTATCATTAATGTTTTCATTTTTATTTCGATTATTGAAATTTCCTGGTGGCTGCATCTAAATTGTTTAGGGTCGCACTTGAGAATCACTAGTGAAGACTCTAAGGCAGTGGGTTTAAATCTTTCGACAGCTCCGGCTTTCTTATCCTCAATAAAAAAAAGATTTCGCATCGCCCCTCCCCACAGAAAAATGTTAACTGGAGTGTCTATTCATTTTGCTCTCTAATTCTGAAGGGGCCGGTGTGACTCGGTCGGTATCGTAGTTCTAGTGTAATTCCCAGTTCGATTTCCAGCAGCGTGGCGGGGGTGGCTCAGTCGGTAGCGCGCCCGGCCCGTAATCTGTAATTCCCAGATTCGAGTCCCAGCTGGTCAACGTTGAGATTTATCTCCGCAAAATTCCCGCCCTGTCCACGGTCAGTTAGAGACACCGATGGACCTGGAAATGCCGCCGTCCGTCGGATGGGACGTTAAGTCGTGGCACCATGTGCGAGAGAGCCATACCCTGTGCACGTTAAAGAACACGCTGGATTACCTTGACGAGAGGCTACCATCTGTCTCCCAACAGCTATTCCAGTGGATCTCCTCCCCCAACCTTCTCTGAGCCTTCTGGGTCCATGTGACCTGGCCATTTAGCCCATGGTGTGCAAAAAAGTGCCGCTCAGAGGTAAAACAACCCAACGCTGTTGCAAACGTTGTGATCCCTCTCCGTTGCTGATATATCTATGTTCCATCCTTCTGCTATGGTGTATAAACTGTGATGTCAGACCTCTGTGGAAAGCAGGTGCTTGAGGGGGTATTTATTTATATTTTTTTTAATCCCCGCCCTCGGTCAGAAAGCGGGTAGAGATGGGCTTGGAAAGTCCTCGATCGATTGGATGGGACTTGAAGCGTGGCCCCGTCGTGTGCAGAGAGCCATACACTTGTACATGTTAAAGAGTACGCTGGATGGCTTTGACGGGAGGCTTCCATCTGTCTCGTAACAGCTCTCCAATAGGTTCCCTTCGCTTAAAGCTCGGGGTCCTTGTGATATGGCTATTTAGAGTTGGGTTGTTTTACCTCTGAGCGGCAATTTTTTGCACACCATGGGCTAAATGGCCAGGTCACATGGACCACGAAGGCTCAGAGAAGGTTGGGGGAGGGGACCCACTGGAACAGCTGTTGGGAGACAGATGGTAGCCTCCCGTCAAGGCCATCCAGCGTGTTCTTTAACGTTGGGTTGTTTTACCTCTGAGCGGCACTTTTTTGCACACCATGGACTAAATGGCCAGGTCACATGGACCCTGAAGGCTCAGAGAAGGTTGGGGGAGGGGACCCACTGGAACAGCTGTTGAGAGACAGATGGTAGCCTCCCATCAAGGCCATCCAGCGTGTTCTTTAACGTTCGGTTGTTTTACCTCTGAGCGGAACTTTTTTGAACACCATGGGCTAAATGGCCAGGTCACAAGGACCCCGAAGGCTCAGAGAAGGTTGGGGGAGGGGACCCACTGGAACAGCTGTTGGGAAACAGATGGTAGCGTCCCGTCAAGGCCATCCAGCGTGTTCTTTAACGTGCACAGGGTATGGCTCTCCCGCACACGGGGCCACGGCTTAACGTCCCATCCGACGGACGGCGGCCTTTCCAAGCCCATCGGTGTCCCCTACTGACCGTGGGCTGGGCGGCGAACTTTGCGAGATAAATTTCAACGCTGACCCAGTTGGGACTCAAACCTGGGAACTACAGATTACGAGCCTGGCGCGCTACCGACTGAGCCACCCCCGCCCCTTGCTTTAGAGAAAAAGTAGCTTAAATAAACCATTTGATAAATAACTAATTACTCTCGTGAATCTTTTTAGGGGGAAGGTTGGGAGACCAAAACTTTGCGTTATGGTAAAAGAAAGCTGTATATGAAGTTTTGTAATCTTATCGTTTAAAAATTCAATTTTTTTTTTGTAAGGAGGAAGAAAGGTTGAAGGCGGAACTCTTACGCAGCTTTAAGATTTTTGTATACAAAAATTTCTAGGTGAGTTAGTTCTTGCACTGTTTCGATTATTATTTTTATTTGGGAGGGAGGGTTAAAACCGTAGGTCTGTTTAGGATAGGAAGTTTCATATCAAATTTGGTGGGGCGGGGGTGGCTCAGTCGGTAGCGCGCCAGGCTCGTAATCTGCAGTACCCAGGTTCGAGTCACAGCTGGGTCGGCGTTCAAATTTATCTCCGCAAAATTCCCCGCCCTGCCTGCAGTAGGAGACACCGATGGGCTTGGAAAGGCCGTCGTCCGTCGGATGGGACGTTAAGCCGTGGCTCCGTGTGCGGGAGAGCCGTACCCTGTGCACGTTAAATAACACGCTGGAGGGCCATGACGGGAGGCTACCATCTGTCTCCCAACAGCTGTTCCAATGGATCCCCTCCCCCAACCTTCTCTGAGACTTCGGGGTCCTTGTGACCTGGCCATTTAGCCCATGGTGTGCAAAAAAGTGCCACTCGGAGGTAAAACAACCCAACCAAATTTGGTAAAACATCTCTTACCATTTAGGAAAAGTTCTTGCACCATTTGTGAGATGAGGATGGCTTAGTTGGTAGCGCGCCAGTCTCGTAATCTGTAGTTCCGAAATTTGAGTCCCAGCTGGGCTAGTGTCGAAATTTAACTCCACCAAATACCTCACTCTGCCCTCGGTCAGTAGCGGACACTGATGGGTTTAGAAAGGCCGTCGGATAGGACGTTAACCCATGGCTCCTTCTGTGGGAGAGACATACCCTGTTCACCTTAAAAAGACGCTGGGTTGCCTTGACCGGAGGCTACCATCTGTCTCCCAACAGCTGTTCCAGTGGGTTTCCTCCCCCACCTTCTCTGAGCCTTCGGAGTCTGTGACCTAGCCATTTGGAAAAAAGTTCCGCTTAGAGATAAAACAACCCAACTTGCACCATCTGGGTGATTATTATTTTTTATTGGGGGGGGGGGGGGGGGGCGAGGTTGTAAGGAGGATCCTTAAGTCTCTTTAGGCTATAATAAGAGGAAACTGCATACCATATTTGGTTGTCAGTTCTTATAATTAGAAAAATTCTTGATCAAACAGACATTCTCGATTGACACAAGTTTTAAAACGCTGATGTCAAGTCTGGGAATTTCGAGAAATTCAATTCGATACACACCGATTTTAGTTGATCCCAGCGGGTTCCTTCCCCTAGATGAAGGAAATGTTAATGCAAAGTTTAGGTTTTTTAGAGACCTGAATGCATAAGTTGACAGACAGACACACTTCTCTGCGTAATGCTGTGAGAGCTGTCGAAGGAAGCACAGTTAGGTGGAATTTCCTTTACGCACAGTTCTCGTGCTTGTGCTTAGTAACCGTTGTAAATGCCCCTGGGCGTGATGAACTTTGAGCTCGATTATCTCAGAATCGGAATGGACGACACCTATATTTTTTTATATTTCTATCTAGAAATCGATCCCAAAGACTCGATTAACGAAAGTTTCAGATCGATATTAGCATAAATAAATTTTTAAGGTCTGGGCCCCGTTTTAAAAAATTTAAATTTTTCGTTGGTTTTTTTTTTTTCGTTTGTTTTAAGGGATCACTTGTAAGCATGCTGAATTTTAGCTTATTAGCTTTCTTAGAAGTACCTAAGAATTTCGTGCCAGAACAATACAATCTTTGTGTTTGATATGTGTGTGTATATATTATACAGGTACTGAACAGAACGGGGCGGGGGTGGCTCAGTCGGTAGCGCGCCAGGCTCGTAATCTGTAGTTCCTAGGTTCGAGTCCCAGCTGGGTCAGCGTTGAGATTTATCTCCGCAATTTCGAAACCCATCGGTGTTAGGGGCGGGAGTGGCTCAGTCGGTAGCGCGCCAAACTCGTAATCTGTAGTCAGTAGGGGATACCGATGGTCTTGTAAAGACCGCCGTCCGTCGGATGGAACTTTAAGCCGTGGCCCCGTGTGCGGACGAACCATCATACCCTGTGCACGTTAAAGAATACGCTGGATGGCCTTGACGGGAGGCTACCATCTGTCTCCCAACAGCTGTTCCAGCGGGTCCCCTCCCCCAACTCTGAGCCCTCGGGGTCCTTGTATGTAACCTGGCCATTTAGCCCATTTTGTGCAAAAAAAATGCTGCTCAGAGGTAAAACAACTCAGTCGAATCACACCATAATTACAGCTTCTTTTTTCAATTTATTTATTTGCACAATATTTAAATACATAACTAATACATAGTGAAGTTCTACAAGTATTTAACTCGCAAGTGGATTTTGCCAAGTAATCTTCGTTTCTTCATATTGGTGCTTTAATTTGGTCGATTACTCATTCAAATTATTCCACGCACTCTCAAATACGGGCGCGCCTGCAGCACGTACATTTGCTCCCATACTCTCTCCTGTAAGGGGGCGGCTCAGTCAGTAGCGCGCCAGGTTCGTAATCTGTAGTTCCCAAGTTCGAGTCCCAGCTGAGTCAGCGTTGAGATTTATCTCCGCAAAACTCCCCGCCCTGCCCACGGTCAGTAGGGGACACAGATGGGCTTGGAAAGGCCGCCGTCCGTCGTATTTGACGTTGAGCCGTGGCCCCGTGTGGGGAGATCCATACCCTGTGCACGTTAAAGAATACGCTGGATGGCCTTAACGATCTGTCTCCCAACAGCTGTTCCAGTGAGTCCCCTCCCCCAACCTTCTCTGAGCCTTCGGGGTCCTTGTAGCCTGGCCATTTAGCCCATGGTGTGCGAAAAAGTGCCGCTCAGAGGTAAATCAACTCAATTGAACAGAACAATGGAAACGGTTCCATGTTATCTCAGTAGGAAATCACATTCAGAGCACAGTAACTTCTTCAATACGATTTTTATTGAAAAATAAGTGTAAGGATAAATTAAAGATCTCAATCAAATCTATCAAAATCTCGATTTTAGTTTAGAATAAATTTCTCAGTATTCAAAGAATTATGAACTGTGGAATGTTTAACAGGCTACAAAAATTTTATATCAAACATTAAAACTGATTCAGAAATCATAGTTGACTATAGTAGAGTGTTAAATTTCATGTTTTGATTAAGTTTTGATGTAAAATTTTTGTAGGCTGTTAAATATTTCAGTGTTAACTCTTTGAATATCGAACAAATATTGTTAAAAATCGAAATTTAGGTAGATTTGATTGAGAGCTTTATTTTTAGCCATATTTTCATTAAAAATCATATTGAAGAAGTTATTGAGCTTGAATGTGATTTCTATTGAGATAACATTCCATTTTGACACACATTTCCATTTTTCTGTCAACTACTTGTATATAGATATATATTTTATTACTATATGTGAAATAATATTCCCTTGAAGTTTTTTCTCCCAACGATTGATACAACTGAATGAAACATGCAGTTCTTTCTTAATTAAATTTTATTACATATAATTTGAAGTTTAAAATATAATTCTACGTATGCTACAGCCTTAAAGCAGAATTTTAGTCATCCATACCTGAAAAATTCGTAATCTCAGCCTCGGTTTTAGATCTTGAATTCTCAGATTCAAAATAAATCGGTCAGAAATTGTTGCAAAATTGCTTAATTTCCACCGTTCTTAGATTCAACAGCACATCAAATGGAAAACCGTTTGTCACACTGATCAGCATTTTGCAGATGCTAATGCTTACTACCAAACGGAAATGTAAATACTTCCTCTGAAAATGAAAGTGACTTGTGGAAATGTTGAAACTGGTAGTCGGCAACCGCCTTTGAGCAATATATTGCGCAGATAGATACTCCGTTGGTTTGGCCATGTTGCCGGTATGGATAATTATAGATTAGCGAATAGGGTTATGAACAGTGTGCCTAAAGGCCTCAGAAGGAAGGGGAGACCTAGGATGCGGTGGGCAGACAATGTCAAACAGGTTGGGTTGGGTTACCTCTGAGCGGCACTTTTTTGCACACCGTGGGCTAAATGGCCAGGTTACATGGACTCCGAAGGCCCAGAGAATTTGGGGGAGGGGACCCACTGGAACAGCTGTTGGGAGACAGATGGTAGTTTCCCGTCAAGGCCATCCAGCGTGTTCTTTAACGTGCACAGGGTATGTCTCTCCCGCACACGGGGCCACGGCTTAACGTCCCATCCGACGGACGGCGGCCTTTCCAAGCCCATCAGTGTCCCTTACTGACCGTGGGCAAGGCGGGGAATTTTGCGAAGATAAATCTCAACGCTGACCCAGCTGGGACTCGAACCTGGGAACTACAGATTACGAGCCTGGCATGTCAAACAGGACCTTGTTAGAATTGGTGTGCAGTGGCCGGATGCAGCAGATGTAGCTCAGGACAGACTTGCTTGGAGAACTAAATTGCACGGTCTGGTTGAACTTCTGTAGCTCTTGTCTGCTTGAGGGTGGTGATGACTGTGCTGCCCTGGATTTCGATTGCTTTGGATCAAATTGGGTTGTTTTACCTCTGAGCGACGCTCTTTTGTATTCAATGGACTAAATGGCCAGGTCATAAGGAACCCGAGGGCTCAGAGCAGATTGGGGAAAGGGGATATCTGCAAGGAGCTGGACAGCTGTTGGGAGACAGATGTCCAGCTCTATGCACATTAAAGAACACGTTGGATGGCCTCCGCCAAGGCCATCCAACGTGTTCTTTAATGTGCATAGAGTATGGCTCTCCAGCACACAAGCGACGGCTTTACATCCCATCTGAGGGACGACGGCCTTTCGAAGCCCATCGCTGTCCCCTACTGATCGAGAACAAGGTGGGGAGTTTTGCTGTGATAAATTTCAACAGTGGCCCAGCTATGACTCGAACCTCTTGTGGGTCGTCTTTTGCAGGGATATAATTACCTGCAAATGATGCACTACCAGAAAATTTTTATCGCACCATAAACTAAAAAATGTTGTGTTGGAATGTTTAAGTCAGGAAATTTAATATTTTTTTATTGGTCAACATATAAAATAAAAAATAAATACCCCCTCAAGTAGCTGCTTGCCACAGAGGTCTGACAGGAGCCTGTCAGTTTATATGCCACAGTAGAAGATCTGAGAGGATGGCAGGACCTCAGCAAAAAAACGACACATACATCCATGCCTTACCCGGGGCTCGAACCCAGGTCCCTTAGGTCAGTAGCCAAGCGCGCTAACCACTCGGCCATTCTGTTAAAAAGAATTAAAAAATGGGTATGTTTTAGCAGTTAGTGATTTATGATAAGATCTATTTATCTTTGTGATCATGGTAAATATTTGTTATTTGGGTTGAATATGACAGAAAGAGCACATTTTTCTTTTGTATTTTTAATAATAAAAATTACTGCGGTTAATTTCAGTTTTGTTTGAGTAAACCGATTAAAGTTTTACCATATAGGTTTTCAAACTGTTAGCTGTAACGTAGTAGAGCAGTTTAAAAAAGGAAAAAAATGAAAGTGGAAGGAAACCAATTTTCGACAACTTTGTTAGCTTTTTAAGCTGCAATAGATCAATTTACATTATGCCCAAATTTTAGGGGTGGCTCAGTCGGTAGAGAGCCAGGCTCGTAATCTGCAGTTTCCAGGTTCGAGGCCCAGCTGGGCCAGCATTGAGATTTATCTCCAAAAAATTTCCCGCTCTACCTGCAGTCATTGCGGACACCGATGGGCTTGGAAAGGTCGCCATCCGTCGGATGGAACTTAAAGCCATGGCCCCATGTCAAAGAGAGAGAGAGAGCCATGCCCTGTGCACGTTAAAGAACACGTTGGATGGCCTTGACGGGAGGCTACCATCTGTCTCCCAACAGCTGTTCCAGTGGGTCCCCTCCCCCAACCTTCTCTGAGCCTTCAGGGTCCATGTGACCTGGCCGTTTAGCCCATGGTGTGCAAAAAAGTGCCGCTTAGAGGTAAAACAACCCAACGTTAAAGAACACGCTGGATGGCCTTGACGGGAGGTTACCATCTGTCTCCCAACCACTGAGACTTCGGAGTCTTTATGACTTTGCCATTTAGCTTATTGTGTGCAAAAAAAAAAATCCTTTCAGATGTAACACAACCCACCCCAAATTTAGAAAAAAATAAGGGTGACAAGTGAACGGGATGATAGGAAACATTTCCTCCCGTTTCAGTGGTCTTTTAAAAACATTATTGAAAAATATATATGATATTTATAAAAATGAATAAATTACCTCTCAAGCAGCTGCTTGCCTCAGATATCTGATGGGAGCTTCTCAGTTTCTACGCTCTAGGGAAAATCTGTGAGGAAGGCGAGACCGCAGCGGATGAACAAGGAATAAAGCATCCCTGGAGCGAGCTTGGGAGCTACAGATTATGATCCATGCCTTATCCACGGTTCGAACCCTTTAATCATGCTATCCGCCGCGCCCAAATCTAGAAAAAAATTAAGGGCGTGAGAGAGAAATTTAATCGAGCCAGAAAGAGGTAAAGCCGAGGGAGGTTATTTTTTCTCTAAGCGTTATTTTTTTTGCACACAAGGGGCTAAATGACCCCGAGAGAATTTTAGTCCGCATGACTGCAGGTAGGGCGGGAAAATTTTTGGAGATAAATCTCAACGCTGGCCCAGCTGGGACTTCGAACCTGGAAACTGCAGATTACGAGCATGGCTCTCTACCGACTGAGCCACCCCTAAAATTCACAAAGACCCCGAGGGCTCAGAGAAGGTTGGCAGGCCTTTTTGCAGTCAAATGCTAGTATCACTGGACAGCTGTTAGGAGAGACAGCAGCCTCCCATCAAGGCATCTGGCGTATTCTGTAACGTGCACAGTTTATGGCTCTCCGCTGCACACGGAGCCACGACTTAATGTCTCATCCGACGGACGGCGGTCTTTCCAAGCCCATCGGTGTCCCCTACTGACCGAGGGCAACGCGGGAAGTTTTTCGGAAATAAATCTTAACGCTGGCCCAACTGGGACTCGAACGTAGGAGCTACACAGAGCTACAGAACGTCCCATTCGAGAGGATGGAGGGGCGCAAGAGACTGTGGACTTCCATTGCAATATAACATTCCCCCTTCCGTTTCAGAGTTCTTCAGAAAATTTCTTTAAAAGTGCATGAAATATACATAAGTTTAATATTTTTTTGACTTATTACCTTTACTAACATCCTCAAGGAACGGGGGATTTGTCCCCATCCCGATCTCTTATAACAGCCAATGTTTATTTCTTTGACTCTGTTCCGATTTTGTCCCTTCCCACCTACCTTAAATCCAGCCGTGATTCACCTTAATACTCAAACACAACGATAATTATTCATATTGAAATCCATATGCGCAGGTTTCATTTTTATTTGCATCTGACAGTTGGGTTGAGTTGTTTTACCTCTGAGCGGCACTTTTTTGCACACCATGGGCTAAATGGCCTGGTCACAAGGACCCCGAAGGCTCAGAGAAGGTTGGGGGACCCACTGGAACAGCTGTTAGGAGACAGATGGTAGCCTCCCGTAAAGGACATCCAGTGTGTTATTTAACGTGCACAGGGTATGGCCCTCCCGTAAATGGGGCCACGGCTTAACGTCCCATCCGACTGACGGCGGCCTTTCCAAGCCCATCGGTGTCCCCTACTGATCGTGGGCAGGGCGAGGAATTTTGCGGAGATAAATCTCAACGCTGACCCAGCTGGGACTCGAACCTGGGAACTAGCAGATTACGAGCCTGGCGCGCTATAGACTGAGCCACCCCCGCATCTGACAATACAGTTGATCGTATTTGTTTTCTAGTGACTGTAATGTGAAGCTTTTTCAGCACTTTCTCCACACACCCGCGGGAAATGTTACGAATTTGATTAAGTGGCAATACTGAACTCCTTCTGAAGATGCCATTCAAAACACTATAATGTTTTCATTTCTGTGGCAGGATTATATCTTAGTGAATATATAATCCCATGTTGCACCATCCACAGACCCATTTAGCGGCTAGTTTTTCAGAAGCAGGAAGTTTGTGATAAGCTTAAAGCGTATGTGCGATTGGATGACGTTGTGTAAGAAGTCAGAGGAAAACATTCGACTTTTATCAAAACAATCGCTACAAGCAGCACTGTGAGGGAGTGGGCGTTACATGAGTCATTGTGTCAATTCGAGATTCAGTTTTGTCAGCCGATATCGAAAGATAACGCCATGTCACACCTTTGCGAATGAATACAGAACACTGCTTGAGGAAAATCCAGATGTTTTGAACGTCACTTGTATTTTCGGTTGAAGCCCATTTCCATTTGAATGGCTTCATTAACAAAAAAAAAAGCAGCGTTTCGGCCCAGAGAATCTTAAGGCTTGTTGTTGCTGGGCCACTGCCCCCCAGAGTGGCAGTGGGATGTGCGTATCCAACTTTGAAACATTCGGTTCATGAAGCAATTCTGACGTTTACTTCAGTCTGATAACGGTTGGGTTGTTTTACCTCTGAGCGGCATTTTTTTCCCACACAGTGGGATAAATGGACAGATCACAAGGACCCCGAAGGCTCAGAGAAGGTTGGGGGGAGGGGACCCAACAGGACATGTATTAGGAGACAGATGTAGCATGCCTTGAAGGCCATCCAACGTGTTCTTTAATTTGTACATAGTATGGCACGCGGGGCCACGGCTTAACGTCCCATCTGACTGACGGCGAACTTTCTAAACCAATCGGTGTTAGGGGTGGCACAGTCGGTAGCGCGCCAGGTTCGTAATCTGTAGTTCCCAGGTTCGAGTCCCAGCTGAGTCAATGTTGAGATTTATCTCCGCAAATCTCCCCGCCCTGCCCACGGTCAGTAGGGGAGACCGGTGGGCTTGGAAAGGCGGGGCGGGGATGGCTCAGTCGGTAGCTCGCCAGGCTCGTAATCTGTAGTTCCCAGGTTCGAGTCCCAGCTGAGTCAGCGTTGAGATTTATCTCCGCAAAATTCCCCGCCCTGCCCAGGGTCAATAGGGGACACCGATGGGCTTGGAAAGGCCGCCGTCCGTCGGATGGGACGTTAAGCCGTGGCCCCGTGTGCGGGAGAGCCATACCCTGTGCACGTTAAATAACACGCTGGGTGGCCTTGACGGGAGGCTACCATCTGTTTCCTAACAGCTGTTCCAGTGGGTCCCCTCCCCCAACCTTCTCTGAGCCT